>CAMRHE010000188.1:3477500-4008011 GCA_947044405.1 Leptodactylus fallax
CTTTGCTGTTAAAAGTAAATATTGGACAGCAATAAAAAAAAAAAAATAATTATATACACACATCCAGAACTCCCAGATGCCTTCTATTTCTAATGTACTCACTTAGACAGGGATACGCCTCCTGGTTTTCCAATCAATTCCTCATGATGAAGCACAGCATCATTCCACGGGATGCCCAGAAACTCGATGATGGCATGCATGGTTTGCTTAGGGTGCAATACTAGCTGTTCATAATAAACCGGAAGGCACTTGTGCTCTCCGATCTCTAAGCACTGTGCATACATAATCTCTATCGCTTTGTTCCATTTGGTCAGGCAGTCTCTATAGCTGTTTAGATCAAAGCCAGCTATAGTTATCTTCCTAGTTATCATGGAATGTACAGAGGCACGTCCATCCCGAATCATTAGCAGAAATTTGGAATTCGGGAAAAGTTTGGAGAGATAAACTGAGGATTTTAAAGTAAAGGGATCCTTATTACATAACAGTTTAGCAGGTTCTCCATGTTTTGCTATAATTTCTAGTATAAAGGCCTGCACAGCAGCATCCATGACCCCATCTGTTACACCAGCCTCATCAAGACGCATCTTTTCACTGCCAGACTTTGACCATGCTTGGCGCATTGCTAAAATTCGAGGAATAATCCTTGTTTCTTCTCCACACCGCACGTCTGGATGAGCATCCAGCATGGCTCTCATTAATGTGGTACCACTTCTAGGCACTCCTCCAATGAATATAAGTGGCATGTCCTTACTGTATCTGTACTCTATATTGTTGGCATCCATCATTACAAGTTCTTCACTTTCAGGCTTCATGACACCCCGATTTCTTCTTATATATCCTTCTAGAATCTGTTGGCATTCTAGCATTTGCTGGCCAAGATGCACTGCTACGGCAACCAAGACAATGAAGCCAAACACCAACAGCACCTTCCTCACCGTGAACCGCATTCTTACTGGTCAACATGCGGACACAAGCACTTCAGCTGGTAAACTTTCAGTAGGATAACGTTTCCATGAGGCACCTGGTGGAAAAAACAAAAAAGCAAAACCAGATTAGATGAACTGTTATACTGCCATCATAGTGACAAAATCTCTCACATGATTCTAACATCTGGGTGAAGAACCCCAAATCGACACAAGGTGGCAGCATTCTGCTCTAACTTAAACAATTGCATCATCAGTTCTTCCTGATCTCTTTATCCCCACTTCCAGCAAGACTCTAGCTCTGAATACATACAAATAATGTCCAACAGGTTCTTAATCTAATCCTTTTAGTGAAGCCAGTAAATATGTGAAACAAGTCAAGTCTCGTTGGTCCAGTATGTTAACCGTGTGGGGTCCTTTTATTCACAGATTTCCCACACAAGCTTTTCAAAGTCTCTTGGTTGCAACCGACTCTAAACTACTAAGCAACAGGGCAAACATACAGCGAAACTCACCAACTAATCTTGTAGCCTTGGTTCATATCCAAACAAAGAATGCAGAGCAGCATTCATATCCACAGTCACTTAGCTATCTCTGATAGTCCCATAGAGATGAATAGAGCATAAATGACATGCATGGCCATTTGTCCATTCATGATCAGAGTATTTGGGGCCCCTGTTCACAAGACCAGTGAGGGCCCCTTACTGATCACACATGTATACCCTATGCTGTAGATAGGGGATGTGTGTCCATAGTGAAAAAGAAAAGTTTTGAAGCAATTCTCGAAAAAAAACAAAAAAACTTTAGAGTATCATCCAAGGATAGATGATATTTTTTGTGCTCAACTACACAACATTCTTTTTCCTGGCCGAGCTGCTGTTGCATCTAGAAGTTTTCACTTCACAAGTACAGCACTAAGGCTCTATGCACACTGCTTCTGAGGCTTTTACTGAAGGTATACATCAGAGAGATTTGCCAACTATCAATCTTCAATAAAGGGCTCCAATATTCTACTGTATATACTGCTATAGAGTGGTATATTTGATACTCGCTGATCGTAATGGTTAAAAAAATACTGCACATTATATAATTTTTTTTTTTGTAGTGGCCATATGTAGAAGGATGTGTAGTCTGATAAGATTTCACCACAAAAAAAAAAAAAAAAACAACACCTCAATGTGTGTCTGCCTAAGGCTGGATTCACAGTTATATTATGTCTATATTACAATGAAAAACCTCATTACAGCAATATTTACCAAAATATAAAACTTTTATTATTAAATATACTAAAATACGGATGAATAAATATGTTCCCTATCCAAAATAATCAATAATATCCTAGACCGTAGGCATAGTGACTATTTTTGATGAAGAACATATTTATTAGTTAGTATTTTAGTGTATTTAATAATAAAAGTCATCTTTTAATATAGGGGGTTATTGCTGCAGTGAGATTTTGTAGTTTTAGATCCTTGTGGTTGTATTTTTTTTTTTTTTTTGCTGTGAAGCATCTGTTTTAGGGGGCGTTCACACTACCGTTGGTGACCGTCAGTAGTGTCCATTGCTATTGTCCGTTACAAGATTTTAGCATCGGACACTAACTGAACCGTCAGAAATCCGTTAAAATTTCCATTCATTTCAATGGGTTTTTATATTGTGTCCGTTTACACCAAATCCGTCAGAAGTCCATTTTTTTTTCGCGGACAAAAAATCCTACATGCAGGGCTTTTTGTCTGTTTGAAAAAAACAGATTCTTGACGGACAGCAAGTGTCTGTTATTTTTTTTAACATTGAAGTGTATGGGTAACGGACTTATAACGGACAGTAACTGATAGCCATCAGTTACTGTCCGTTATTTTATGTCCGTTTTTTTCCTGCGCATGCTCAGAAAGCAGAAAAAAAAAAAAAAACGGACAGTGTTAAAAAAACGGACAGTATTAAAAAACGGACACTAACTGATGCTAATGTGTCCGTTTTTTTTTTTAACTAATCCATTAATTGGATCAGTTAAAAAAAAAAACGGACACATTAACATCAACGGTAGTGTGAACCCTGCCTTACACTGACCGATTTGCAGTCACAAATCCTGTCCCAACCACAAGTTGAATGGCTCAAACTTAAAGCATCATAAGCAGTGCTCCAGTCCTGAAAGATTTAAGAGCCAAAACAAATTTTTAGTAGCCAGTGTTTCCTGTTGGCCCCTAAACATAGTATAATTGCTCTCCAGTGGCACCCTCACACCATTTGCAAGTTTTTGATCACCATCTGGATCCCTGACAGATCGCTATAATGTTGCTAGTTGAAGACATTACACTCAATCAGGATGGGAACTGTGGCTGTAATATAGTCTATATAATAAGGTCGCTTTATAGCTCTGTGAATCCATAAGTATCCCATAAGAATGTTTTGTTGATGGAGGGGGGCCTTATATGAGGCAAATGCTACTGAAGCAATAGTATCTAACTGACTTGCTGGCAGTAAAGATCTCTTGTGATCTCGTCATAAAATCTGGAAACACCCAAAGTGAGTTAATTATTAATGGCTCGGCAAAACAGTATCCATTTACAATATCAAAAATTTATACCAGCCGTGCGATATTACTCCATATGATGGAAGATGAACCCACCTAGCCATGGTGTAATCATCTTACGATGATGTCTTCTTGCTCTTTAAAATGGTACATTCTGAAAGAGAAAGGGGTACCAGTCATTACAATTCATTTACAGATTAAGGAAGCCAACAAATACTTCACTCTTCTTCTCATCATACAGGTACATATTCTCTTGAACCCATCTCTGCTTGCTGTGTCTACCCTCAGCTCATCCTGCTACTCTGAATGGTACATATTCTCTTGAACCCATCTCTACATGGCTGTTCTCTGACCCCTATCCTAGAATTTCATCCAGGCTGTATTTTTTGCAATCCCACGTGTCCTTATCTGTATTAGTGTCAGTCTTTTGATGCTCAGTGATTTTATGGTAGTTCCCTGGTCAGTGTATTTGTAACTACATAGGCCAGTCTCCTCATGTGTCACAGTTTGTAGATTAATTGGTTAACGACTTAAATTAGTGCTAGTTATGAAGCTCTGCATCCCTATATAAGTAGATGCAACTTATGGGGGAAGCATTTCCAATGCAGGGGGGCATTTCCTAATGCAGAATCCATCTTAACTAAAGTGCAGATTAACCAAAGTGCACTTACAGTACACATGGCATTTAGACAGAGCACAAGACAGGCCAACCATGGAAGAACACCAGGTAAACTTAAAACTAAAACAACAAGCTTTATCACATGGTATGATATAGCTGCACTGTCACTTACTATCTTAGCAATTGTCTTCCTGCAGAACTACCCTCCATCTCTACCAATGTACACTATATCAGTTCTTCTCTTCTGCCTTCTCCCATGTACAGCTCTCACACACTTTTCACTCTCTTCAACCACCCTAATCCCTATATTGCTTTTAGCAGTGAAACCAAACATAAACATCCACATAAATTACTGAACCACCTTCTGTCTCTGTCCATTTTGCTTCTCCTAGCTGCTGGGGGCATCTCTCCAAACCCTGGCCCTCCTTCTCTCCCTAATTTTTCCTCTTCCTACACACTACACATAGAAATCCTACAAACCTAATCAATATTTACCGTGTTCCCTCTCCTTATCTTTCTCCTGTCTCTTTTAACTGTTCTCTCTGGAAAGCCCACTCGGTGTGTAACAAACTAGAATATATTAATAATAATAATACATTTTATTTATATAGCGCCAACATATTCCGCAGCACTGTACAATTTGTAGGGTTCAAGTACAGACAAAAAAGATACATTACAAAGAAATAGTCAATTCACACACTGGGACTGAGGGCCCTGCTCGCAAGAGCTTACAATCTATGAGGCAGAGGGGGTGACACAGGAGGTAGCAGGGGCGGCAACAGACGTAGCATTGCTTATACAATGGTCAGACAATTTTGTAATAGAGGTTACTGTCATTACACATATATAAAGCTGTATGAGCCGTCACCAGTCGTGTCTTTTAATGTGCAGATAGTGCCCGGACATATAAAGTTAGTCTGATTCGGCATCATATCCTGTGAGGTAATGTTGTAGCATAAACAGAGGAGGGTACGTTTTAGGGATTCTAACTACAGAAGGGTTTACATTAGGAGTTGTGATAGGCCTGTCTGAAAAGATATGTCTTTAGTTTACGCTTGAAGCTGTGGAAATTGGGGGTTAATCTGATAGTCTGGGATAGAGCATTCCAGAGAAGTGGAGCAACTCGGGAGAAGTCTTGTATACAAGCGTGGGAAGTTCTGATAATAGAGGATATTAGTCTTAGGTCATTGAGTGAACGGAGAGTACGGGTTGGGCGATAGACAGAGATAAGGGAGGAAATGTAGGGAGGTGCAGCATTATGGAGAGCCTTGTGAATGAGGGTGATAAGTTTATATTGTATTCTGTATTGAATAGGCAGCCAATGTAGTGACCGGCACAGACCAGAGGCATCGCTGTAGCGTCTAGACTGATAGATGAGCCTGGCCACCGCATTCAGAATAGATTGTAGAGGGGAGAGTTTAGTAAGGGGAAAACCGATTAGTAAGGAGTTACAGTAGTCAAGGTGAGAGTGAATCAGGGCAACAATAAGTGTCTTTAGTGTATCTGTAGTAAGGAAAGGGCAGATTCTGGAGATGTTTTTGAGATGGAGATGACAAGAGCGTGCGAGTGATTGGATATGGGGGGTGAAGGAATGGTCTGAGTCAAACAAAACCCCGAGGCAGCGGGCATACTGCCTGGGAGTTATGGTAAGGCCAGATACTGCAATGGAGATATCAGGGACAGATCTATTAGATGGTGGAAACAGCAGTAGTTCAGTCTTTGAGAGATTCAGTTTCAGATAGAGCGAAGACATGATATTTGAGACAGCAGAGAGACCGTCACTGGTGTTCTGTATTAGTGCAGGGGTGATGTCACGGGATGACGTATATAATTGGGTGTCATCAGCATAAAGATGGTACCGGAAGCCAAATCTAGTGATGGTTTGTCTAATGGGGGCTGTGTAGAGGGAAAAGAGCAGAGGACCTAGGACCGAGCCTTGAGGAACCCCAACGGCAAGAGGAAGAGGGGAAGAAACAGAGCCAGCAAATGATACACAGAAAGTGCGTGCGGTCATAGAGATAAGAGGAGAACCAGGAGAGAGTAGTGTCTGTGATGCCGACAGAGCGGAGCATAGTGAGGAGGAGTTGATGGTCAACAGTGTCAAATGCTGCTGAGAGATCTAGAAGAATAAGAAGAGAGAAGTCACCTTTGGATTTAGCTGTCAGGAGATCATTGGAGACTTTTGTGAGGGCTGTTTCAGTAGAGTACAGAGTGCGGAAGCCAGATTGTAAGGGGTCAAGAAGAGAGTTAGTAGAAAGATAGCAAATTAAACGAGAATAGATCAAGCGTTTCAAGATCTTGGAGATAAAAGGAAGGTTAGAGACAGGTCGATAGTTAGCAGCACAGGATGGGTCAAGGGAGGATTTCTTCAGTAGTGGGGTTATGACAGCATGTTTGAAAGAGGATGGGAAAGTTCCAGAAGAGAGAGAGAGAGGTTAAATATTTTAGTAAGGTAAGTCGTAACAGCAGGCGACAGAGACTGGAGAAGGTGTGAGGGGAAGGGGTCACTACTGCAGGTCGTAGGGCGAGAAGAGGAAAGTAGCTGAGATACTTCCTCCTCTGTAATAGGTTCAAAAGATGAGAATGAACAGCCTGAAGTGCAGCTGGTGAATGGGTCAATGCCACCTGGGGATTGGGCAGTTATTTCCTGACGGATCTTATCAATTTTATCATGGAAATAAGAGGCCAGGTCATCTGCGCTAAGGTCTGTGAATGGCATCTGCACCTTAGGGGTAAGTAGGGAATGAAAAGTTTCAAGTAGCCTTTTAGGGTTACAGGAGAGAGAAGAGATGAGTGTGGTGAAATAAGCTTGTTTGGCTAGATGAAGGGCAGAATTATAGGTTCTGAGCATAAATTTAAAGTGGAGGAAGTCTGCAGGTGTACGTGATTTTCTCCACAGACGTTCAGCACACCTAGAGCACCGCTGAAGAAAACGTGTCTGTGGAGTGTGCCAGGGTTGCTGCCTCCTGCATCTAACCTTTCGAGTGGAGGGGGGAGCCGCCTCATCCAATGCACTCTTAAGGGTTTCATTATAGTGACTGGTGGCCAGATTGGGACAGGAGAGTGAAGAGATGGGGGACAGAGGACTTTAGAGTATCTGAGAGGTGCTGGGTGTTAATAGCACATAAATTCCTATATATATGATGGGTAGGTGTGTCCTGTGAAGGAGAGAAGGCACTGATGGTGAGAGAGAAAAGGTTATGGTCAGAGTGGCAGAGAAGAGTTAGTAAATTTAGAAACTGTGAGGAGTCGATGGAAGACAAGATCAATGGTGTTGCCATCTACATGTGTGGCGGAAGTGGAAGGTTGTGAAAGACCAAAAGACGTGGTTATTGAGAGAAACTGTGAGGCAGCTGGGGAGACAGGGGTGTCAGTGGGGATGTTAAAGTCACCCATGATGACTTATTCCTCAGTAAATCTTTCAACATGCTTGCCCTTACTGAAACCTGGATCCAGCAGTCTGATACGGCCTCCCCTGCTGCTCTGTCTCATGGTGGCCTACAACTCTCACATACCTCCAGGCCTGACAACAGGAAGGGTGGTGGGGTAGGCTTACTTCTGTCACCGCAGTGCACTTTTCAGGTCATCCCACCGGTACCCTCACTCACATTCCCCTCATTTGAGTACATGCTATCAGACTTTTCCGCCCACTCTCCTTACGTGTAGCTGTGATCTACCGAACACCCAGCTCACCCTACCAATTTCTGGATCACTTCGCTTCTTGGCTTCCCCTCTTTTTATCCAGTGAAATTCCTACCCTCATCATGGGTGACTTTAACATCCCCAATGACACCCCTATCTACCCAGCTGCCTCACAGTTTCTCTCAATAACCACGTCTTTTGGTCTTTCACAACTTTCCTCTTCCACCACATATGTAGATGGCAACACCATTGATCTTGTCTTCCATCGACTCCTCACAGTTTATAAATTTACTAACTCTTCTCTGCCACTCTCTGACCATAACCTTCTGTCTCTCACCATCAGTGCTTTCTCTCCTTCACAGGACACACCTACTCATCATACATATAGGAATTTACGTGCTATTAACACCCAGCACCTCTCAGATACTCTACAGTCTTCTCTGTCCCCCATCTCTTCACTGTCCTGCCCCAATCTAGCCACCAGCCACTATAATGAAACCCTTAAGAGTGCATTGGATGAGGTGGCTCCCCCCTCCACTCGAAAGGTTAGACGCAGTAGGCAGCAACCCTGGCACACGCCACAGATACGTTTTCTTCAGCGGTGCTCTAGGTGTGCTGAACGTCTGTGGAGAAAATAATGTACACCTGCAGACTTCCTCCACTTTAAATTTATGCTTAAAACCTATAATTGTGCCCTTCACTTAGCCAAACAAGCCTATTTCACCGCTCTCATCTCTTCTCTCTCCTGTAACCCTAAAAGGCTATTTGAAGCTTTTCACTCCTTACTCACTCCCAAGGTGCAGATGCCATTCACAGACCTTAGCGCAGATGACCTGGCCACTTATTTCCATGATAAAATTGATATGATCCATCAGGAAATAACTGCCCAATCCCCAGATGGCACTGACCCCCTCATCAGACGCACTTCAGACTGTTCATTCTCATCTTTTGAACCTGTTACAGAGGAGGAAGTATCTCAGCTACTTTCTTCTTCTCGCCCTACAACCTGTAGTAGTGACCCTTTCCCCTCACTCCTTCTCCAGTCTCTGTTGCCTGCCGTCACGACTTACCTTACTAATATTTAACCTCTCTCTCTCTCCTGGAATTTTCCCATCCTCTTTCAAACATGCTGTCATAACCCCACTACTGAAGAAATCCTCCCTTGACCCATCCTGTGCTGCTAACTATCGACCTGTCTCTAACCTTCCTTTTATCTCCAAAATCTTGGAACGCTTAGTCTATTCTCGTTTAATCCGCTATCTTTCTGCTAACTCTCTTCTTGACCTCTTACAATCTGGCTTCCGCACTCTGCACTCTACCGAAACGGCCCTCACAAAAGTCTCCAATGATCTCCTGACGGCTAAATCCAAAGGTGAATACTCTCTTCTTATTCTTCTAGATCTCTCAGCAGCATTTGACACTGTTGACCATCAATTCCTCCTCACTATGCTCCGTTCTGTCTGCCTCACATACACTGCTCTCTCCTGGTTCTCCTCTTATCTCTCTGACCTCACTTTCTGTGTATCATTTGCGGGCTCTGTTTCTTCCCCTTGCCATTTGGGTTCCTCAGGGCTCGGTCCTAGGTCCCCTTCTCTTCTCCCTCTACACAGCCCCCATTGGACAAACCATCACTAGATTTGGCTTCGGGTACCATCTTATCCTGATGACACCCAATTATATACGTCATCCCGTGACATCACCCCTGCACTAATACAGAACACTAGTGACTGCCTCTCTGCTGTCTTAAATATCATGTCTTCGCTCTATCTGAAACTGAATCTCTCAAAGACTGAACTACTGCTGTTTCCACCATCTAATAGATCTGTCCCTGATATCTCCATTGCAGTCTCTGGCCTTACCATAACTCCTAGGCAGTATGCCCGCTGCCTCGGGGTTTTGTTTGACTCAGACCTTTCCTTCACCCACCACATCCAATCGCTCGCACGCTCATGTCATCTCCACCTCAAAAACATCTCCAGAATCCGCCCTTTCCTTACCACAAATACACTAAAGACACTTCTTGTTGCCCTGATTCACTCTCGCCTTGACTACTGTAACGCCTTACTAATCGGTCTTTCCCTTACTAAACTCTCCCCTCTACAATCTATTCTGAATGCGGCGGCCAGGCTCATCTATCAGTCTAGACGCTACAGTGATGCCTCCGGTCTGTGCCGATCACTACATTGGCTGCCTATTCAATACAGAATATAAATTTATCACCCTCATTCACAAGGCTCTCCATAATGTTGCACCTCCCTACATTTCCTCCCTCATCTGTCTATCACCCAACCCTTACTCTGCGTTCGCTCAATGACCGAAGACTAACATCCTCTATTATCATAACCTCCCACGCTCGTATACAAGACTTCTCCCGAGTTGCACCACTTCTCTGGAATGCTCTATCCTGGACTATTAGATTAACCCCCAATTTTCACAGCTTCAAGCGTAAACTAAAGACATCTCTTTTCAGACAGGCGTATAACAACTCCTAATGTAAACCCTTCCGTAGTTAGAATCCCTAAAACATACCCTCCTCTGTTGATGCTCCAACATTACCTCACAGGATATGATACCATATCAGACTAACTTTATATGTCCAGGCACCATCTGCATGTTAAAGGACACGACTGGTGATGGCTCATACAGCTTTATATATGTGTGGAATATGTTGGCGCTATATAAATAAAAAATATTATTATTATTACTACATCTGTATTAAATTCCACAATGATGATTATTATAATGGTAATAGGAGTCTGTCACCAGAACAATCCCTACTGAACTAGTAGCACAGTCAGATCACAAGGGTTCATGTGAGCAAATTGCTTTTCTCTGCTTCCCCAATGCTGCCAAAAAATTTTTCCGGATATGCTGATGAGCAGTTTGGTGCAACGAGGGCATCAGCATTGCTCTCATCGCACCAAAGAACTACCTCCCTGCTATGGTTGACAGTCAGGCACTAGAAAGCAGAACTCTTAGTTATGGTGCCTCATTGCACCAAATAGTTCATTGGCATATCAAGAAAAAAAAGCGACTATCTCAGCAACAGGGGCACAGATTGGGAAGCAGAAAAAACATTTCATTCACGTGATCCCCGATCACGTGTCTGACTATACTTATGGCTCGATAGGGACTATTCTGGTGACAGAGTGACTCTAAAGAGGACCTGTTAGCATTTCTGACTCATGTTTGACTTGGTAAATCTTACTATTAGTCATAACAATTCTGGTCAGAATGTGTAGGGACAGAGCTCCAACTGGTGAAAGTCAAGTGTCAACGTATTGAGAAATTTATAGGAGGGATAATAGGAATGGTAAAACATAGAGTTATAAGAAAAGATGCTCCAGATTTATTAACTTTGCAAAAACACAGATTAGTGCTGAAAAAAAGGATTGCTACTTTTCTTAGAGGGATATTGACATGTTAGGTTAGGTTCTCAATCACCATTTTGTCCGTTGTACTGATCAGTCATAGCACCAGTCAAAACAGCACCAGTGTCCATTCACCGTAATGTAAAAAAACAAAACAAGACAGAAGCATTCTTGCATTTCCTGTACACAGATCTCTCTCTTAAAAGTGAACAAACAAGATGGAAGAAAGCTTCTGTCTTGTATCTTACATTAAGATGAATGTGGGCGGATGCTCCTTCTGCATCCATCATTCTATTACTTTTGTAGTCAGTTGTTCTGATCTTATCACGGACAGAACAGACAAAATAGAGATAGTATAAAGCTAGCTTTATAAAGTAATAGCAAATTGATGACCGTAGGGGTTCACCCCTGCGACCCCTGATTCAGTACTATACACTCCTCACGGTATTTAGCTGTAAAGCTGAGCAGGGAAAGACTGTGCTGTGGCCCCCTTCATTCTCATGGTCTCATATGAATTCACTTTCCTATGAAGGAAATAGGCCTTTAAACAGATCCCCATGAATAAAAAAGCAACTAAACCTTTTATAGTACTTTATTACGACCCTTTAAAAGTGTATCTAAGGCGGACAGGGCAAATGCATATTTCTTAACAAAATGGAACAAGTCTTCCAAAGACTACAATAATTAAAGGGGTTTTCCATTGGAATTAAACTATTCCTAAACATGGGGGTTATAAATATAACATGCAATCCAGCTGTATAGTAAGAACAAAAAGCTTGACTCAAACTCAGAGACAGAATACAGTCACACGATAGCCAAACAGACTGCTCTATATTAAAATCAAGTGATGACTACATAACGAAAGTAGAGCAAATGTCACACCAGGGTGTCAAGTAGAAGTAAGACAAGTCATCTAACAACATCAGCGTGTATATTGCACCTTCAAGTCCCAGTCATTTCCAAATAACAGGCCATTACAGAGATGTCAAATGAATCACTTAACAAAACTAGAAACTTTCAGAAAGTTTTATGTTCCATTATTTAACATTGCTGGCAATTGTGACAGGCAGGAAACCTAATCAGTCCTAACCACCTCCACTCAATGGACACATCTCTATACAGAAAAGTCACTAATAGATGCCAATGGATATAGAACATAGAAGAACTGACATCTCTCCACAAGCAGGCACACTATGACAGCTCCCTGAGGGACACAATGTCAGCAAGGGAACACAAGTAGTTCTTAGATGTCAACTTTGCTCATTAAGTCCACTACAAAAAAATAAAAAAAACTATCTAGGTATATTTTATATATCACTCCAGAAAGAATCCCTTGTTTCCTTTTCATCAAGCCTGTGCAGCAGGCTACAAAATGAAGCATTATATAAATCCTTCCTAGAATATTTTGTGGATCGCACTTACAACACGGCAGTCATCCCCTAGGCCAAAATTCCCACCTGCACATCATCTGGAGCGCTCGCCATAATGCAGCACAGCATCGGCAGCGCTCAGATAGTTTGTACAGATATTGCTTCCAGCTGTTCCAGGAATGTGACTAAATATAGTTTCTTCTTTACTTCATTGTTTTACTGGAAGTTTACTGAACGCTAAGGCATGTATGGCAAGAGATTGTTATTTCATATGCAGACCACTATTGTCAGCTAATTGTGAAATACAACTGGCTGCTAAACTGGAAGTACAAGAGCGTTAGAAACATGAAGTATGATGGCTACTATAATACTCCTGTGCTTCTATAACACAGAAAAGGGCCTGTATATAAAAAGCAAGACTTATTAAATACAAGCAGTACAATGAATGACCTGTTACATATACTAGTGCACATTCTTATGTAGCTCAACTTTATCCACATTACATGAAATATTCACACTTTACTCTTGATGAATAATACTAGTAATAAAATCTGATCTACCTGGCAATAGTATATGCAGTGATCCTGTAAGGTATTGCTGTACCTAAGGGTCTAATGCACTGGAGTGTGTGACAAGGTGAGGATACTATGGTGGTTCATTGTACTGAGTATCTCAGCTTTTTGCTAGTTATTTAGGGCTTTTTCACTGTCTTGTTGCATATACTGTATATACATGTGTACATGGTCACACATGTAGTTTTGGTTATTTGTAACTGCTATGATGAATTTATTTATGTACCAGTATTAGCAGTGTATCCCCTATTCTAACATTTGTATTGTTATTGCTATTGTAGCCCCTATTATCCCTGTCTATTTTATGGTGTACCTCCAGTATTTATTTCCCTATATATGTTTGTTTTTTGTTATTTATGTTAATAAAATAAAATGAAATTCTTTTATGTATTTGTGGTCATGATACTTTATTGCGTAATTTTGCATGATCCACAGTGTTTTACATACTTGTTGTTTATTAGCCCTTCTATGTGTTTCCATTGCTGTAGGAGATAAACCTGGGGAGAATATCTCATATGGCATGAATTGGAGCTTGGCACAAGGGCCCAGTTTTATTACTGTAGTTAAGACTAGACACTGGTGTAAACATGGCACATTTCTGGCACATATACTTTGGGCAAAAAATTTCGACATGCTAGATGCGTGGGTTCTCTGAAAAAGACATGGCTTAAATGCGTCAAAATAGTGTTTGAAAATTCTGTCTCAAAGTAAATCAACTAAAAGGTAGTATAAATGTAGACTAGACAGTCTAAAGAGACACTAGATTTATCAACTAGTATCGGTCACTGTGATAAATTTGGACATATTTTCAGACTGCCTGTCTGCATTATGTAACTATTAGTAAATCTGGGCCAATAAATACCAAGCCAAATAATGGGTAGGGGTGCTGATTGGTAATGCAGCTAAGCCCTATTCATTTGAATGGGACTGAGCTATTGCAGCCATGTGATGAAAGAACGTGATGTCACTGGCCTATAAATTGGCAGCAGCTGATCTATGGAGGTCCCAGGTAAAGGATCTCCACAGGTAAGATATTGACGCCAAGCTCATCAAGATGTAACTCCCAGAAAACACGTTTAATTTTTTAGTCCTATTATTAGACATGAGATAATGCCTTGGTATAGGCCAGCGATCCCCAACCTTTTCTTCTCCGCGGCCCGCGGGGCGGGCGTTTTGGGGGTGGGGCTTTGATCAAATGGGGCGGGGTTATACAGTAAACAGTGTTTTAGACGGGTCGGCGATCTGGCCACAGTGTTGTGGCTCCTAGCATAGCTAATGGCGGGGACCTGGTCTACAGCACTGTACACCGAGGTCCCGCGCCATTAGCTATGCTAGGAGCCACAACACTGTGCCCAGATCGCCGCCCCGCCCCACATAATGTGCCGGGAGCTGCCTTTAGCGAGGCCAGCCCGCTGCCCCGCGGACCGGCAATAGATCCCCAACGGCCCAGTCCCAGTCTGCAGACCGGTGGTTGGGGACCCCTGGTATAGACAGTGAAAAAGACAGCCTAATAGACAGGCCTGGAGACCAACACCACACTGAGCAGCTGTTTCTAGCACAGTTTAAAGAGCCGGAAGCACAAAGTGTACACTAAGGAGTGGCCTGGCTCCTCAGCTCCCATTCAGATGAAAAGCATCAGAGCCGTAATAGCAGTGCTGGACCAATGCACATTGTACAGAGCAGTGTACGTCTAGGTCCATACACTACAGATGCATCTCAATAAATTAAAATATCTTTGAAACGTTCATTCATTTCAGTAATACAATTCATAATCAGCATCTTCCATGATTGTGTGTCCTACTGAACCAGACTGAGGGACCATTTAAAGGCTTAGGAAACCTTGGCAGGTGACACACTGAATTTACAATACTGAACTTTTTCACAATATTCTAATTTTCTTAGATTTTGGTTTTCATTACCTGTAATCCATAATCAACATTTACAGAAATAAAACACTGGAAATAGAACACTCTGCGTATAAAGAATCTAGAAAATATAGGAGGTCACTATTTTATTTTAATTCAAAAATATTCTAGTTTATTGAGATGCACCTGTACATTCACCCAAGTGTTCTCCACTGTAAAATTAAGAAACTGCACCAAAACGTTTCCTTTATGGTATTAACAGCACCCAACTGCATCATTTGTAGTACACTAAAGAAGACAAGCAACTTCTCTTTTTTATTTTATTTTTTTAAACCCACTGTTTTTTTTCTTCAAATACAGTATACAAAAAACCTGAACTCGGAACCCCAACATAATGGTAAGTCATCAGCACTCTAAGGCCTTATTCACATGTCAATATTTTGGATCAGTGATTGTAGAATCTCCACTTCTGGTTCTGGTACACGATCACTGATGCAAACCTGCAAATCATTGAACAAAATATTGACATGTGAATAAGAATCTTAGTGTCCTTTGGAAAAACCTCTTTCTTATTTTAGGACCTATTAATAAAAATTGGCATCTTTTATGTATTTTATAAATCATGAACCCTAAATAGCTGCACCCACACACACACACACACACACACACACAACTTGGGCCCTATTGGTTGGAAAATAGATGCAAACTAGCGTAAACTTCCACAACAAAGAACATAAGAGCGTACCAAAAATAATTCCACTGACAATTGTGAGATCTATGCAGTATTGTTAGGGATGATAGTCTGGGCTATGAATTTTATAACTTAGGGTATGTCCAAACAGGCTGGAATTATAGGTGAAAGACCAATCGTGTGGTGCAGATTTTAACGTAATGTGTATTTATGCTGTCAATTTTCACAGCGGATTTCATACTTTGCAATGCAGAGAGAAGAATCCACATCAAATGCTGCAACACATAACACATGTGGATTTTGATAGAAATTCATTGAGGATATAAGCCAAGGATTTGAAAAAGTCCACCGCAAAAAAAAAAAAAAATATTGTATATGTGGATATACCTCAACACTTAGGCTAGAGATACATGGAGACTATGGCTGTGACTCCCGTCATATATAACCAATGATCGCCATGGGGCCCTGCGATTCCTTTACCAATGTAAGTGAATGGGGGTTGCAGTGTGACTCCTAGCTGCATAGCAATCAAACAGTGTTCAGTCTTTTGCGACTAGAAATGTATTCTGTTCATTTACAAAAAGTAAGCACACCACAGTTATCTTTGGTCGTCCCATGAGAACAACGCGTCAAAGCCTCAGCCCTATCATTTACTTTCCTTTTTTATGGGGTTTGTGCCATTTTTGTAGTCAATGGTCCAGATTTACTACTGTGGTTACACATAGACAATGGCGTAAATGTGTTACAGTGTTGACCAATCTTTGGCATAATGTGGCACATCTTGTTTGGGGTAAAAAAAAAAATTTCATGTTCATACTACTGTTATTAATGTCTGTTGCTCTCATCCATTTTATACGATGAAAGCAACAGACATTAATACTAGTAGAGTGACTGATGCAGACTTGGCACCCTTTATCTGGTGTCCGCCTGCATTCACTCTTGCAAAAAAAGATGGAAACTGTCATGTTTTTTTACTTTTCTGAAAGAAAAAGTCCTGCATGCTTCCATCATGTTTTTTACATTATAGTCAATAGGAACAGACAAAGGGGGCATACGTCTGCATATGTCACTCTATTGCCGTTAATGTCCACGAGGGCGGAGCAGATTTACCATCATTTACACCACAAATCTTGTGTAAATAATGGAGGGAAAGTATGCCAGCAACAGTGCACAGCCTGGCGGAGGGTGCACCTCATCATATATGAGACACTCCCTACATTGGCTCCGGGTCTATGAAGACTGGCGTTAGCAATGCCACTCCAGAAATCTGCCCCACTGTTTTCAGCTATTTAAAACACGTTAAACCTCACACATTTCAGGCATTTTTCATAGTGGTTAGTTACAAGTATTTTAGGTGTTTTATTTTTTAACGTTATAAAATATGTTGTTTTTTATGGGATTTTCAAGTTCTACAGAGGAGCCTATGAGGAAAAAAAAAAAACTATAAAATACTATACTTAGAGCATGTTGTGTTTGAGGGAAAAAAAACAAAACAAAAAAAAAACAGAGCCACAGCACAGCAGCAAAACTGCAGCTGTTTGGATGGCGTTTAACTACACCTTGACTGCTGCATTACTGCCTAGTACACCTCAGAAGTACACAGGTTTTATACCAAGTGAATGTACACAGATCTATAGATTGACCAAACTGTAAGGATTTTAAACTTTAAATAGAGAAGACTAACTTTACATGACATTCTGTAAATATCGCCGAAGCACCATAGGCCCAAACACCAGGCTCATCACTGTCCTCCTAACCCTCCAGAGGGTTACAATTCTAGTCACAGCAGTACTAAGGGCTTACTCCCAGTGTGGTCACATCATGGTTTATTATTGCTATTACGGCATTTTGCAGCAGTCATTGGCTGAAGCTACACCTCACAGACCTCCTGTTCTGCCTGCCCCTTTGCATGATTTCTGCACACTGTACAGTAATTTCAGGCCCAAATGCAGAAGGATACAGCACTGTGTGCAGAGTACATGCAGGGGTTGGGAGGAGCAGGAAGTCTCGGAGATGCAGCTTCACCTATTACCTCAAGAGCAGTGATATCAGAGAGGGGGCTTTTGTTTCACAACATTCAGCTTTTTTTTTTTTTTTCCTCTCTCTTGTCCTACAGGTCTGTGTACAGAACACCTTGAAAGCTTGAAAAGGAATCCATCAGGTCGTTCCTTATGGACCAGTGGTTTAGTGTTCCAAATTGCCCTGTTATAAAGCCATATATGCCTGCATTAAAAATAATAAATCGTTATACTCACCCTGGCACTATATTCCTCGCAATGGAGCAGTTCTTCACTGAAGCAAAAGGAGTACACCTCAGCTTCAGTTCACATGCCCAGTACCTTCAGCCCAGAACTGCGCAGGCACTGGGAAAACCAGAAGAATCTGATGAGACTCATCAAACTCATCTCTAGGCAAGTATAAAAGGTTTATCTTTTTAATGAGGATCCTCATGCACATGCGGTTTTATGTACCGCTAGAAAGCCGTCAGTGCGCTGTAGGCTTTCCTGTTTTGTGCCCTGGGGCTGGAGATATCGGTGCCGTTCGTTTTGGCACCAATCCCTGCCCACTGTCAGAAGGGCGTTCCTGGCAGTCTAGCTGGGAAGGGGGACGGGCGTTCCTCACAGCTTAGCATCATCGCTGAGCCTCCTCTGACAGTACAGGGCTATGGATGAGTACTGTCAAGGGAGGGGGGGCGTTCCTCACAGCCCAGCCAAAACGTGAGGAACGCCCTTCTGACAGTGGGCAGAGATCGGTGCCGAAACTAACGGCACCGATCTCACCAGCCCTGGGGCACATAACGGGAAAGCAGACTGTGCTGAATTCAGCGCACTGACGGCTTTCTAGCGGTATATAAGACCGCATGTGCCTGAGGACATGAAAGTTCCTCTTTAAATGAGGGCATTAATGGATTTAAATCAGGGTGATTTGGACACTAAACCCTCGGTCTATAAGGACCTGTGGGTGGTTCATTGTTCCAAATCGCCCTGACAGGCAGCCTTTAAATGTTGGAAACAACAAGTAAATGAATTAACTGGAATGACATTCAGTTACCCTAATTCCACTTCAGTTCTAAGTTTGACCAAAAAGGGAATCTTGTCACATTGGTTGCTGTCAGGTAAGAGCCGGGGCACAAAGGAAGGGGGGCTTCATTTTAGAGGCAGATGAGAGTCCCATCTATCAGACACTTATAGCATACCCTGATGACTAATATTCTATGGAACTTTTATGTAAATGGTAACATTAGCCACACTGATGCTCAGAAAATGTGTGGTTGACATGTTAGTAAAACTTTGGTCTTTTTAAATTAAGTGGAAGACAACTTTCTAGCATGTTAATGAGGATGGAGGTAATGTTTGGAATGGCTGTGGCCTGTCCTATTAGGAAATAAAGACAACACAGAGGAGTGACACCTGTTCTGGCAGACTAGTACCAACCTAGGTCTATGAATAACACACATTTAATACTACATTTACACTGCAATGGTCGCAACTTTCCCTGTTAAAACTCATAGGAAAAAAATGACTTCTCGTCCACACACTGTTTACGGGCAGTGTTTCATGAAACACTGGTCTTAAAGGGGTATTCCCACGAACATAACCATTTTTAAATTTTTAGATAATTAAAAGTTAAACATTTTTGCAAGTATAAGTAATTAAAAATTTTGCAGAGTTTTAAAGATTTTCACTAAATATCTTGTGGTCACAGTCTTGTTGTCTTGATCGGTTGCCAATGGATACGACCATGAATGCAGGATCTTTCTAAGGTCAGAAAATCAGCAATGGTTTCCTTATCATGGCCCGGGATATCTTCTGATACATGTAGTGTCCCTGCCTGATAACCCAGCTACAATAAGAAAATCATAGCTGGGTTCCTGACAAGTCCCAGACCATATAAAGTGTCTGCATTTGTGATCGTATCCATTGGCAACCGATCAAGACAACAGACTGTCACCACTAACATAGTTAGAGGAAATCTTTAAAACGCTGCAGAATTTTTAACTACTTATATCTGCAAAAATGTTTTACTTTTAATTATCTACAAATATAGATATGGTTATGTTCATGGGAATACCCCTTTAACTCCCAATGTGTACAAAAAGCTGTCTTTGCTGAATGTAGCAACCAATCACAGCGCAGCTTTCTCTTTTACAGTGCTTTTAAGACCTGTGGCTTCCTTTAGATGGCAGATGTGCTGCATGTTAGATATATGTACCCACCAAGGCCCTGCATATAGAAACCACAAGTGGCTGAGTCATCCAAGTGGTACAGGAAATTACACTGGTTACATAATAGATTGCTTTTCAGTCCTGGATTACCACATTGGATAACATGGTCATATTACTAAAAAAGGACAAGGTAAGGCTGTGTTCACATCTCTTTCCTACCTTCCATTTAATGTACAGTATATGCATGACATATATGTTAAATGGACGTCTCCGACAGATGCCATACAGTGGCATTTGTCACCATAGAGTTTCATTGAAAAACAACATACATTTAATGTACACTTTTTTTGCTGGACTCCACAGGTTGGAAAAGTGCAGTATACTGCGAATTTCCATCTTTTTTTACCCAACATGTACTTTTAACATGGTACAAAAACAAACTGACCTCCTGTCTCATTGCTGGTCACCTACTTTCAGAAAGAAGCAAGGAAAAAAAAAAAAAAAACACAGACACACTTGCAAACATTTTTGTTGCAAGCACTGTTTAAAAAGTCGCCAACCCCAGACTTTTTTTTCATTTATTCAATTTTTTTTAATACCACAAAAGTGGAATAGATTCTTTAAAGTTTTTTTTTTTTTAATATAAAAAAGGTCTGTTAGTGCTATTAATGGGTTAATAAAGGCACCCAAATACCTTTAGCAGTGTTTTGAGTGATTTCTGGGTGTCTCTGGGAGCTCCTGGCATCTAATGCATTTGCTTACATGTTTCAGCTTCCTGCTGTGTAGCTTCCACACTAGCTCCCTCTCACCTCTCTCCCTACTGTAGCCATCCTGCCCACTACTAGCCCTTCCCAACTAACTCAGCCAACCCCCACCCCATCATACTTACCTCTCTTCCACTCCAGACTTCCTCCTGCGAGACGGCTCCTCCCTCTTTTCTGATTCTGCCGACCTGCACAATAGTCCCAGCAGCTCCTATGTCTGTACAGTAGAGGTGGATTGTCAGCTGCAGAGCACAGAGCAGTGCCGGGACTATTTTGCGCACGCCGGCAGTCAGAAAAGAGGGAGGAGCGTCCCGCAGGAGGAAGTCTGGAAGAAAGAGAGGTAAGTATGATGGGTTGGATAGAGGGGGAGCAGTAGTGACGTTCCGGAAACAGAATGTCACCATTAACCAGAAAATGTCCCTGGAGCGGTCACATGCACATGACCACCCCAGGGATATGGGTAAATGTACATTTTTTATAAATTATGTCATTTAGAAAGTAGGCGGGGGGGAGGGTGATTAGATTAGTGTAGGAATTCGATTTTATCCCAGACAACCCCTTTAATGAATCTGCTCCATTGTTTTTAGTATGAACAGAACTAATAAAACAGGTCTATGGGAGTCAGATTAATGCTATAACAGACTTGAATTGAGAGTTTGTTCCCCTGTTTATACAGGAAATACTGGGGCAAATTTACTTTTGAAGATACTTAAAAAAAATCTGGAGTACATGACACCAAATTTACTATCTACAGCTTCTGTACTTTGAATAACAAGGAAATGGGGCTGTCTGAAACATCGTTGGGGCTTAAGATACAATACAGTGTGCCAAAAATAAGCCAGAATTTAGAGGGTTTTTTTTTTTTTTGCGGAAACTAGTGGGGTACATAGTTATTCTCAACAGTTTAAAGATGTGCAAGATTTATCATTCACCTTGTTCTCCCCACTCCTCCTTTTGTTTTATTTTTGTTCTTATACAAAACTTAAATTAAAACAATAAATTACTTAATGTAAAAAAGATTTATCATTCTGCATTATACGCTTTGAGAAGTCTGGTGCAGTTGAACATTATCTAGCTTGCATTGTCTTCATTTTAAGGCAGTATTAGTACATCTGCCCCACTGATTTCATGAAATGAGATCAGCGCTCTGAAAGGGAGCAAATAATTTTACAATAATGCTGTCTGAAGTTATTCAATAACATTATACTACACACACGGTCATTTTCAAGCAGGGGGAAGGCACACCAATTTTAAGGAGTGCTTCTTTAATGCACATAGTCATAATTTGGACAAGAACCCTGGGACTTGGTTAAAGGCGTTGCCCAGGAATTTAGAACAAACGGTCTATTCCAAGGATAGGCCATACATCTCAAATTCCTGGACAAACCCTTTAAGGCCAGGCCTACATTGTGAGTTTTCGTAGCCCTACTAAATGGTTTTGAAAGCAAGCTGTCAACCAGCCCCAGTTTGTGCATGCTGATGTCACATACATAGATTAGACAATTAAACAGCTGTCTCTACATCATACAGTGCTGGCCAAAAGTATTGGCACCCCTGCAATTCTGTCAGATAATACTCAATTTCTTCCAGAAAATGATAGCAATCACAAATGCTTTGGTAATAATATCTTCATTTATTTTGCTTGCAATGAAAAAACACAAAAGAGAATGAAAAAAAAGTCAAATCATTGATCATTTTACACAAAACTCCAAAAATGGGCCGGACAAAAGTATTGGCACCCTCAGCCTAATACTTGGTAGCACAACCTTTAGACAAAATAACTGCGAACAACCGCTTCCGGTAACCATCAATGAGTTTCTTACAATGCTCTGCTGGAATTTTAGACCTTTCTTCTTTGGCAAATTTCTCCAGGTCCCTGAGATTTGAAGGGTGCCTTCTCCAAACTGCCATTTTGAGATCTCTCCACAGGTGTTCTATGGGATTCAGGTCTGGACTCATTGCTGGCCACTTTAGAAGTCTCCAGTGCTTTCTCTCAAACCATTTTCTAGTGCTTTTTGAAGTGTGTTTTGGGTCATTGTCCTGCTGGAAGACCCATGACCTCTGAGGGAGACCCAGCTTTCTCACACTGGGCCCTACATTATGCTGCAAAATTTGTTGGTAGTCTTCAGACTTCATAATGCTATGCACACGGTCAAGCAGTCCAGTGCCAGAGGCAGCAAAGCAACCCCAAAACATCAGGGAACCTCCGCCATGTTTGACTGTAGGGACCGTGTTCTTTTCTTTGAAGGCCTCTTTTTTTTTCCTGTAAACTCTATGTTGATGCCTTTTCCCAAAAAGCTCTACTTTTGTCTCATCTGACCAGAGAACATTCTTCCAAAAAGTTTTTGGCTTTCTCAGGTAAGTTTTGGCAAACTCCAGCCTGGCTTTTTTATGTCTCTGGGTCAGAAGTGGGGTCTTCCTGGGTATCCTAACATAGAGTCCCTTTTCATTCAGACGCCGACGGATAGTACGGGTTGACACTGTTGTACCCTCGGACTGCAGGGCAGCTAGAACTTGTTTGGATGTTAGTCGAGGTTCTTTAGCCACCATCCGCACAATCTTTCGTTGAAATCTCTCGTCAATTTTTCTTTTCCGTCCACATCTAGGGAGGTTAGCCACAGTGCCATGGGCTTTAAACTTCTTGATGACACTGCGCACGGTAGACACAGGAACATTCAGGTCTTTGGAGATGGACTTGTAGCCTTGAGATTGCTCATGCTTCCTCACAATTTTGCTTCACAAGTCCTCACACAGTTCTTTGGTCTTCTTTCTTTTCTCCATGCTCAATGTGGTACACACAAAGACACAGGACAGAGGTTGAGTCAACTTTAATCCATTTCAACTGGCTGCAAGTGTGATTTAGTTATTGCCACCACCTGTTATGTGCCACAGGTAAGTAACAGGTGCTGTTTATTACACAAATTAGAGAAGCATCGCATGATTTTTCAAAGGGTGCCAATACTTTTGTCCACCCCCCTTTTTTATGTTTGGTGTGGAATTATATCCAATTTGGCTTTTTGACAATTCTTTTTGTGGTTTTCCATTGAAGACAAATTAAATGAAGATATTATTACCAAAACATTTGTGATTGCAATAATTTTCTGGAAGAAATTGAGTATTATCTGACAGAATTGCAGGGGTGCCAATACTTTTGGCCAGCACTGTAGTATAAAGAATGAAGAACCGTGAGGGTCCAATTCTTAGCACCCCCACCAGGCTGCTGTTTGAAGGGGCCATGACACTCTGCAGGTCAATAAACCAAGGACCCTTCAAACAAAGGATTAACAGTGTGGTGGAATTTTCCTTTAAATAAAACCTAAAATAAAATGCAAACTGCTGTATCCTTCAAGTGAGGACACAAATGAGAAAATCTGCAAAAATCAAAATGAAAACCTTCTTCCAGACATCAATGGTGGTTTTGAAGAACGTGCACATGCCAAAATCAGCAGATGTTATATTAATCCTACGAAGAAAGAGGTTATCAATCAGCCATCTACATTCAGTTCATGCTGCCTTTCATTTTAAGGTCAGAGAGAACAAAGAAAATATTGATTAAAAAAGGACTATTCATTTTCACAGGGGGTTAAAAACTGTAAACCTGTCAATCGTGCATGTCATAGAAATCAGATCACAAGGGGGTCTGACAGCAGGAGTCTAGCAGTAAAGCCATGGCCAATTACCACCAGGTAGGTCTTGCTTAGTATTAGGGGAAATAATAGGCTGTGCAGACTGTAGAACAGGAGGGGTAAAGATGGATTTATGTTCAGAAAGACTGGTATTAGAACTATTATCAACATTACTTTCCAGTCAGGTTTCTCTACCGCTTCAAGGGGCTGTTTGATATATTGAGTCTTTCAGTTTAAGAATGTTATAGTGACTCTAAGTTGTCAAAGTACGGATGCACATCTTAAACAGTAAGGACTCACTCACATGACCATGTGCACAGGACGAGGTGGTTTCGGTGATTTAATGGAAGTGCCTTCCATCCTGCATTGATTTCAATGGAAAGTTTCGCTCTGTTCTGTTGGCATGGAGCATCAGAACTAAAGCTAGGCGATCTTATGATCTAAGATCCTATGATCAAAGTGTATAAGTCCAATTGCTACTTCATGGCGACCTATGTATCACTGAACCCTACTCTATTGGATGTGGTGCAGTATGGCAACTGCTGAACAGAATCTAAAGGGAGAGCGATCCAGCAGCCCAACAGCACCCCTGCTTCCAAGCTATGGGCTACACCACATCACAGACACCATACCACAGCATTTTATTTATTTATTTTTTAAATGGGTTGTCCAGGATATTTTATTATTGCAGCAGGAGGCCGGTGGGTGAAGGTGAAAAAAACAAAAACCCACACTCAACTGTTCCTGGTGCTCTGATGTCCTAGGCTGCTGTCCAGTCCCCAGGGCTTTTCCAGCGGAAGTCCCCACCGCACGTGATCACTGAGGCCAATCTACAGCCTCAGGAAAGGGACCGAGACATCACCTGTGGTGTCCATGAGATGTCCCCTGTCCTTTCCTTAGACTGCTGATTGGCCTCAATGGTCACGTGCGATGGGGAATTCCGCCGGAAAAGCCCCGGGGACCGGACAGCGGCATAGGAAACGAGCACCAGGGACAGGAGAGTATGTCTTTTTTTTCTCCCACCTTCCCTGGCCTCCTGCCACAATAAAATATCCTTGACAACCCCTTTAACTTTATACCACTCCCAACCACCACTGGGTTTTCCATCTATCAAGATGATGTAACCAGAGCTAGAGCCACACCTAGACTGTTTTTTCTCAAATTAATAGAGACTGGAATACACTGAATAGTATGACAATGTACAACAATTTTACAACTATTTTTTGCAGTAAAAAAAAGTCTAGGTGGGGACAAGTGCAACCATGCTTTAGAACTTTAGTCTGCAACATGCTCCTCTGTAAGCTTCTGTGGCAAAAACCAATCGCAATTAAGTGGTTATTGCTGTGGCTCACCAGCAGGTTTCCTTCAGGGACCCCAGCAGTTTTTACCATTTGTACTGTAAAGGTTGAAAGGTTTTACAGCCCACAGTGTAGGTAGTATTACACTGGAGGATTTAGCTACAGCATGTGGATGAGATTTGTTTAAAGCTCAACCACAACTCAACTATGCTGCTACTGTATATTGCAGCGAGATATTGCAGAGGCTAACCCACTGCAAATACTGCCTGTGTGACCCCTGCCTAAAGAAGTATTTTGGGATCAGAAAAAAAATATTATAGGTTTTAGAATGACCAGGTGAATTTTCATTGTTGGGTTTGTTTGTTTTTCTCCCCCCCCCCTATTTTACTTTTCTGTTCACCGAGCCATATGAGGGCTTATTTTTTGTAAGACACATTGTACTCCATAATACTGCCATTTAATATGTTCAATGTACTATTTGAAAAAACACGGCAATGACGCCATTTTCTTACATGTTTCATTTTTACACCGTTCCTTTCCATGTACAGAGCTGTCAGTTGTCTTTTGGAGGTTAAAGGGTGAGAAAATGTTGATTCAACCATTTAGATTTTTCTTTTGCCTACTACAGCATTCACCAAATGGATTTTTTTTTACATTTTTATATTCCCGGCATTTTCAGACATAGGGATACCTAATATGTTTATTTATTTTTATGTGTGACCTAGTGAAAGTGGGGTAATGCTGCCCTTTAAATGCCACAACCATAACTGATTGCTTTGCATTTTCCATCAGTCAAAGGTATCTCTGGCCCAGTTAGCTCCCCATCCCAGCTGGACGGTAAAAAAAAAAAAAAAAAAAAAAAAAAGTAAAAGTCCTCCCGCTCCAATGTTGTGGCGGAAGTACCCGCCACATGTGACATCAATACTTGTGACGTCCCAGGTCTCTTCCTGAGACCAGTGGCTCCAGCGGAAGGGATACGTCACAGCTGACGAACTGGGAGGACACCAGAGCACCAGGGACAGGCGAATAGAATTTTTTTTTTTCCACCTTCCCCGGCCTATTTTAAAAATATTTTTTTTTTTTTTTGCCCAGACAACCTCTTTAAAGCTGGGGGCCCACGTTGCAGAAACGCAGCTTTTTTTTTGTTGCAGATTTTGCTGTGGTTTTTTGAGCCAAAGCCAGTAGTGGATTGAGCAGGAGGTAGAAGCATAAGTACTTCCTATATATTTTCCATTACTTTTGCATCCACTCTTGGCTTTGCTCAAAAAACCGCAACAAAAAAAGCTGCAAAAAAAAAGTGGCTGGATAGTACTTCTCCTGGACCGAAGACTGCTCAAGGACATATTTACAGGGAAAACTCTAGGAGTGCTATACACAAATGATAAATAGAATGATCATTTATTACAATCTTTACACATGTAGAAGATCCAACAATTTTCAATGTTTTTACAAACTAGAAAGTAAAAAATAAGGAAACAGTTACTTCCTCTTAGATTACTCTCAAGAAACACCCTGCATAGGTTTCCGCAGGCAGTTGTCTCATTCAGATTAACTGTAGTAAGAATATCACCAAAGTATGTCACGACAAACAATTAAAGGGAACCTGTCAGGTGATTGTTTGACCTCCAAAAAAGCCTGAGCATGTTCAGCATCAGATTACAGACTTTCCCACATGCCTTTAAATAAGCTCCCACAGGCTTAAACATGAAGCTATCGAAGTATAAAAAGTTCCTCCGCTGTACCTCATCTGGGCGGACTGCCAGGTCTGCCTAGGAACACAGTCATGGACTCCTAATCATTGACAAGCAAGTGTCATCTGACGTCAGTCAAACAGCTACCAAATAACTATTGACATCTCACGCAGGCACTGCTGAGCCCATGTCCCAAAGCACGCACAATAATGTAACCTGTAGTGGTACCAGCTTTCAGGTTCCTCCTGAAGCAGGACATCATTTAGCTAAACCACAAGATTTCTGGAGTAATCAGCTGACACTTTCAGGCGTGATTAGAGCTATTACTGTGTCACTAGTCAGATCTAGCACTCCACCCAGATGACTAGATAAGGTAACATATTTTAAGCCAATACTAATATGCTAGGGTTGGTATGGGATCGAAAAATATGACATGTTCCCTTTTAAAGGGTTGTCAGATATCGAACAAAATCTAGCCAAGTGGTACACTGGTAAAGCCAATGACTGGCTGCAGCAGTCAAGCTGTAGACGAGACATCATAGTTGCAGGCAAGTACACAACAAAACAGGGCCTAGAGGACTGGCGCAGCGCTGCTGGAACAAGCAAGTAATAGGTTTTTGTACATGAAATAAGCAGGACTGCATGTCTGAAAAAAAAAAAATAAACGCCAGAATAGTAAAAATGACCTAAAGTTTGCAAAAAAAAAAAAGCAGCGTGTGAAGTTCATAAGTTACTATTAACTAAGTCTCCACGCATATCAACTTTGTCAGCCGTGATTTTCACGATTAGCACACTGAACCCATTATTTTCTTTTGCCCCATACACACTGTGAGCCACGCAAAAACTCAGGACAGGGCCTATTCCTTTCCCTTTTGTGGCTAGGGCTCACCAAAAAAAAAAAATATATATATCAATGGGTTCATGGAGGCATAGGCTACAATTATTTATTTATTTTGCTTACTTCTATACATGGGTGGCAAAATGGTATCAGTTTTACGACGGACCCGGCACATGCACAGAAACCCTGTACAGAATTCCTGAAACTCCCACTGAAATGAATGGGAGGCAGATTTTGAAGGGGTTTTTTAGGTTGAGGCCCCACATTGCAGAAACGCAGCTATTTTTTTTGCAGATTTTGCTGCAGCTTTTTGAACCAAAGCCAGGAGTGGATTGAGTAGAAGGGACAAGTATACATGTGGACAAAATTGTTGGTACCCCTCGTTTAATGAAAGAAAAACCCACAATGGTCACAGAAATAACTTGAATCTGACAAAAGTAATAATATATAAAAATTGTGACCATTGTGAGTTTTTCTTTCATTAAACGAGGGGTACCAACAATTTTGTCCACGTGTGTATAAGAACTTCCTATATATTTTCCTTTCCTCTTGTAGCCATTCTTGGCTTTGTCCAGGCAAAAATGGACAACCCTTTTAACATTTAAATCAGTTGAGGGCTGAAACAAAACAAAAAAAAAAAAAAACACACACTAACCTGTCCTCGACGCTCCGGTGTCCTCCCACGCGTCCCGGCTCTTCTGCTCCGATGGTGTCTTCCGGAGTTCCGCTGAAGCCACTGATTGGCCTTAGCTGTCACATGACTGCTGAGGCCAATCAGTGCAGGGCCTGCAATGTCACTACCTGCTGAAGTTGCTGATTGATCTCAGCGGTCACGTGACCATTGAGGCCAATCAGCAGATTCAGCAGGCCTCAGGAAGAGGATCCGTGATGTCACAGGTAGTGACATTGCAGGCCCTGGGCTGATTGGCCTCAGCGGTCATGTGACCGCTAAGGCCAATCAGCGGCTTCAGCGGAACTCCGGAAGAGGCACTGCTAGAGCAGAAGAACCGGGACGCGCGGGAGAACACTGGAGCACCGTGGAAAGGTGAGTATGCATTTTTTTTTTTTAATTTGTTTCACTGCCCCCAGCTGATATAAATGTTAAAAGGGTTGTCCATTTTTGCCTAGATAACCCCTTTAAGGAAGTGACACAGAAGTCCTGTTCACTGCATAGCAGTGGTTCTGGTGAATTGCAGCACTTCTCCTATTACTAGAGTAGGAGCGGTGCTACATGCATGGCCAGTCCACTAGCAGCTTTCAGTATACAGAAGTTGCTAGAACAGATAATCTGTGTGGTGTCCGGGTATCGGACCCCCACAGCTCACATACTGATGACCCATCCTGTGGATTTGGAGTTGGAAAACCCCTTTAATTTTCTATCAAGATGTCTATGGCGTGTGGGGGGAACCTAAATACCCGGAGGAAGCCCACAAACTCCATGGATATGTTGCATTTAGTCGGATTCTCATGATTAGGTCATCAGTATGAAAATTTGATTTGGGAAAAGAAAACCCCTTTAGGCTAAGGCCCCATGTAGCGGGTTGCAACCAAAAAGCGCTGCGGGAAAAACCGTGGCAGAAACACATTGCGGTTTTTCCCGCAGTGCTTTTCACAGAATGTTGGCAGAGTTTTCCTCTGCAGACTTTCTGCTTCAATTACACCTATAGGGAAACCACCAGTGTTTCCGTAGATAAAACTGACAGGCTGTGATTTCCAAAAACACAACAGTTTTGGAAATCGCAGCATTTCCGCTGCAGGTATTCTTCTGCAATATGTGGATGGGATTCTGGCGAACTCCATGGTTGTTGCTGCAGCATTTCTGCCACGTGGGGCCCCACTTTAAAGCTCTATTCAGATCCTTTTTTTTTTTTTTTTTTTTACATCTGTTTAACAAATGCAAAAAATGGATGCAAATGATTGGCCATCCTTTTACAAAGACATCAATGTTAAAAAAAAAAGACAAAACAAATGGATCCATTGCTTTTTTTTTTGAAAGACAAAAAAAGGTAGTGTACCATACTTGTGTCCATTAAAAAAAACACAAACAGATCAGTTTTTTTGTTTTTTTATAACATTGATGTCTTCAAATTTGTTGACTCAATATAAACAAGAAAGAAAGAAATAATGCCGTACATAATTCTAACACAATCCTCAGTGTGTGAACATGGCCACAGAAAGGGGTGCTGAAGCCAGGTATAAGATGTGACAATGCTGCAATGTTTACATCAACTGTGGCCAGCCAAGGGGGACGTCTGAAATGTGACAATTTGACAAGGTACAGAATGTTTAATATAAGTCAATCATAAAAAAAGTTTTCATCACCAGTACTGTGGGCAATAAAAAAACAAATTTACTCTTGGACAACCCTTTACTAGCAGGTACAATAGCTGGTACTCCGCTTTCCTAGTATTCTGACTGACAAATGCTGGTACCATGTAGTTGTCACTCAGCTTTCCCAGACGCAGATAGATTTTACAAATGACTGAACAAAACACAAGACTTGACACAGAAGCGTTCAAGGACTGCCATTCACTGGTGAGGTTTCCACAACATCACACCACCACCCGGGCAGTGCCAGGTTTCTCACCAACTTGCCAGTCTGTCAGTACATGTATAGCAGACTATACCTGATGATGATGATGTCACTGCTGCTAGTAATACATCCCCGCACATACACGGCCACATAGACACATGTATCTGTCAGCACAGCCGCGGCCACATGAAGCTGAGAGCTTAGAAGGCGCCCCTGACATTACACTGTACCCCCGAACTCCCCCTCCCACACACATATGTGCGAGCGCCCCCCAACCCCACAGCCTGCGCCCATCCCCCACCCCGGTACTCACCTCTCCCGCCGCCCCCTTCATGAAGCTGGCAGTAAACGGGGGATCTCTCTCAGTACCAGCAATGCCCTCACCAACCCGGGGCGCGCACCCACGCACACAATCCCGCCTCCTCCACTGCCAGACACACACATAGTCCCCGCCCACACAAGGACGCGCGCCGAGTCTCCGCCTCTTCAGGCCTGTCCGTGACCACGCCTCTGGCAGCAGGTTCGGTGGCCTTTCAGTGTTCGTCGTGCTGTGCCGGGCTCCCGCCGCCCGCGTGTAGTGCTCTGCATGTTGGCCGCTATGAGTCCGTGTCGTCCTTGTATAGTGAACACTAGCTTCACAGAGCGCGTATCATACATGTACTAGAATAATACGCTGCTAGGTGTGTGGAGGTGTTGTACGGAAGGCCCCGACGTATAACGGGGGATAACAGGTAGTCGTGTGCCTACAACATCATGGGTAATGGAGAGGAGAGCACTGGGTATGGCAGGTGGAAACAGCGAGCAATATGTGGAGACATATGTCTCGGTAGAGCCAAGGCAGAATTACAAGACCCTTGGCCTAAAAATGCTGCCAGCCACCCCACAGGACAGTGCCACACAACTCCATAATATCACCATACAAAGCCCAGTAATACAACATGTACTACAATGCTAGTAATAAGAGCTACACACCATACTATCATCATACAATACTGGTAATAAGAGCTACACACCATTACATCATCATACAATACTAGTAATAAGAGCTACACACCATAATATCATCATACAATACTGGTAATAAAAGAGCTACACACCATAACATAATTATACAATACTAGTAATAAGAGCTACACACCATAACATCATCATACAATACTAGTAATAAGAGCTACACACCATACTATCATCATACAATACTGGTAATAAGAGCTACACACCATAATACCATCATACAATACTATTAATAAGAGCTACACACCATTACATTATCATACAAGACTGGTAATAAAAGAGTTACACACCATAATACATCATTCCATACTAGTAATAAGAGCTACACACCATGATATCATCATACAATACTAGTAATAAGAGCTACACACCATAACATCATTATACAATACTAGTAATACGAGCTACACACCATAACATCATTATACAATACTAGTAATAAGAGCTACACACCATAACATCATCATACAATACTAGTAATAAGAGCTACACACCATAACATCATCATACAATACTAGTAATACGAGCTACACACCATAACATCGTTATACAATACTAGTAATAAGAGCTACACACCATAATACCATCATACTATACCAATAATAAAAGAGCTACACACCATAACATCATCATACAATACTAGTAATACGAGCTACACACCATAATATCATCATACAATACTAGTAATAAGAGCTACACACCATTATATCATCATACAATACTAGTAATAAGAACTACACACCATAACATCATCATACAATACTGGTAATAAGAGCTACACACCATAATACCATCATACAATACTAGTAATAAGAGCTACACACCATTATATCATCATACAATACTAGTAATAAGAGCTATACACCATAACATCATCATACAATACTAGTAATAAGAGCTACACACCATAATATCATCATACTATACCAGTAATAAAAGAGCTACACACCATAACATCATCATACAATACTAGTAATAAGAGCTACACACCATAACATCATCATACAATACTAGTAATACGAGCTACACACCATAACATTGTTATACAATACTAGTAATAAGAGCTACACACCATAACATCATCATACAATAATAGTAATAAGAGCTACACACCATAATATCATCATACAATACTGGTAATAAAAGAGCTACACACCATAATACATCATTCCATACTAGTAATAAGAGCTACACACCATAATACCATCATACTATACCAGTAATAAAAGAGCTACACACCATAACAGCATCATACAATACTAGTAATAAGAGCTACACACCATAACATCATCATACAATACTAGTAATACGAGCTACACACCATAACATTGTTATACAATACTAGTAATAAGAGCTACACACCATAACATCATCATACAATAATAGTAATAAGAGCTACACACCATAATATCATCATACAATACTGGTAATAAAAGAGCTACACACCATAATACATCATTCCATACTAGTAATAAGAGCTACACACCATAATACCATCATACTATACCAGTAATAAAAGAGCTACACACCATAACATCATCATACAATACTAGTAATAAGAGCTACACACCATAACATCATCATACAATAATAGTAATAAGAGCTACACACCATAATATCATCATACAATACTGGTAATAAAAGAGCTACACACCATAATACATCATTCCATACTAGTAATAAGAGCTACACACCATAATACCATCATACTATACCAGTAATAAAAGAGCTACACACCATAACATCATCATACAATACTAGTAATAAGAGCTACACACCATAACATCATTATACAATACTAGTAATAAGAGCTACACACCATAACATCATTATACAATACTAGTAATAAGAGCTACACACCATAATACCATCATACTATACCAGTAATAAAAGAGCTACACACCATAACATCATCATACAATACTAGTAATACGAGCTACACACCATAACATCATTATACAATACTAGTAATAAGAGCTACACACCATAACATCGTTATACAATACTAGTAATAAGAGCTACACACCATAACATCATCATACAATACTGGTAATAAGAGCTACACACCATAATACCATCATACAATACTAGTAATAAGAGCTACACACCATACTATCATCATACAATACTGGTAATAAGAGCTACACACCATAATACCATCATACAATACTATTAATAAGAAGAGACAGAGCACGCAAATGATACATTGAAAGTGTGGTCTGAGAGGTAAGAGGAGAACCAAGAGAGCGTTGTGTCTGTGAGGCCGACAAAGTGCAGCATACCGAGGATGTGTCACCATTAGAGATGAGCGAATCGAAGCTGCAGAAGTGGAATTCGATCCAAATTTCAGGAAATATTCGATTTGCATCGAATCCGTTTTAACAACTTGAATGCTGCGCTCAAACATGACCGAGGCATCCAAGGGTTTCTGCCATTTTGCCGCCCACCCCGGCTCTCTGCAGCCAATAAATAGCTGTTTTTGGTACATGATTCGCCACAATTTAATTCGGATCGAATAGAATCATAGCGCAAAATTCTGTGAAGTTGCCGAATCAAATTTTTGAATATTTCACTCATCTCTAGTCACCAATACGTATATTTAGCTGTCAGGAGACCATTTGAGACTTTTGGGCTGTTTCATTAGAGTGAAAAGTAAAAAAGAGAGTTAGCGGAAAGATATCGGATTGAAGGAGAATAGATGAGGCGTTCCAAGATTTTGGAGATGAAGGGTAGGTTAGAGAGCACAAGACGGGTCAAGTGAGGATTTCCTTAGTAGTGGGGTTATGACAGCATGTTTGAAAGAGGAGGGAAAGATTCCAGAAGAAAGAGAGGTTAAATATTTTAGTAAGGTAAGTAGTGACAGTCGGCGACACAGACTGGAGAAAGTGTGAGGGGAAAGGGTCACTACTTCAGGTAGTAGGGCGAGAAGAAGAGAGGAGCTTCTGTAAGAGAATGATGAGAATGAACAGGATAAAGTGCGGTTGGTGAGGGCATCAATGATGCCTGGGGATTGGACAGTTATTTCCTGACGGATCTTATCAATCTTCTCATGGAAATAAGTGGCCAGGTCCACAGCACAGAGGTCTGTGATAGGCGCCTGCACCTTGGGAGTAAGTAAGGAGCAAAAAGTTTCAAAGAGTCTTTTAGGGTTATCGGAGAGAGAAGAGATGAGAGTGATGAGATACGCTTGTTTGGCGAGGTGAAGGACAGAGCTACAGGTTTTGAGCATAAACCTGAAGTGAAGGAAGTCTGCAGGTGTACACAATTTTCTCCATAGGTGTTCAGCACACCTAGAGCACCGCTGAAGAAAACGTGTCTGTGGCGTGTGCCAGGGTTGTCGCCGCCTGTTTCCAGTGCACTTTTAAGGGTTTCATTATAGTGAATGGTGGCCATGCTGGGACAGGAGGGTGAAGAGATGGGGGACAGTGAAGACTGCAGAGTATCTGAGTGATGCTGGTTGTTAATGGCATATGATTTAGTTTTCTTTTTGGTCTAGAACAACTGATTCACAATATGATAAAAGCTTGCAATGCTACTTCTGAAAAAAGAGATCAGATACAGTAGTGTGTTTCCTGTCAGATATTACTTGTGTGTTCTTAAAGGGAGTTTACCACATTCCCTAAGCATATTCAACTGTCACCGCCATGTTACAGATCACATCATAGTGATACACAACATACCTTTGTTATGTATATCACTTTTGTAGAATTGAAAACCAACTTTGAATTCTTATGCAAATGAGGCAGTAGGTGGGTCTTCAGCTCCCTGAAACATTGCTCATGCCATTCAGCCCCCTAACATCTCCTGCCTGTGCCACCCGTGCAGTTAGAGTTGATCCTCTCCATGCTTTGACATTACCCATCCTACTTGAGTAGAAACCCCACCCGCAGTGTACCAACTGCTTCATTTTCATAAGACTTTAAAGTTATTTTTTCCAAATCTACAAAAGTGACATACATAACAGAGGTTTGCTGTTTATCACTGTAATATGCTCTGTAACACAGTGGTGACGGTTTAATATGCTTGTGGGAGGTGGTAATCTTCCTTTAAGTTACTTTAATGAGGATAGATACTTTTTTTTTTCTAGAATTCATGTTTGTTTCCTATGTATCACAGTCTTTTAAATATATCAGAAATAATTGGTCATAGACGGCAACTCATTCTTTAGTGCTGCATATTGCGCAGCAGCTGTGCTGGGTATTGCAGCTCAGCCCCAATCACTTCTATCATTTACAATCATACTGAACCGCTGCTGTGCCATGTGACCAATGTATGTCCTGGAAACCCCCTTTAAAACTTCCTGGAACCCTCTTCTCCATTGTAATGCATTTTACCTCTTGACTTCAAAAATGCTTTTGTACATATAAATACTATAAAACAAGTATAGAAAATGTCAGATGAAATGTCACACACCCTATGTAAACCCAGCATAAAACCAGGGTGAGAATGTTGTTTTTAGGACTGCATGTATTTGTGTTTAAGTGTGTCAGGGTGACGCAGTGAGAATATAGTCTCCTTCAGTGAGTCTTTTTTGTGTTTGATAGATATCAGACAGACAGTCTTGCTGACAAAGCTCATATAAAAATAAAATGTGTAGAGTTGCAGAATTTGATCCATGCGTACAAAGTGACATCATGAAGCAATGTGGCGTGCTATTGTCCATGCTGCTTTTAACTAATTCAGTTCAGCCAGCTTCTTTTTGCACTAGTCCAGTTAGGAGAATTACACCAACTCCACAGTGGAGCTTCTGGCTATATGTATTACTTAACAGTTCTCTGATATTATGTCCTTAAAGTGACACTAAATATAGAAATTATTTGCATATTGCTATCAAAACTGAAAAATACAAAAACAGTTCTTCTGCTGTCTGTCTGTCCTTAATATGACTGACTGCAACAGAATCCTCCCTCCAGCAATCACTGGACTGTTTAGGCCCCTATCTCCTGAATGCCGGGGGCATGACCACTGGGTCCACTGGTGATTTGATACTTATGCCCTGTCCTTAGAACGCTGATAAAGTTGAATACAGTGGTGATCAGGAAGCCTTTAGGCTCCTGCTCCTCCATTCAGGCATCTGCTATTGATGTCTGCAGCTTAGTGCAGAACTGCACCATCAAACTGGAGAAACAAGAACAGAGCAGGAGGGAGCTGCGGGGGAATGAGGATGGGTAAGTGTTTACAGTTTCCTATTTATATGGGACAACTGGCCAATGGGGAGCATCATTTCTTTTCTTGGGGCCACTGTGGAGCATTATTAGGTAAACCATCAGTGAACCAGCAGACATTAGGCATGAGTATAGTGGTGGATAGCTTATCCCCTGCAATAGCTGACACAAATTGTTTATCACCGTCCCCTGGAGACTTGCACTCTATTACTTTACTACTCCATTGTGTTTGCTAACCCTGTTCAAGACCTGCTGTATTATAAACATCTGCTGTAAGAAAGAGGAAACCACAGAGAAACCAAGTGTCAAGTGTGTTCTTTCTCTGCTGGTGGGCGATTCCAGGGGACTTTTGGGGGCAGTGTCTGGGAAACCGCATGAGAGAAGGAAGGCTGGACACAGTGGCATGGTAACTGCAGAAGAAAGCAGTGTTGGCTATGTTGACCCACCATATTGCCACTGTCCTGATGTTGGTGACTGCCTGTCAGCACCAATTACAGATAGAGAGATAACTTTATTAATCCCAAAATGGAAATTTCTATTTTACAGTAGCAGTCAAAACACTACTACAGTATTCACTAAACTAACAAAATATATTCAATGCAAAATACTGATGGAATACAAGAGAACCCTTTTTGTAAACTACAGTGTAATACAATATTTATATTATATACACTCACGAGCAAAGGGGTAACAATGTTTTGAACTTTTGACTTTCAGGCTCCATATCTCAGCATCCACTACAGCTTCAAACGTGAGACTACCATCATTTTATAGACAATCATCTTGGCTATCTCATACATTAATTAGACTTGCATCTATTTAGCATATGATTAGTTCTGCAGATTTTTGCCATGTAACTGCATTGTTACTGTTTTGCTCCTAAGAATCTCAGTTTAAATTTTTATTATTTTGTTAGTATTTTGTAAATACACCTTTGGCTTTCATCAATGCCTAAATCCTTCTGGGCATGCTATCTTTCAGATTCAAACATGTCTCGACCGAAATCCGATCGCAGGTCTCTTCTCACGTTCCAGACGTAGTTGCATATTGGTCGACTCACTCGGGTACGAATACAGCTTTTTCTTCTGCTCTACCCACAAGTGTTCGATTGGGTTGAGGTCTAGTGACTGTGGAGGCCAATCCAGCACCTCTACTTCATTATCATTGAACCATTTCTTTGTTAATCCCACGTACAGTATGCTTCGGGTCGTTGTCCTGCTGGCACACTATGTTGTCCTTTTTATACCCATAGTTCTCGAGTGTACAAAGTAACTTGTCTTGTGGGATACTCACATATAGCTCAGCATTGAGACCCCCATCAATCCTGGTCAAGTATCCAACACCTTTGGCCATGAAACAACCCCATATCATCAAGCTTCTTACACCAAACTTGAAAGTTACTTCAATTTCTCGATCCTTTAGGCCCCTTTTTTCTTGTTTCTTCAACACCCATTTACACTCATCAGAGCCCAGTCTATTGACTTTTGTCTGATCAAATGTTTTTGCAAGCTGAAACCAATGCTTCTTATGACAATATTGAAGTCGAAGCTTCTTCACCTTTTTTCGGGAAAACATTCCAGACTTGTGTAAAGCGTGTCATTTGCATGGACATTTATTATCTCACTATTATGAAACATACAAGCCACCTCCCCTGCCCTGTTGGTCGCGCCAGAACTGATAGACCTTGAGATGAGCTGACTGGTGACTCCAATACTTTGCCTGGATGTCCACCTCTTGGATTTTGAATGGATGGACGGACTTCATTTCATATTCTTTGAACTGTCATGGCACTCACATGATGCAGTTTGGCAATTTTAAATTACAAAATACTAACAAAATAATAAAAATTAAAATTTAGATTTTTAGGAGCAAAACAGTAAAAATGCAGTTACATGACAAGAATCTGCATAACTAATCATATGCTAAATAGTTGCAAGTCAAATTTATGTATGAGATAGTCAAGATGATTGTCTAAAATTATGGTAGTCTCACATTACAAGCTGTAGTGGATCGTGAGATATGGAGCAGAAAAATAAAAAGTTCAAAATATTGTTACCCTTTGCCTCGTCAGTGTACATCTATAACAAGTAAATACACAATAAGTGTTAGTGCTATTAATGGGTTATTAAGTGCTCCCAAATACCTTTAGCAGTGTTTTGAGCTGGGAGCTCCTGGTATTCTCTGCATTTGTTTACATGGTGTAGCTTCCTGCTCTCTTATCCTACAACTACCATGACGCATTGCTCTTCACTCAGATCCCCCTCTCTCTCCCTCCCCCTCCCTCTCTTCCTAGCCCGACTACTAGCCCTACCTAAGTAACTAACTAACTAACTCAGCCCACCTCCCCACCCCAACCCCATCCCATCATACTTACCTGTCTTCCTGTCCGGATCTTCTGCAGGAAGTGACGATTCGTGCCCAGAAGATCAGGACATGAAGACAGGTAAGTATGATAAGGTGGAGGGGTAGTATTGGTGATGTTCCGTTTCCAGAAATGGGGAAATGACCACCCCGGCAATCAGGGCAAATATACATTTCTGATAAAGTAAGTTAGTTAGAAATTAGGCGGGGGGGAAAGCGAGGGTGTTTAGTTTATTCATTTTATACCAGACAACCGCTTTAATTAACCTCCAAGCCTATCGATACACCCCACGCACCATAATATACTGGTACTGTAAAGATTTATTATATTGTGCAATTGCTGTTGGTAAAAATGATCTCTACTGTTCTTATTACATTGGAGCTGAATTAATTTCTTACTTTAAGTTCTCAGTTGGTATATCAGTAAAACATGGAGGATAAGATTTATTTTCTAAATAGTTGAGTTTTTAGCAAGGATCCTCCTTTCTACCACATCCTCCTCTTCTGCCGACTTCTAAAAAGTTTGTTACATTTCTTAGCATCTCCCCAGTATTGACAGCAACAAACAAACTGATATCTCTGACATCTTACATTAACCCTTTCAATGCCAGGAGTTTTAGGACATTTTGCATCACTGGTAGCCAGGACAATTTTCATACTTTTGAGATGTAAAACTAAAACCTAAATTACAACATTGAAAAACCATACTAAGACCCTCCCATACATGTATATCTTTTCGAAAGTATACATCTGCTCAGATTGCACTCAGTATTGTATATGAACAGACACATTCATGCAATTTTGATTTAAAGTGTATGTTTTATAAAAAAAAGTATATAAATTTATATTAGCTGCTTAAAGTGTCCAAACAAAAAGTTATATACACCACTGCTCCTAAAATAAGAGTTCATTGTGTGCAGAGTTCATGCCTATAACTACATCCACATACATTCATAAAATTGTCAGAACTGGAAGGAACAAAAATCTGCTTTTAATCTTTAAAGAGGACCTTTCACATCCTCATGTATATGCTGTTTTACATACTGCTAGAAAGCCGACAGCGCGCTGAATTCAGCGCACTGCTGGCTTTCCCGGTATGTGCCCCTGGGCTGGAGATATCGGCGGCCGTAGTTTCATGGTTCATCGTCAGAAGGGCGTTCCTGACAGTCAAGTTACGCTGTGAGGAACGCCGTCCCTGATAGTACCCGTCCATAGACTTGTACTGGGGGGGGGAGTTCCTCACAGCTCAGTGTCATCGCTGGGCTGTAAGGAATGCCCCCTCTCTCTGTACTCGTCCCATAGTGCTGTACTGTCAGATGGGGCGTTCCTTACAGCCTAGCGATGACGCTGAACTGTGAGGAACGCCTCCTCAGTACAAGTCTATGGATAGTACTGTCAGGGAGGGCGTTCCTCACGGACCAGCTAGACTGGCAGGAACGCCCTTCTGACGGTGAACCATGAAACTACGACCCCCGATATCTCCAGCCCCAGGGCACATACCGGGAAAGCCGGCAGTGCGCTGAATTCAGTCGGCTTTCTAGCGTTATGTAAAACAGCATATACATGAGGACCTGAAAGGTCTTCTTTAAACCTATAAAATATAGGTATTACACACCTTGAAAAGCAAGTGCACCTCTAAACCCCATATATTTCTTAAAAGAAGACAGCCTGAGGATTACATTTATTTTAATGAGTTATTAATAGCCATGCACACCTTCATGTAACTTTATGACACAAACAAATATTTTTTTTGCAAAAATGCATTAAAACATATATTTTGCAGCTAAAACTCATTCACTCTTACCATCACACACCAAACACATATAAACTAGTAGATCAAGGTGTACACAATTTATATATAACACAAACATTAACAAGACCATTGCACTGTCAAAAACACTGAACAGAAGCCAAGCGATATTTTGCTGTGACTACATAGCATACTGTATGTAAAAATACTGCTTAATATCTCATATATACAACCACTTTCATGAAACTTTGCAGCAAACAAAAATTACAATTTAGAATTGCACAAAATTTCAAATTTGCAACTAAAGTGCACATTCAACAAAATGTACAAACAAAATGTACTTTTCAACAAACTGTAAGATTTGAGGATTTCATACATGCCACACATGTCTTCATTTGCAGGTGCATGTGTTGAAAGAAATTCCAAAATCACAGAAAAGTATCAACCAATTTTGTGCATGCAAATTAAATTGGGGCTTACATAAAAATATAATTCTCCCTATACATACTGTAACCCTAATCAATAATTAGACTCTTTATACCTAACTAGTGTGATCTCTAGGGCAGTTTTGAGATTGGCGTATTATGGGTGCTTTATTGATCACATATTATAGACACAACCTCAGTAGTTCCTGTGGTTCATCATTACACTGTGTTCCAAATTATTATGCAAAAAGTGTTTAGGAGTGATAAGGTAAGAATTTTTTTTGTTTGTCAGTTAAACTCATTGATGGTGATGTGTGTCAGGGCTCTTTATATCACTAAAAGCAATTGCAGACACCTGTGCTAATTAGTTTGGCAGGTGTGTCCAATTAAAGGCAAGACTACTTAAGAAGGCTGTCCCACATTATTAAGCAGCCTACATTTTCAGCCAAAATGGGAAAGAAAAAGGATGTGTCGGCTGCTGAGAAGCAACAAATTGTGGAGTGTTTAGGTCAAGGCATGACTACAATCAACATTGCCAAGACACTTCATCGTGATCATCGCACAATCAAGAAGTATGTAGCTGATTCACAGCACACACGTGTGCGTGCTGATAAGGGAAAATTGAGGACTCTTTCCAACAGGCAATTACGTCAGGTTAAAAGAGCAGCTTCAAAAATGCCTTGTCATAGCAGCAGACAAGTTTTTGAAGCTGCTGGTGCCTCCAACGTCCCCCGAACAACAAGATGCAGGGTCCTTCAGAGGTTTGCGGCTGTGCGTAAGCCATCCTATCGACCTCCTCTATCCACTGCACACAAGCAGAAACGGCTCCAGTGGGCCAAACAATACATGAAGACTGACTTCAAAACTGTTTTGTTCACCGATGAGGGCCGTGCAACGCTCGATGGTCCAGATGGATGGAGTGGAGGATGGCTTGTTGATGGACACCCCATGCAAACACGGCTACGGCGCCAACAAGGAAGAGGTGGAGTAATGTTTTGGGCTGGAATCATGGGGAGAGAGATTGTTGGCCCCTTTAGGATCCCTGAAGGGGTAAAGATGAACTCCATAATGTATGTGGAGTTTCTCAAACAGCACTTCCTGCCATGGTTCAAGAAGAAGAACCATGCATTCCGCAGAAAGATCATTTTCATACATGATAATGCACCGTCTCATGCTGCAAATAACACATCTGCAACTCTGGCTGCTATGGGCATAAAAGGGGACAAACTTATGGTGTGGCCCCCATGCTCCCCTGACCTCAACCCTATTGAGAATCTCTGGAGCATCATCAAAAGGAGTGTCTATGATGGTGGGAGGCAGTTGACATCTAAGCAACAGCTCTGGGAGGGTATTCTGTCCTCATGCAAAACAATTGAAGCAGAAACCATCCAAAAACTGACAAATTCAATGGACGAGAGAGTTCAGAAGCTTCTTTCGAACAAGGGGTCCTATGTGCAAATGTAACATCACCTCGAATAAAGTTTTGGCTTGAAAACTGTTTGATTTCAGTTTGTAATAACCTGCTAATGCTTAGAATTTCACAATGACCATTTTTTTGTTCTTAATAAAAATGAAAAGGTTGCAAATTCTGCTGTGCATAATAATTTAAAACATGCATTTTGAGTGTTTATTTTTTTTTTTAAATATACTGTTATCATAGGCAGTTTGTTCAAAAACCTTTCAATTATACTCGAATAGTTGATGACTGGAAAATTACAATGACTGCAATTCATATAGGTAATTTTGGAAAATATGAGAAAATATTATTTGCATAATAATCTGGAACACAGTGTATTGCAGTTGATGACCTGCTGGGAGTCCAGGAATTTTGTCCATACTATGAGTGCAAATAACCCACACACTATTACATGTATCTGAAAGTTGCCAAAAGAGGTCTTTTTTTGTTTGTTTTTTATGGAGACAGTGGAATTTTTTTTCTACCTGTCACAAATGTATATACGCTCATCTCCTGTTGTAATCATTATTGCTATTATTGTAGCTTATAATGAATATCACTAAAGAGGTGGTCTGTATATTTAACTCAATATAGACCATGTACAGACAGGGTAGGGCGAGTGTCTGATAAACTTTATTGATGATTTTGTGTTTGTTTGATGCAACTCTTTTTACACCGCGATCTGGTCACTGGTAAACATCTAGGTTATGGCATCATTAAATGGCCTGATAATGTTCATAGTGGCATTAAATAAGAACACCATCTGATTATGCTCAAGGGGGTATTGAATTACCCCTATTTGTGACAATCAGTACAGTATGCTGTCTGATAGGATAGGTGATATGATGGACAGAGAGAATGCTGTTTTTTCATTCTCTGTTCAGTTTATCCCCTTCTGCCACTTTATATTCTGATACCTCCAGATTTTAAAGAGCTATCTTTAAAATGATTACAGGATGATGATATCCCTTACAGATCCAGCTCAGTGGTTAGCACTGCAGCCTTGCAGCGCTGAAGTCCTGGGTTCGAATCCAACCAAGGACATCTGCAAGGAGTTTGTATGTTCTCCCTGTGTTTGAGTGGGTTTCCTCCCACACTCCAAAGACATACTGATAGGGAATGTAGATAGTGAGCCCTATATGGGACAGTGATTGACAATGTCTGTAAAGTACTGCAGAATATGATGGCGCTATACAAGTAAGCATAATAAATTAGCTATAGAGAATTGAAATCTACAGGTTTATAAGACCTGCATCTCTCTATTCCTAACAGCATTATTAAAAGCTAATCACTCTGGGTCTGTATGGGCGATCATCATGATCTTGGTATTTTAAAGATGAGATTCATGTTTAATATGAATCTAAGACAATCTTAATAGCCCTTATAGATCAGGAGATATCTCTATTAGTAACGAGGATGTATTACATACGTCCTTGGCTACTGAAGTGCCTCCCTGTTAAGATGTATACATACATCGATGACAGGGAAAGGTTTAAATGACCTGAATGTCTTAAAAAAAAAAAATCTACTAATCCCATTCTTGTACACAAACTCTCCATTTTTTTACACCAACATGGACCCTCCAATCTAGTCTGATATTGAGATGGACACCCAGATATTTAACCAACCCAGCTTTCTGTGCCATGATGGTAACTGGGTTTATTGCATTCTTTAAAACATTGATGGTTTTCTTATTCATTTTAGGTTTGAAATTTCGTGAAGTTCCTTATTCAATATAAGAGTCCAATCATGCAAAGATGATGATGAGTCTTCTCTGTGTCTTCCAGTGCCATCCTCAGTTCTAAAGGAATGTCCAGTTTCCACTTTAATCTAGCAGATAGTGATATCATAGCACTGTATCTAAGATGTTTGAGGTGAGACAACTGGCAAGGAGAATAGGGCAGGCCATAATGACCTCCAAAGAGTCAGCCTGAGCTTTCTATAAGTGTATTTCAGATATTTGTGAGTTGCAGTGTCTAAGTTTGTTTCTTCATCAGCATATTGTGATATACTAATATTTTACTACAGTTCACTGCAATTTATTAATAATAGAAAAATGAAACTAAAAGCAACTTACCACATAAAGCTGTAAAGGGTGTCCCAGGTTACAATAAACAAGTAGAAATAAAATTAAATGGAAAAATGGCAGTAATGTCAGTATCCACTATTCCTACAGATATGATTTACTGAGTTCTTAGGCTTTGGTTTTCTTTCTCTGGGACACAGACATTTGGATTATTTCCTAATGTATACCCTGACGTAAGACTGAGACTTTATGCTGTTTAACAGTTAACTTACATAGTGGTGTATTGCCCTTTGATTCCCATTGTGAAAAGTATACTGTGCTGTACACTTTTTCTTTTATTGTAAGAAGTGCTATGTTTGCTCCTCTCTCGCCCGTCACCCTGTATGAGCCTGAGTGGTGAGAGATTTACAGCACTATTATATGTATACAGTATATTTTCACACTTTACTATTTTTAGGAATTGTACTTGATTTAAGTACACAAATGATGTTTGGTCGCAATATGTGCTTAAGGCTGAAGCCCCACATGCGATAACACTGCATTTTACATTACCTGTAAAGAGGATGGGTTTCTGGCTAATCCCATCGACACATTGCAGAAAAAAATCAGCAGAGGAAAAGCTGAGTTTTAAAAAATGCCTGCGATTTTGAAAATTACAGTATGTCAATTATACCTGCAGAAACACTGGCATTTTCCGTATAGGTAAAATAGAGGCAGAAAGTCCGTGAGGAAAACTCTGCGAAAATGCAATTTTCTCTTGCTGCGTTTCACTAAATGGGGCCTAAGCCTAAGGGTGCTATTATGCATCTCTGTTTTTATTCGTATTAACACATGTGTTCTTTAAGCCACTCATACCTAACCAGAATGTTTCTTCTATTAACTGAATTTGATTATTTGTTGATGTAGGTGCAGTTATTGGCATAGTGAATATATCTATTGTGTTAAAGTAGAATCTTCTCAGATAAAATCAACATTTAAAGAGGACTTTTCACCACCAACTCCAATTCTGAGCATCCATTATTGGGCACCACTCTGTTTCTAAACAATGAGTACAGTTAGTTTTGGTGCCTGATATGTTATTTAGGCTCTGTACTGTCAGGTGGGTCGTGTCAGGTAGGAACAGGCAAGTGGTATGATTCAGAGCTGCAATCACAGGTGTAGAGTGTAAGAACTCAGAATCACACCCCTTGCCTGCTACTGCCTGACACCGCACTCCTGACATTTCAGAGCCTAAATAGCATATGAGGCACCAAAGCTAACAGCATTCTTGCTTGGGAAGGGTGGGGGCTAGAGAAAAAATTCCAACTGTGCCAGAATCGGTGGAGCAGCACCTATTAAATGATTGAAAAAGCTGGACTCGTCAGAATTTGTGAACGGTCCCCTTTAATCCGTACACAGATGAGTTGTTTGGTGCAACTAGGACATGGTGCACAGAAAAGCTCATTTTCATATGGATTAAGGGTATGTTCAAACTACCATCATTATAGTCCATTGGTCTTTTCCGTCGTAGAATGAGAGAAATGGACTTAAATGGTGATAAAGTGACTGACACAGATGAATCCCCCTCTGTCTGCATCCATTCGCATTCACTCTACTGTAAAACAATCTGACAGAAGCTTTCTTCCATCATGTTTGTTTACATTTTGAAAGGAAGAAAGAGTCCTGCAGGTATGACTCTTTCTAACATTCGAAAAGTAAACAAATGCAACTGAAAAAAGCTTCTATCATGGTTTTACATTAGAGTGAATGTATCAGTCCGTTCAAGTCCGTTTCTCTCATCCTATGATAATTGAGAATAACAGACTATAATAACAGTAATGTGTTTGTTTGTTTGTTTGTTTGAGTTGGAAGGGACCTCAAGTTCCATCGAGTCCAACCCCCTGCAAAGCAGGAATTCCTAAAACATCCCAGCTATATACCTATCCAGTTTCCGCTTGAAGATTTCAATTGATGGAGAACTCACCACCTCCCGTGGCAGCCTATTCCACTCTCTCACTACCCTTACTGTTAGAAAGTTTTTCCTAATGTCTAATCTGAATCTCCTTCCCCTTAGTTTCATTCCATTACTTCTCGTGCTTCCTTCTGCTAATGAGAATAGGGTAGATCCCTCTGCACTGTGACAACCTTTCAGATATTTAAATACCGCTATTAAGTCTCCCCTTAGCCTTCTCTTCTGCAAACTAAGCAGTCCCAATTCTTTTAGCCTCTCCTCGTAGGACATGGTTTGTAGACCTTCCACCATTTTGGTTGCTCTTCTCTGGACCTGCTCCAATAAATCAGTGTCTTTCTTAAACTGGGGAGCCCAGAACTGTACACAGTATTCCAGGTGGGGTCTGACCAGGGCAGAGTACAGCGGAATAATTACCTCTCTTGATCTAGCTTCAATGCTCGTCTTGATACATCCTAGAATTTTATTAGCCTTTTTAGCCACCGCACCGCACTGTTGACTCATGTTGAATTTGCGATCTATTATTATGCCCAGATCCTTTTCCCCTGTACTCTCACTTAGTACTATTCCTCCCATACTATATATGCTTCTTGCATTTCTGTTACCCAGATGTAGAACTTTGCATTTGTCCCTGTTGAATACCATTTTGTTCACCTCAGCCCATTGTTCCAGTGTGTCCAAGTCCTTTTGGATGCATTCTCTCTCCTCTCTAGTGTTGGCCATTCCTCCTAGCTTTGTATCATCTGCAAATTTTATTAGTTCCCCATTAACCCCATCATCCAGATCATTTATAAAAATATTAAAAAGTACTGGGCCCAGGACAGAGCCCTGCGGCACCCCGCTTTTTACTTTCTTCCAGTTTGATGTATAGCCATTTAGAATTACTCGTTGTGCCCGATCATTAAGCCAATTGTGAACCCACCTCACTGATATTTTATCAAAGCCATACTTGATCATTTTTTCAATAAGAAAGTTATGTGATACTTTATCAAAGGCCTTACTAAAGTCAAGATATACTATGTCCACTGCATTTCCCTGGTCCAACCATTCAGTGACTTTATTATAGAAGGAAATAAGATTAGTCTGACAAGATTTATTAGGCATAAAGCCGTGCTGGCTCTGATTAATTAAAGCCTTCCCATCCAGGTACCTAATTAAATGTTCTTTAACGATTTGTTCAAAGATTTTTCCTACTATCGAGGTCAGATTTACCGGCCTATAATTTTCTGGGTCGTCCCTATTCCCCTTTTTGTAGATGGGGACCACATTTGCCCTTTTCCAATCTAGAGGGACCACTCCTGTTTCCCATGACTTATTAAAGATTATTGCAAGGGGTTCTGTTATTTCCTCTGCTAATTCTTTTAAAACTCTAGGGTGTAAATCATCCGGTCCTGGGGACTTGGTTTCCTTAATCTTAGCTAAATGTTCTCTTACCAAACCTTCGCTTATAATCAGCTTGGAGTCCTCTTTCCCCTCATCACTATCACCATTAATGTTGATATTTCCATCCATTTCTTGGGAGAAGACGGATACAAAATATGAATTTAGTAACTCCACCTGCTGATCCACCATGTTAACTTAATCTATCCTCAAAATTGGCAGCAAAATTGCACTTTGACACAATAAAAAAATATGTTCACGATGCCATTTGCGGTCCCTACAACAGCATATAAGTGGTTTAGAAGCAATTTCGCTGGTGCTAAAATTCCCTTTTACATGATCCTTTACAGTTTGCATTTGTTGGCAGCACATCCCCATTTACACAGAAAGATGTTCTGCCGACCAAAGTGCATTTTTTGCCTATATAAATAATACGATCCACTGAGAAATGAGTGTGTGCTTGTTTGATATCAATGGGAGCTGAGATGCAGTATTTTTGCCCGACTAGCATACAGTGTACTAGGACATCTGCTTCTGGCTCCATACACTGTACAATACAGGGATGCACCCCCGAACTGCTGTTCAATGCAAAAAAAAAAAAAAACTCCTGGAAGACCCCTTTAATGCCAGAAGTACAAAACAGGCAGAGTATTAATAGAATGGCAGTAGAGAAGATGAACTAATGCAAATTAACCCTATGGTCACTGGAAATGCTAACATTAGTTGCTGCCATTTTTTGACTTTGGAAATATGGCTTTTCAGAAGTCACTGAAATCAAAACCTTCACTCTTTATTCCAAATGGAGCACATCAAATCTTGCAATATTTCATAACATGCTGTAATATCTATGATACACATTCATTATAAGATTGTAGCTGACTTGTATGGGATCATGTAAAAAATTGTAGTGTCCAGTATGCTCCACAGTGCCCCCCACACAGTATAATTTGCTCCCCACAGTGGCCCCACACAGTATTAAATGCTCCCAAGAGCCCCACTAGAGCTGCTTCAGGTGAACCCCATGAAATTCAACAAATATTCGTGAGGTTCGGCACTCCGCTTCGGTGCTATTATTATACTTTGGGGTCTCCTTAGAGGCCCAGGGGAAGTGATTAAAAATAACAAATACTTATACTCACCTTGCCTCACCTCTCCTGGGCATCCTTGATGCATCTGGCTCTCTTCAAAATCTTCTTCAGTCCTCTTCTGCCTGCAGAAGAGTTGACGTGTTTGGGCCTCAGCAGTCACGTTGGACATCACAGGTGAGAAGAGCCCTGGAGAGGATGCTGAGGACTATCAAAAGCCCAGGTGAGGTAAGTATTAGTATTTCTAATTTTTAGTCACCTCCCTTGGGTGGGCATCTATTTGACATGCCGGACCCCTTTCCATTATGTAGAGCAGTTGGGGAACCAGGCTTTCCCTGACTGCTATCATGGTGGTCCGGGGCCCCGGCCATCTCCAGCTGGCTGTGGGCCCTATACCCCTCCAGTCGCAGTCGCACCGCCTGCGTCCTACATAATTAATATTAGTAATTCATTCTTTTTCTCAGTAAGTTATTTGTAATCCTTAGTAAAGATCGTTCCTTTTTTAATTTCAGAGAGGGGACAGATTTTCCTGCTTTTATATTACTGGCTTTAGCATATCTATAGTAACACCTTTCTTACTAAGAAATGCATCATAGTGTACTATTAGTGCATTTTCTATTAACATTAGAAGTTATGGACATTTGTCTATATTTTCTACTTTGCAAGCTAATCTCTACTAATTCATATTACTTTTGAGGCTGAGGCCCCACATTGCGGAACGCAGCTTTTTTTGTTGCAGTTTTTGTTGCATTTTTTTGATGCAAAGCCAAGAGTGGCTACAAAAGGAATGGGAAATATGTAAGACGTACTTGTACTTCTACCTTCTGCTCAATCCACTCCTGGCTGTTGCTCAAAAAAAACGCAGCAAAATCTGCAACAAAAAAAGCTGAGTTTTTGCAATGTGGGGCCTCAGCCTGAAGGGTCTTTGAAGCTCTCACTAATATAGTACTATTATACACAGTGGTTTTCTAAAACCTTGTATCACAAATAGACACCTTGAGAATAAAAAGGATAAATCTCTTTTAACCTTTGAAAGGATTGTCCAAGATCAGATATTGATGGCCTATCCTTGGGATAGGTTATAAATATTGGTGGGGGTTTGACATCCAGGACCACCAATGATCAGCGGTTCCTGCACAGTGTACAGAGTTGGAAGCTGGGCTGAGACAGTGCCATGCTATTGCAGCTCAACTCCCATTCACATGGGATTTTTTGTAATTTTATGTATTACACATGAGAATTTATTTAATTTAACAAACTTGATTGATTTTTTTCATCAGTGCTTTGAACTAATGAAACGCATTCCCTATCCTGATAAGTGTCTGATCAGGGAATGCTGGGACCCTGTCTGATCAAGAGAATTGGAGTCCTGAGTTTGAATGGAGCCATGGTTAGGAATGCACACTGGCACCCCATTAATCTCTATGAGACTGCTGAAGAGAAGCTGAGTACAGTGCTTGTCTATCTTTGGAAGTCATAAGAAGTGAATGGATTAGCAACAAACACAACTACCATTCCCTTCAAATGGGGAAACTTGGGTCTCCCAGTTTCTGAATTACTGGGGGTTAGATTCTTACTATTCTGGGGACAGAGGATATGTTTGATTTGTGATACATCCACTTTAAGCCAAATAGCTTCAGGATTTATATATTAGTCACTTCCTAAATTAAAGGGTTTAGTAATGTAATCATTACACATTAAAAAATAAACATATATAAAAAAAAACAAAACATGTCAACTTCATGGCTTACCAAGCACAGGTCTTATATTGTATAGCAGCTGTACTTAGTATTGCAGCTCAGTCCAAATCACTTGAATGGCACTGAGAAGCAAACTGGCCATGTGACCGATAAGCATGATGTCACAGACGAAGTAAAGCTCACCTGAGTGCCATGGCCAGTTCAATCAGCAGATCGGATGGAGTGCCAGTTGCAATCTATTATTCATGACCTATCTTAAGAATAGGTCATCAATATTGTAATCCCTTTATTCACCTGTTCTACGAAGAGACTATTACTTAAAATCATAATCAAATTCTTAAGTGATCTTTACATATGGTACTTGTGTACACAGGCATTGTGCTTTGATGTTAACACCATATAAGGCCGGGGCCCCATGTGGCAGAAACGCCGCGGAAAAAAATTGTGGCATTTTACAGTCAGAGCAAAGTGGATGGGATTCTAGTGAATCCCATGCCCACTTTAAAAAAAAAAAACACGCTGCGCACGGTTTTGGAAATTGCAGCATGTCAATTATATCTACGAAAACGCCGGCGGCTTCCCCATAGGTATAATTGAAACAGAAAGTCCGCAGAGGAAAACTCTGCAAACTTTCTATCTAAAAGCGCTGTGGGAAGAACCGCCATGCGATCCCACCGCGGTTTCTCCCGCAGCACTTTTTTGCTGCGGCATGCCACATGGGGCCTTAGCCTAAAGGTTCACAAAAAATAAATTGCATTAAAAACCTTTCAGGCTAAGACCCCACTTAGTGAGCTGCAGCCAAAAAGCACTGGGGAAAAGTTTTCCTCTGCGGAGTTCCTGTCCCTATTATGCATAAACGGAAAACGCCAGAAAATTTCTGTAGGTATAATTGACATGCTGCAATTTACAAAAACACAACGGTTTTTGAAATCCAAGCATTTCCACTACGGATATTTTTCTGCAAGGTGTGGATGGGATTAGCCAGAATCTCATCCACTTTACAGGTACTGCAGAACACCGCGTTTTTTGCCCAAATTGCAGTGCTTTTGCAACATAGGGCCCCGACCTAAACCTGCTTTTAATTCATATGGCAACCAGACATTATACCTCAGAAACTGTGTTTATTGGCATCATAAAGTAAAGTACATCCATTAAATGTGCAATATACAACAAATTTGTTGACAGAGTCATTTAAAAAAATGGTGATGAGGTCAATTTGCATGAAAGATTCTAAAAGGTTCTCTGCCAAGTTGGGGACATCTGGTATGTTCACTTGCTGGCGGCAGTGGTGGGGATAAGGAAACATCCCTTCTGATGCCATTGCATATCTCTGATACGACGGATAGACTGGATCTGGGGCTGGAAAGCGCTCCATTCATTCCAATGTTTGTAATCACAGGTTTCAAACAGGTATTGGTACCCTCTATATCCGGGATATTGATATCCAACCCATCTATTAAAAAAATCAAAAGCAAAGATTGCTATTATGTTTCCTGGGCAGTTTGCAAAACTAATACTAAGAAACTGAAGTGGCTGCTGCCTACAATTACTGGTGAGTTACTATAAAATGTCCAAAAGACAAAAAACAAGAGGGATCTAAATCTGCTTCGTACTTCATAAGCAAGATGGAATTGCGATTGGTTTCTAGTGTGTAAGTATATCTCCATCATTTTGGAATATGTAGGTAATATTTACAATAACATTGTATAATATTATGTTATATTTGGTTGCATATCATATAATTTTATCTAATAACTATAAAAAACTAAAATTAGGAAACATTCTGGGACTGTCTTTGGGTTTTGATGTTATTGTAGGTTTTTTTTTTTGGTTTTTTTTATAATTTTGCCAATAACATTTTAATAAGAAAATGTTTTGCATTGAAATGCAGTGAATAGAAGATTAGATTTTTAAGGAACCAAAAATCATCATCTATAGAGTAGTCCTTTTATAGACCACTAAAATTATTTAGCAGTACCATTAAGATGCACGACTTACGTTCCACTAGGAACTTTCACGCTTCCCACGCGGTCACAGAATCCATAGGCCCACAGGCTGGGCACGTCATCCTCAATGATTTCCATCTTGTTGCCCTTGAAGTCGGCGGATTCGAACAGGGAGATTTTATGTTCCTGGCTATCCTGTTTGGTATAGAGAGAAACATATAATTAATTGGGTTTACAAGTCTTAACAGTGACACTATCTTATTGGTTGTTCCAGTTCCTAAAAAAATTCAAGGTGTAATAAACCAACACTAAATCATTTTCATCAACCTTTCATTGTTGCTTATCCATCTTCTCCTACAACAAATGCTACTCTTGTCCAATTGCTTATGTTTTCTATTACACAGCTTTTCTTGGAAATAGGTTTTTTATAATCTGCCAACTGTAAGAGGAACAACCTTAATAATTATCAGTTTGCTAGCCACTGTTTTCTTATTTTTTTTTTACAAATTTATAATATGTTTTTCTTATTGCTGAATGATTCGATTTTGCTTGGAATTTGACATCATTTGTTTGGCCATGGTTTGGCTCAGACCCTCTGATTTTACACTCATTTGATTCTGAACATAGCCTTACTCTCATGAGCTGGTGAATGGGCAGCTGGATTAAAAGGCTGGGCTATTGGCCAACAAGAGGCTGCAAAGACAACTAGACAAAGACACACTAAAAGAATAAACTTGCTTTTTCAAAATTCAAAATGAGGTTCTTTCAGAATATTGCCCTTTATCTTTAACAAATCAAAATAGCAGTGGATATAAAGGTAGCAGCTGAAAATAAACAGAAACCTCAAAACTTCAGATGCCAGATGTAAATCTGGCAAGAAAATAACCACTATCAGGCTTAAGGCTGTATGTAAATAACACAAAGATGTTGCTTAAGAGTTGGATCCTATTCTTGGCTCAGTTACTAGAGTTTGATTTAGAAAATGTTTCTTTAAAACCTACACAATCTGGAAATATCTTTGAACTGTAAAGAACTTCATTTTTTAAGAACGTGGTTATGTAGACTAAGAAAATGATACAGGACATACTTATTATTTCTTCCACTGAATACAATACTTAGTGTTGGATATCTATATTTCATTATCTTTTATGGAACTTACCATTCGGATGGGGCGTAGGGACACGAAGCAGTCGCTCCTATAGCTGCTAGACCAGGTATCCCAACGAGGATACTCGCCCTTCTCCAAGATAAACATCTCGCCACGGAAGTTGGACTGCTCATAAGCAACCCAGCTGAGAAGATGTGCACGCGGAGTCCACATTTCACATTAAAACCAGTAGACATCAAATATCACCACAAAACACACATATACAATGACAACGTTGGAAGAAAAAAAAGTGAAAATAATGAGAATACAATACAAGGCCTATGTAGTTTATATGTGTTGAAATTTGTAACTACTAAATGTCTTACACTCTTGTGTCTATAGGATTAATCCATCACTTTTATACTAGAATCATGATGTGGTATAGTCAATGAAATAACATTATGCAACCTAAAACACAGAGGGTTAAGGTTTAAGTGAAGAAAATCAATGCATAGGAATATTTCCAGGGGCTATATACCGCGCTGTGTGTTTTCTTGCAGATTTCTAAAATAGAACACAGTGAAGACGCAAGAAACTTAACTCACCATCTAACTTGTTACAGCAAATCTTTTATCCCTAGACACCAGAATCATGTCTATGTATATATATTAATCTCCCTGACTCGTCATTATATATGAATAGCTGTCATCCCTGTATATTTTAATGGTTTAAAAAGCAATTATAATATGGAAAACATGGAAACTTTCCTGATTTGAGTGCTTTTCATTTGATTGTTGTTAGTACATTCTATGTATCCTATCTGAATGTTTCTAATATAAATCCAATTCACGACAAGAAGTATTTATCCAGGTGCATGGATACAGCACACAGGGCTAACATACTTTGATGAATCATCCTCTCAGCCTAATAAATCATATATACTCTATATACATTTCAATATATTTTACTGTGTATAAACAGACCAGTGTAATCATTCTTGTGTGGGAAGATGTGGGAGTTTATTGCTACCTACATTTTTCACTTATTTCCAAGTGTCATATTCATGGACCAGACTGCTACTCATAAATCAGTAAAGGACATCCTGCACTGGCACTGTCTCTTCCAATTTTCTCTAAGCTGAGCGTTTTAGCCTTTGGCGCCAGCTATGAAATTACTATAAGGTACCTAAAATATTTCCAGCTTGTTACCATTGAGTTTGATATGGGAATAATAATTTAAGATCACTAGGAGAATATATTAATCTTAGTCTCTCAGTGCAAACGCAAAATGTGATCTAATTTTGGACAAAAATATTTTTTCTTGAGCCCAAAAGGGCTAATAAAACATTGTAAGGTGCTAATATTTTTAGATATAGTGTTACAAAATATTGTGAGATGGAGCTGATAATAGGCTTGTAGCAACAGTAAAAATGTAGGAGGAATTTTAAGATTTGTTGTTTTTTTCTAATTTATTTTGTTGCTTATATAAGGTGCTTTCAAGTGTGCTATTTTATGATTATTATTATCTTTGATTAAAAGAAAAAAAAAAGTAAAATTTTTTCTATCCTTCACCATTCACTCCTGACATTGGCTTCAAAAACTGCATCAAAACTGTACAGTACTCTGTAACGCTTAACATATTTAGCACATTTCTGCACAGATTGTAAACTGGAGAAGATTTATTACTACTGGCACACATTCAAGCCATGTCCTGGTTTCTTTCCCTGTTGCACATTAATCAATAAGGCACACACCCTGTTGACAAATATGGTGCAGTGTAAAAACAACGCCAGCATAACAATAATGTTAATGATTAATTCAAGGAGTTGTCTGCTTTATGGATAAATTTCAGAAATGCCATGTACTGCCAGGTAATGGCATAAGAAATGACTTGATTGTTTCAGGGTTTACCTTTGCCTGCATGGTGAAGCTCCTTCCCCATGGGTATCTAAAGAAACAGGTTGCAGTGCCCATAGTTTCTTAAGATGGCTACTTTGTATTTACAGCATAGGGGCTGGCTTATAGACATCCTATAGCCATGCCTTCTTTACACTCTTTCACCACCTGCGCATTAGAGAACACAGCCACCATTTTTAAAAACTATGGACAACGCAGCTTGTTTACATCAGTACCCTTAGACATTGGGGGTTAAGGTAAGCACTGAAGTGAGCAAGTGGTTTCCTATGCCATTACACAGCAGCCTATTGCATTTCTGAACATTATTTACAAAGCAGACAACCCTTTTAATAAAAGGGTTGTACTTACTGCAACTCACTTACTGCCCACACAATATCCAAACTTCATGAGGCCATTTTAAGAATGTTGCTCAGAAGTCATTATACTGCCATGGATGCAATATGTATCTGGGAGTTGTTTCATGATCTTTTACTAACTTTTACTGAAATTGAAAAGATTATTTCTGAAACACTATGGACTCCGTCTAACACAAGTGGTAATATTACCAATAGAAACCAATCACAATGCAACTTTAATTTTTCCTACTCAGTGTAAGAAATGAGCACTGCTCTATGACTGGTTGCTTTGGCCGATGAGAACAGTTTTTTTCTTTGGCCTATTTTGATATAAGGCTTTATAAATTTTAGTTAATCTTTTGAGGTATATATGTCTCTTGGTGTCATTCCTATTGTTATTTAAGAATTTTAAAATTACTGGAAGATAAAAATAAAGTTAAATGGTTGTCAGCTCTTTCTAATGCCTTTTTATCAGGACAGTTACATGAAGACGTGAAAATGTCATCTGGAGCTTTTAGCACTTACGGTCCAGAGTCGACAATAACACTGCGTACTCTGTCAAAGCCTCGCTCCCCAAGGTTTACACACTCATTCAGAAGCTCCATGTGCCTTCCTTGGAAGTTCTCCTGCTCAAAGATGATCACCTATGGAAGAGAGAAATTTTCATGTGAGCAGGGATAATATTTTGGTTGCATGTTTTGAGATGTGTGAAAATCAGGCAACAAGGTCTCTTTGCTGCAAATTTCATTTTTGTGTATTTGTACTTATTTTATGGCTAGAAAACAGCTTTGAAGTGTCTTTAGAGATATATCTAGAGAGATACCATTGTATCTACCCTTGTATCCCTCTTATTTTTTGTCAGGTTTTTTTTCTATTTTTTAATGCATATTTATCAGTTTGATAAATATTACATTACATTTTTACAGTTTGTAATGTATCTTGTACAGTCATTTGAGCGTACAGCTTGGGTACTGAGGGTAACAGGGACAGCACGGTATGTTTACTTACATCATTTTTCAGTAGTAGATTTGTGTATATTTTCTAGCTACCAAAGTCAGAGACAGGGTGCACTCAAGAATATTAGATATACTGGAAAAGTATAGCGTTTGTTCACAAAGTCATTTAACACCTTTCTTTTAGAATAATTTGTAATAATTATAGTTTTTTTCTTCAAAATTTTCCATATAACATTGCTGATAAATGTTATGTAAAATAAATACATGTAAGGCTTTAGTTAAACTTTCCATATTGCTGTTCTTTGCATTAGAAAATGGAAAGCTTAAAGACTTATCAAAAGTCAATGGGATCCATCAGGATCTGTTATATCTGTAAAAGCTGCTGTACAAACTCTATGGCTGGAGCTAATATGAACAGAACCTAAATTGAATAAGGTGATGAGAAGATCAAATAATTTCATCACAAGATCCCTGATACGCCACTATGATACATTTCATGTCATAATCCAAAGGTATGTGATTAGCATATGTATGTGTATATATTGGAACATTTAATGTGCTGTTGTAGAACAGTCTGACCTTGAAGGATCCCAGGCTAGGTTCACCGGCTTTAGTGGGCTTGGTTAGTGGAACAGGGACAGGAACTGGGGTACCCTTCTCCTTGGCATCAGTGCCTTGGCCGGCAGCAGCAGCAGCAGCTTTGGGTGTCTGAGACATTTTGAAGCTGTAGTTCTAAAATCTAAATAAAATGACAGTGTGAGTAGAGATACAAGTGACACATTTTTTGAATACCCATCAATAAAATATTATCATCAGTAGTAGTTAAGCTACTATCCTAGTCACCAGGCCTTTTACCATGTAGAGACCATTACAATCTCTATATATGTATTATATTAATAAATTATAAATATATTTTAAACTAATCTACTTTACTTAAGTGATGACTCAGCTAATGAGACTGCCACTTAAAGTCTATAGAATGATGTGTGTGGTATACCAGGTGTTTCAACTTTACCTACCGATTCTAAATTGTATACTAAGAATTTGCCACTTGCTTAGTTCTTACCTGATGAAGGTTATCCTTGCTGGAGCTACCAGGCTTGTTGCTCTAGGTACTGCATGACCCAGAATTTATACTCTGGCAAAGGCAGACTCGAAATAGTGGAGGACAATAGAACTCATAGCTCATCAGTGTCTGCTTAGGAAGCTGCTAGTCATCACATATTTCAATGTAACCAGTCATCTGGAAACAACCACCATTTACTGCAGCTGAACCAAGCAGTTTACATTGTTGCTCAGAAGTGTGCTATATATGTATAGCTGAAAACCCTGAAATGATATTTGGGTCCTGTAGAAATTTACCTGTAAAAATAGGTATATAGTAAATATTACAAGTCCTACACATTGAGACTTTATGGAAATATTCTGTGTTTGAATTTTGATAAAGTAATAAAATGGTGAAGATGGACAAGAAACTGAACAGGTGAGAATGAGATATGACAATATAAAGCTGACAAATACGACATATTGCTTAGGTTCTGGTCAATATAATCCAGAGCACCATTCTTGCCAGCAAAAACATGAAATCCAATGGAAACTGGATGGACCCAATTAGAAGTCAATTGGAATAGTTATAGAGATAAATCTGCTAGTTCCATCATGACTTTATTAAAAGGTCCTTTCTCCTGCCTCATTTGACATTGAGTGTGACAACACGCTGAAGGGACACTTATTAAGGTAACCCCCTGAAAGTCAATCAAATATCGCACACATGTTCTATTAATGAATTAATTACTTAATTAATAGAAAATTATGATACTTGACATAATATTGCCTCTGAAACTGTCTCGCCAGGTGTTTAGCAGCGTCAGTCTTATGCTTAATGACAGATCAGGTGGGAGAGAGGAGCTGGACAGTGAAAGCCATGAAAATAGTGTGAATACAGCCTTAGCCTAGTTGCAGACGACCATGTGTATTGTGTGGTCCGCCAACTAGTAATCAGTGTTCCTTTTTTGTGGACCGTGTGTCATCAGTGTGTCTTCAGCATCAGTGCCGTATGTCCACAAAAACGGACAGTGTGTCATCGGTGTGTGTGATCCAAGTTTGCGGATCCACAAAAAAAAACAAAAAAACACAGAAGACATCTAATGATGTCCCTAACTTGTCCGCAAATACGAACGGCACACTGATGACACACGGAGTCCATGGTTTTTAGTCTCCCATAGGTTTCTATGGACAAGTCCATGCCGCAAACACTGAACTGAATAGGACCTGCTCTATATTTTGCATTGTGGACTCATGGCCCGCACAGTGATCCGTGGAAATCACGGTCATGTGCATGAGCCCATAGAAATGAATGGGACAGTGTGCTATCCGGGAAAAAAAAAGGATGACACACTGATCTCACCCACGGTCATCTGCAAAGGGCTTCAGGCTATGGCCCCACATAGCGGGCCGCAGCCAAAAAGTGCTGAGGGAAAAACCGCAGCGGAAATGCATAGCAGATTTTCCCGCAACGCTTTTCACAGAACTTTCTGCTTCAATTATACCTATATGGAAACCGCCAGCATTTCCATAGGTATAACTAACATGCTGCAATTTTTCATTTTAATCCATATGCTATCCATATTTGTTTCTTTGCTTTTTTAACTAAGAATAAAAAAGAATTAAAAAATAAATGTGTGCAGAAGGAGGTCATTTTACACATTTACTACAAAATCCTATGTGATTTTGTGGAACTAGGCTTCAAGAATTTATTTACATTTTTCCTGCTGGTATACATGTTGCTTTAATTTGTCATTGTAAAGAAATCTAACTGGTACATCCTGCTAAACAAGCCAATCCATCTAGATTATGAATTCAATTTATTGTGGCTGTGATTTTGCCTTTGTGCTTCCAAACACTATTGAACCGCTTGCTTTCTGGATATTACAGAGTAAGACATCTGTGTATTGTATTTCTTAATGCAATCAATATAGAACAAAGTGCACCTTCAACCATCCTGTGCCCATTAATTGAGTGGTTTATCTTGGGCATCTTAAAAAAACCATAGAAATGCTTCCTCTTCTGCTCATTTCTATTCTAAATATATAGAAAAAGCTCAATTCACCTACATACGATAATTTCTTGCAGCATTAGACTTTTAAATGATATAGTGGTGAGTAGAATACTGTGTGCAATTTGTGTAAACTAAAAACCTGTTGTGCATGAATATAGATCAAATGGATATTATAGTGCATTATATGATTTTCTTCACATAAGACAGATTTGTTACAGAAATTTCTGCACCTTAAAATTCAATTCCATACTTGTAAATGGGATTGTTTCTGTAGCAGCACAGTGTCAGAAATGTCTGTATCAAAGTTGCCACATGTAAGCATATCCTAAAGTTCAGGATTTACCCTCAGCTTATCAATGCTGTGTTGAAAAAATGATTTCTATATTTGCCTAGGCAGTGCAAATTTAAAGAGGACCTTTCACATCCTCTAAGATAGGGCATGTTATATACCATTGCAAAGCTAATAGTGAGCTTAAAGGAATCAAAATAGCAGGATTCAGGAATACAAAACAGTTCTTAATATATATCCTGTTTAAATTCTGCACCGTTTATGTGATTTATTTTCAGGTCAATGACTTTAGAGTGACATTTCATTTGCAAGCTCACTATCCCTCTCTGTGAGCAATTCAAGCCAGCAAACGAAACATCTCAGCAGCATGTGACCTCGGACGTGGGAGTGATGTATTACCTCTCATTTCAGGGGAGAGTGGAGAAGGGAGGGGGTACACAGAGAGTGAGAACAGGCAGATGAATCATGGGAAATGTAGATTGCCCACAGATTCACTGCATGTAAATAACTGATACAAGGAGCAGCAAGTAAAATAAAGCCAAGCAAAGGGTGCACATGGGAACAGTGAGTATTTAGCACTGCTGTGGATGTATTTGCAGATATTTTTTTGGAAGCTTGATACCCCCTTTAATTCAGCACACTTTCAGTTTTGCATGTATCTGCTTTGGTTCCAGAGATATGGGTACTGTTAGTTTCAGATACCAATATCACTTCACTGTCAGAGGGTCTGGCCTCACAGCTCAGCGTCATCAGTGGGTGGCGGGAAATGCTGATGGTACACTCCTACAATCTTGTATAGTGAAGGCGGGGGTTTTCCTCACCATCCAACAATGATGTTGAGATGTGAGGCTGACATCATAGGTAGAATCTTTATATTGTCAAGTCTAAGGTTATATCACCTATTTGTTGGCTTAGTTTGTGACAGAAGTCTTCAGCAGAAATTTAGCACAATTCTGGCACACATTGTTTATTCCATAACTAAATAATGCAGGTAATAGTAATATTTTAGAAAATGCTTCTTTCTACTGTTTCTTTCCTTCTTTTACATGAAAGTACCTACATCTACTTAGCTCATTGAAGTCTATGGAGAGTAGAGGATGGAGCAAGCACAGAGACAAGTCCAAACTACAGAGCAGAGTTTCATAGATAGGGATTGCTAAAGGGAAAAAATGCATTTAATCTAATTCAATTAATCTAATCTAAATCTAATTAATAAAATATAGTACACAGTTTAACATTATTACCTGTACTACCATGTGGACCTAATCAGGACAAGACATTTCACCAATACAATAACATCTCAATCCTGTAAAGATATGGACAGATCTTACCAAAGATGATGCTTCTGCCCAGGTACCTATGCTGCATTAGTGAATCAAATTCCATAAAGGCTGTATAATGGAAAGACAGATCAGGAGTCAATGATGGCAGGAAAGTTCCCGTGACATTGTAAGTTATACATTGTGCACAGTATCCTGGGAAGGAATGAGAGATTAAAGTAGTTTACCTGCCAGTTGCACATGATCATGAGGTGGTACATCTATAACACATATAAGATATCAGGTAGCGGAAAATCTGATATGGAATTATGACACACCTAACACGTCATGAGGAGCTACAAATAATCAGAGGGGTATGTATATATAAAATAAGATAATTACCATTTTACCTAATTATCACTGTAAAAAGCAAGAGCCAGTAGGTCACATAATTGCCCAACTCATGATTATATCTCACAGGACACTAGTAACTGGAGTGCAAGGCTAAATAAAGCATCCAGACTATAACTGCTCATTTAGTCCTTTTTGGGGTGACTGTGTCCAGTCTGAAAATCCATGCTACCTTACTCTGTAGGACTTTCTAGTCCTAGTCTCCCCCATGTGCTCCTGATTAAACAATGTCAATGCCCATAACGGATATGATCCCTAAATCCCTTTGATGATGGAGATTAAAGGGTTATTCTCATCCCAAAGATCCTATCTGTACTGCTAGTTTATGTAAACAATTTGTTTACACATTGTTTCCATGATGCTGGACCTGTGATAAGATAGGACAAATTATGTCAGTCACTGCTCTCTGCTGGTGGTGGAGGGGGGGGTGAAGGGGGGTCTGAGTGATGTCACTATTATCCACAGCTCTGCGGGGAAGGACAATCAGTTTAGTTAATTGCAGTTTGCCCTGTCTGTTATCTCTTTATGTAAACATAAAGAGAGTCAGTTCTCTCTGCAGCATGTAAGTTTGCCTTTCTCTCCAAACCTGGGTAATGTAATATGCATTTACTGTGCATATTATTTGATCTGCATTTTTATTAGATTTCTAGTAATTATAATAAATAATCTCTCATGGTAAAGGCAAAGTCTACATTGTGATACTTCATAGTGTCCTGTTCAGCAAGTTGGGGGGAGGTGGCTTTGTCTGTTTGATGTAGAATACAGGAAGTGAGAAGAAGAGACAGCAGGCAAAGTTGCTGAAACGGGTAGATGGGAAAACCCCTTTAGGCTGAAGCCCCATGTTGCAGAAACATAGCTTTTTTTTTTTTAACCAAAGCCAGGAGTGGATTGAGCAAAAAGTAGACATATAAGAGCTTCCTATATGTTTGTCATTCCTTTTGTAGCCATTTTTGGCTTTGGCTCAGAAAAACGCAACAAAATATGCAACAAAAAAAAACTGCGTTTCCGCAATATGGACATTGGAACATGCCAAAGGAGTATCATGTTGGAGTGAAATGGTGATCCCCCACCCTCTGGAGTTCCCTACGTGTCTTGTCAATATACTGTGAGCCACAATCACAGGTAGACCTGTAAATCACACCTTTTGTTTTGCAGTTTATGAAATCATGTATGTGGTTGATGGTGCCCATTGCAGTACTAATAAATGTCTCGCTGACATTAATGTGTCACCCCTATTATGGGGAATATGTAACACCCATTATTTTATTTTATTTTTCAAATCTGTTTTTATTACAGAATAAGAGTATGTATACACTACCGTTATGAACTTCTGTTGCTCTCATCTGTCATCATCTGGCATCTGTTCCCATTGATGGGAATGTAAAAAATATGACGGAAGCTTGTTTACTTTTGTAACAATATATTTTGCCCACAGTTCAGTGGTCTCAACCTCCTGGGCTTGGAATATCTTCAAAGACCTCCTCCCATAAGCCCAGGAACAAGTTTGGATAGGTGGGCTCCTTATTGCAGTGCCCCTTAGCTGGTGGATTAACCTGCCGTTGAATAAAAATTAGTTCTTGGTGAAGGAGAACTACAGGAGGTCAAGGAAAAACGTGCAATACTGATTGTCTCTAGATTGTAAAAAATACTTCACTGCTCCCAATCCCTCATCATGGGGGATGGAGGAGTAAAGAGCCTCCATGTTTATGCTAGCCAATCACACCTCCTGCCCCTGGACAATGCTGTTAAGCATACAAAGATCAGTAGTATTTCTTGTATATGAGGGCAAAGCAGTAACAAATAGATGAAGAACTTGGTCAACATAAATGCCAATGGTCTGTCCAAGTAAGTTGACAGCTGATACAATGAGTTGGTCAAGTAAAGGGGCAATACCCTTCTGAATTATGGGAAGGGCAAATAGATGTAAATCATTTATACTCAAACCTCAAAAGAATAATTCCCTACTTGGGTGGAATGATTGGGAAGAAGCCTACCGTTTCTGCTCATGAGTGAGTAGGTGGGATCTAAATATGATTATTGGATGGAGGGTTTGCAGTTTTTATGTCGACCCCTCGTCCTTCGACTCTGTGGAAGAGAGATCTGTCTCTCTTTCTCAGGAGTCTGATTTACTAACACTGAGTACTATGTGTAACGTCTCTGCCTGTTCGGGTCTCTGCACCACCTTCCGCTCGCACGCTGTGGCGCAGGAGGTGTGTTCAGCTTGTTTCCTTGCTTAAAGTTCTTGTTGCTCAGTCTGAACACTGTCCTAGTACTACTACTATGTAATTGTATTTCAGCAACACCCGTCTCCTGCACCTTGTTGCTTTCTGATCCTCAGATAGTTAATCTTAGCCTTGCCTGTGTGATGGACAGCCTGTCTACCAATCAAGTCTGGGGCAGGTCCTGGACTTGCTATAAACAGGTCATCAGCTCACTCATGGTCGCTGGCTATTTTAACTCTGTCGTGTGACCTTGTCCTTGCTAAGCTGTTCCTTGCTATTGTATTGTATTACTGACCTTTGGCTTCCCTGGACTACTGTTTTGGATTTCGATTTTGTACTGCTTTGTCTCTCTAGCTTTTGACCCTTGGTTTGCTGACTCCTCTTCTGTGTTGTTTGTCTTGTCTTGTTCTGTATGTCACTTATTTAGAGAAGGGATTGGCTCCAAGTTGTCGGCTGTCACCTAGGACAGTCAGGCAAGTAGGCAGGGACAGGGGCTGGGTCTAGTCTAGGGCTCACTGTCTCTGTTATTCCCTTCTTTCCTTGTTTCTACAGCAGCACTGGGGAATTACTCAACTGGCAATTCCCTTACACTATGTCTGTGATTCTGTTCTTTTAAATTATATTGGAAAAGGCTTCAACATATTTTGAAGCTGGTTCTCCTTTGTCTAGAATTCAGCCTCAGTTTTGAACTTGTTAGTAATTTTTATTTTTTTTAACATCTTGTAACCAAAAATAGTTCAGATTAAAGTCAATCAGAGGTAAGACCAGAACAAGACAATTCACAAATACAATAACATCTCAATCCTCTACAGATATGGGCAGACCTTACACAAGTTGATACTTCCGCCCAAATACCTATATTGTGGTAGTGAGTCAAATGTTGTAAAGACCGTATATTAGAGAGATCATTGGCTTCAGGAATAGGAGTCCCATTTAGTCGTATACTATGTTTTAATACTGGTAATACTTATCATCCTATTCCTATGCCCTGATTTGAGTTCTGCACTAACAGCTCCGAGGCTTGCCCTATTCATAAAGCACTGTCATATCCCTGTCCATATGTACGTTTACTCCTGAGGACCCTGGACTCAGGTCAAGGGACCTTAGCTGCAAGAGCTACACTGAAATACTTATTGGACTCACCACCCTGAAAGGAGAGATTACTCTAAGGATCCAAACGCAGAGGGAACAGTTATCTAGCTGTATACATATTGGTGTCTAGTATCTATTGTGCCAACATAATTTAAAGGCAAACTGTTCCGACCCCATGTGCCAGCATCTCATCTGCAAATCACAAACGAATCTTGTGTGATTTCGGCTGTGGACCTGCTGTGGGGTCATCACAGACATCACATGGGCTACTGTTAAGGTGCCTGACTACACAACATTAAAACCTAATTAAACTTTTGAACAACTAAAGCATTGTTCTTAATAATCCCATCCACACATTACAGAACAAAATCTGCAGCGGAAATGCTGCGATTTTGAAAACGCAAACATTTTTGCAAATTGCAGCATGTCAATGATACCTACGGAAACTCTGGTGTTTTCTGTATATGTATAATAGAAGCAGAAAAACTGTGTGGAAAAAAACGCAGTGTGTTTCCGATGAGGTCTTTTCCGCAGTGGGTCCTTAGCCTTATTCTGATTTTACGTGTATGCTTTTTTTTTTTATATACACTACCGTTCAAAAGTTTGGGGTCACCCAGACAATTTTGTGTTTTCCATGAAAACTCACCCTTTTATTTATCAAATGAGTTGCAAAATGAATAGAAAATATAGTCAAGACATGAATAGAAAATTCAAGACATTGACAAGGTTAGAAATAATAATTTTTATTTGAAATAATTTTCTCCTTCAAACTTTGCTTTCGTCAAAGAATGCTCCATTTGCAGCAATTACAGCATTGCAGACCTTTGGCATTCTAGCTGTTAATTTGCTGAGGTAATCTGGAGAAATTTCCCGCCATGCTTCCAAAAGTCCCTCCCACAAGTTGGATTGGCTTGATGGGCACTTTTTGCGTACCATACGGTCAAGCTGCTCCCACAACAGCTCAATGAGGTTGAGATCTGGTGACTGCGCTGACCACTCCATTACAGATAGAATACCAGCTGCCTGCTTCTTCCCTAAATAGTTCTTGCATAATTTGGAGGTGTGCTTTGGGTCATTGTCCTGTTGTAGGATGAAATTAGCTCCACTCAAGCGCTGTCCACAGGGTATGGCATGGCGTTGCAAAATGGAGTGATAGCCTTCCTTATTCAAAATCCCTTTTACCTTGTACAAATCTCCCACTTTACCAGCACCAAAGCAACCCCAGACCATCACATTACCTCCACCATGCTTGACAGATGGCGTCAGGCAATCTTCCAGCATCTTTTCAGTTGTTCTGCGTCTCACAAATGTTCTTCTGTGTGATCCAAACACCTCAAACTTCGATTCGTCTGTCCATAACACTTTTTTCCAATATTCCTCTGTCCCATTGTGAAAGATCCTCCGTGCGCCAAACCGCTTTGGCCACACCCTGAGTCCTCTTTCATATAAAAACCACACTCACCGCCAGTGAGTGCCGGGTTCACCAGATAAATACAAGACAAGCCTTCTAAATTTTATATATTTATTAACCCCTAAATGGGTCGGTATTAAAATCTAACATATACAGTTCAGAACAGATATGCAGATATATGCAAGCATTAACAGTTACTAGTTGCAAGATACAGTACAAATAAAATAAAAGGGATTAAAGGTGAAATGATTACTTTACCACACATGTCCTTGATGTGGTTCTATAGTCCAACACTCACACATGGCATGTGTGAGTCACCAGTGGAGGCTTCTTGGCATGTGGCATTAACTCCTAGCATGTGGCATCACAGTATTCCAGCCTGCATGCTCTTCACAGTCTCTCAGCATTAGTCCAATAGTCTCTCTCAGTCTCTTGTAGGCTCATCATCGTCAGCAGCAGCATTCCAACCTGCCTGCTCATAGTAGCATCTCAGTCAAAGTCTGTATTGGTCTCAGCCCAAAACTCCATAGCATAATCTCCATAGCATAATCTCCTCCCACAGACCTCTTACCTCATCTTTTATACCCTTTATGCCACCTCCCAGAATGAGGTCACCGGCGACAGTACGTCTGATGAGTTAATTCAATCAAATCCAGATCTTTTGTATAGAGCTGAGACAAAGTGAATTGATACACTGTTATCAGTCATATCTGATCAACAGCCCAGGCTTGAACAATGCACTATTGTTTGATCAGCCAGGGCTGTATAGGAATACAATGGAGCCCTATTGTTCCAGCCTGGCCGCTACTGCCAATATGCACCTAGGCTTATAGCTGCGCACAGTATGCAAGCGAGCAAGAAGGGAGATCCTATACCCAGAGACCAAAATACAGCTGAGTTATGGCCATATTTAGGCAGAATCATCACACCCATGTCTGTGTTCTTTTGCCCATATTAATCTTTTCCTTTTATTAGCCAGTCTCAGATATGGCTTTTTCTTGGCCACTCTGCTCTGAAGGCCAGCATCCCTGAGTCGCCTCTTCACTGTAGACGTTGACACTGGCGTTTTGCGGGTACTATTTAATGAAGCTGCCAGTTGAGGACCTGTGAGGCGTCAATTTCTCAAACTAGAGACTCTAATAATAATAATAATAATAATAATAATAATACATTTTATTTATATTGCGCCAACATATTCCGCAGCACTGTACAAATGTACTGTAATGTACTTGTCTTGTTGCTCAGTTGTGCAGCGGGGCCTCCCACTTCTCTTTCTACTCTGGTTAGAGTCTGTTTGTGCTTTCCTCTGAAGGGAGTAGTACACACCGTTGTAGGAAATCTTCAGTTTCTTGGCAATTTCTCGCATGGAATAGCCTTCATTTCTAAGAACAAGAATAGACTGTCGAGTTTCACATGAAAGTTCTCTTTTTCTGGCCATTTTGAGAGTTTAATCAAACCAACAAATGTAATGCTCCAGATTCTCAACTAGCTCAAAGGAAGGTCAGTTTTATAGCTTCTCTAACCAGCAAAACTGTTTTCAGCTGTGCTAACATACTTGCACAAGGGTTTTCTAAACATCCATTAGCCTTCTTACACAGTTAGCAAACACAATGTACCATTAGAACACTGTAGTGATGGTTGCTGGAAGTGGGCCTCTATACACCTATGTAGATATTGCATTAAAAACCAGACGTTTGCAGCTAGAATAGCCATTTACCACATTAAAAATGTATAGAGTGTATTTCTGATTCATTTAATGTTATCTTCATTGAAAAAAACTGTGCTTTTCTTTCAAAAATAAGGAAATTTCTAAGTGACCCTAAACTTTTGAATGGTAGTGTATATAAAACTTGCATTTTTTATACTGTTGTTTAGTTCCTCTTGCGACCTGAAGTTGTCATCTTTCGATCAATGGACAGTATTAGGCTACATTCACACCACCAAGGTCTCCCATACATTTGAGTGTATGGAGGGGTTAGTGAAAATGGACAAAAATACGACTTGACCTATATTTTGACAGTCCATTACAACGGATTGTCAAAAAAATGGTCAAGTGAATAGCCCCCATTCATTTGAATTACATTTAATGCTTCTTGTCTGTTAACCCCTTCCTGTTGGAGGAATTTTTCGATTTTCGTTTTTGACTCCCCCCCCCCTCCCAAACCCCATAACTATTTTATTTTTCCACTCTCAGAACCGTATGAGGTCTTAATGTTTGCGGGACAAATTTTTCTTCATGAAGAAAAATAAATTCTACCATTTATTATTCTGTACAATGTACTGGGAAGATGGAAAAAAAGCTGAAGAAAAAGTGCATTTGTGCGACTTTCTTACGGGATTCATTTTTACGGTGTTCACTCTGCAGCCAAAATGACATGTCACCTGTATTCTATATTTCGGTATTATTCCGGGGATACCAAATTTATATGGTTTTATTTACATGTTAACTCCTTAACAAATATATAACTGTGCTAAAAGTTTCCAAAAATTGCCATATTCTGACACCCATAACTTTTTTTATACTTCCGTGTACGGGGATGCATAGGGCGTCTTTTTTTGCGGGACCGGGTGTACTTTTTAGTTATACCATTTTGGGGAATTGCTATTGCTTTGATCACTTTTTATTCAAACAGTGTGAAACAGTGAAAAAAAGGTGGTTTGGCAATTTTGATTTTTTTTTTCCCCCGCTATGGCCTTTACCGTACGGGAAAAATATTTTTATATATTTGTAGACCAGCCATTTTCAGACACAGGGATACCTAATGTGTATGTGTTTCACAGTATTTAAGTACTTTTAATTTTTTTTTTTGCATTTATTAGACCCCCTAGGGGTCTTGAACACCAGGGAATCTGATCACTAATGCAATGCATTACATATACCGGCATATACCGACAATACCGGCGCTTCTATTGCAGGCTGCCGGGATGTCGGGAAGGGGTTAAAGAAACGAACCTGACCATCATTTTCTGTCGTGTGAATATAGTTTTATATTGCTCGTTATACCTAATGCCACACTTATGCCATGTCACAAGTTTGTTAAAATGACAGGTAAACTTTAAATTTACAGTAAATGTAAGGCTATATTTTGTATACAGATGGGCGAAAATAGGACAAACAAAATTACTGAAGCCGTTTTTTTCATCGGAAACAAAGTTGGACATGCAGGACTTTCTGTCCGACGAAAAAAACCAGCTTCGCGGCGCAGAGGGTGTAAGCGCACACGCGCGCATTGCTTCAAGTGAATGGGGTTTTAAGCAAAGCATCGCAAACCTTCTCATATCCAGTGCCTATCCAGTTTTCCGACATTTAGGTCAGATTCGCGGTGGACGGAGTGCCGCCGCAAGTGTGAACCCACCCTTATTCAATTACCAATGTCCATTAACAGAAATTAGCTTCTAGTGACATCTCTGAGAAGAACTTCAGAGGCCACTTGCTATGGTAATGAAGCAAATTCTCGGTGAATAAAAAGGTTCCGTTGTGATGTCAAGTTATGATAAATTTATCAAAATACAGTAGTATATTGTGAAGCAGGTGGCAAGGAATCTACAGTTGTGCTAAAAAGTTTACATACCCCAGCAGATTTTTTGTTTTTTTGGCCTTTTTTTCAGAGAATATGAAACTTTTTCTCCACTCATGGTTAGTGGTTGGTTGAAGCCATTCATTGTCAAACTTCTGTGTTTTCTCTTTTTAAATCATAATGACAACCAAAAACATAAAAATGACCCTGTTCAAAAGTTCACATATCCTGGTGATTTTGGCCTGATAACATGTCCAGAAACCAAACCACGGTCAGGTAGACCAACCAAAATTTCGGCCACAACTGCCCGGAAAATTGTTCGGGATGCAAAGAAAACCCACACATAATATCAACTGAAATACAGAACTCTCTGTAAACTATCGGTGTGGCCGTTTCAAGATGCACAATAAGGAGGCACTTGAAGAAAAATGGGCTGCATGGTCGAGTTACCAGAAGAAAGCCATTACTGCACAAATGCCACAAAGAATCTCGCCTTCAATACGCCAAACAGCACAGAGACCAGCCTCAAAACTTCTGGAACAAGGTAATTTGGAGTGATGAAACAAAAATCGAACTTTTTGGCCACAACCATAAACATTACATTTGGAGAGGTGTCAACAAGGCCTATGAGGAAAGGAACACCATTCCTACTGTAAAGCACGGAGGTGGATCACTGATGATGTGGGGATATGTGAGCTTCAAAGGCACAGGAAACTTGGTCAAAGATGAAGGAAAGATGAATGCAGCATGTTATCAGCAAATACTGGAGGCAAATTTGTACTCATCAGCCAGGAACCTGCGCATGGGACGTACTTGGACGTCCCAACATGACAACGATCGAAAACACAAGGCCAAATCGACCTGTCATTGGCAGCAGTAGAAGAAAGTGAAGGTTCTGAAGTGGCCATCTCAGTCTCCTGACCTCAATATCATTGAGATACTCTGGGGAGATCTCAAGAGCGCAGTACATGCAAAACAGCCCAGGAATTTACAGGAACTGGAAACTTTTTGCCAAGAAGAATGGGCAGTTTTACCATCTGAGAAAATAAAAAAGCCTCATCCACAACTACAACAAAAGACTTCAAGCTGTCATTGATGTTAGAGGGGGCAATATACGGTATTAAGAACTGGGGTATGTGAACTTTTGAACAGGGTCATTTTGATGTTTTTGGTTGTCATTATGATTTAAAAAGAGAAAACACAGAAGTTTGACAATAAATGGCTTCAACCAACCACTAACCATGAGTGGAGAAAAAGTTTTTGTGTTATCATTCATATTCTCTGAAAAAAGCCCAAAAAACCAAAACATCTGCTGGGATATGTAAACTGTATTACCATTTTTGCTTTATGTCCCAGATGACTCTCAGTCCACCTTGGATAAGAGCAATAGTTTTTTTTATGGAGCAAATAAAGTGAAGCTCTATAATAACATGCAGCCACACTTCGGATGATATGATTAATGTATATGCATCGATCAGCCATATTATTAATTCTACCTTCCTAATATTCCATATGTCCCCTTTATGCTTGGACTCTACAAGAAATTCTGAATGTTTCCTGTGGTATTTGGCACCAAGATGTTGGCAGCGGATCCTTTAAGTCCTGTAAGTTTCAAGGTGGGGCGCCATCAGATTGGGCTTGTTATTCCAGCACGTTCAACGGATGCTTGATCGCATTGAGATCTGGGAATGTGAAAGCCAACCCATAATCACCTTGAACTTTTTTGTTCCTGAATACTTTTTTAAACAATGTTTGCTGTGTGGCAGGACACATTATTCTTCTGATAGAGGCTACTGATATTATGGAAATATTGGTGGCATGGTCTTCATCCCTGTCTAGGCAAGTAGTACATGTCAAAGTAACATGAATGTACAGAGTTATGATTTCCCATCAGAACATTGCACAAAGCATCACTCTGCCTCTACTGCCTTTTCCCCTTCCATTCTGTATCCTGATTTCTGATTCGTCAAGCCAGGCCACTTTTTATATTAAACCATGGTCCGGATCTGATATTCACGTCTAAATTGTTAGTGATTTTGGCTACTGCATCAGTGTGCCTTGGGCACCCATGAGCCATATGTTGGTTCACCTTGGGTCTGTTGGTAGGTATTAATCCCTGTATACTAGGAACACCCAATAGACAAGTTGCCCCTTGTGATCCAGTCATTTATGGTGGACATTTCATAAGATACACCATACCGCACACCATACACCTGTAGTTCTATAGTAGTAAGCCCAGTCGACTTTCTAGGACTTGTAGAACGGCTCAAATACTGTTCACTGTCTCTACCAGACTTTTCCCAAGACATAAACATTCAAATTGCTTCACCCAACACAAAAAGCAGTGTAGCCCTTTATCAAATTTATTCTTAAAGTTTTCCTATTCTGTCACAATATAACTCTTACTTGCAAATTTAAACACGCAAAAAGCTATTTCTTGCTTGGATGTCACCATCTTATGTCATACTATGTAAACACATTTCACATGGGGCTCTTGAAAAATGTTGATGTTACTTTAACTACAGGCCTTTGTTTTTGCAGCATCCTTTTTGAATAACCCTTTATATGCCTTTTAAAAAAAGGAAGCAAAAATTAGCTTTTTTCATGTGCAACATTTCTTAAACATAATTAATGATTTATTGACTTAATCGGAAGTATGCGCCTCTATCTTACTCTAAACTCTGGTGAATAGATTATTTTATTGGATTTGGTAATTAAAAAATAATAAATAATTAATCATACATTAAACTCATTACAATTACAGTCAGTCTGGCATTCAGAGCCTTCAGTTAAGAGATGCAATAACTTCATACTAGGTAAACGTTAATGAAAACCTTCTGTAGATATATATAGTACATATGTATATAGTAGAACATAAGACCGCATGGGCAGTCCTGCATAATTAGTAATAATCAAGTTTCTCACACATCTAATTTCAATAAGAACATTCTAGCAGGGAATTGCTAGTTAAGCCGCACTCTAATATGTTGTGAAGAGTAAGGTCAAAGTAAATGCACTCTTTAAAATCAAGATTGCATTAGAAGCCACTAGGGAGGGGCAATGCCAGACAGGAAAATATGTCCCTTGTGAAATCTGGTTAATTACGTGAAGTGTAACGTTAGAGCAAAGATCCCTGCAGTCATCTAATGTGCAGAAGATTCTTTCGAAAGCTTTCACTCCCTTCACCACATATATTTATTATTTAAATGGTTCATTAATTTTGCATCATGCTCAGTATGTAAATGCACATCTTTTTATAGCTGCGGCATTGACTTTGTATCTGCATATCTATCTTCAGCAAAGTTTGCAAGCTATATAAAATGGTAAAAATCTAGAATTAAGACTGATAAAAGAGAGTAGACTAGATATACAGTATCTCACAAAAACTCAGTACACCCCACACATTTTTGTAATTATTTCATTATATATTTTCATGGGACAACACTGAAGATATGACACTTTGTAAATTTGGTATGCCATTAAAATCACTCAACACATAGCCATTAATATCTAAACCCCTGGCAACAAAATGAGTACAACCCTAAGTGAAAATGGACAAATTGTGCCCCAAGTTTCAATATTTTTTGTGGTCACCATTATTTTCCAGCACTGCCTTAACCCTCTTGGGCATGGAGTTCACTAGAGTGGCACTCTTACACTCCTCAGTGACAACATCATGGAGCTGTTGGAGGTTAGAGACCTTGCACTCCTCCACCTTCCATTTGAGATGTTCAGATGTTCATGGTTTCCTCAAATGAACTGTAGCTCCCCACAGCCGGCAGCATTAATGCAGCCCCAAACCATGACATTCCCACCACCATGCTTAACTGTAGGCAAGACACACTTGTCTTTGTACTCCTCACCTGGTTGCCGCCATACACAATTGACACCATCTGAACCAAATAAGTTTATCTTGGTCTCATCAGACCACAGGACATTGTTCCAATAATCCATGTCCTTAGTCTACTTGTCTTCAGCAAACTGTGGGCTTTTTTGTGCATTATCTTTATAAGAGACTTCCTTCTGCCATGCCGACCAATTTGATGCAGTGTGCAGCATATGGTCTGAGCACTGACAGGCTGAACCCCCACCCCTTTTACCTCTGCAGCAATGCTAGCAGCACTCATATCTATTTTGCAAACCTCTGGATATGACACTGAGCACGGCACTCAACTTCTTTGGTTGACCATGGCGAGGCCTGTTCAGAGTGGAACCTGTATTGTTAAACCGCTGTAAGGCCTTGGCCACCATGCTGCAGCTCAATTTCAGGGTGTTGGCAATCCTCTTATAGCCTAGGTCAGGGGTAGGTAACCTTTTTTGTTCGGCGTGCCGATTTATTTGAAAAAAATCAAAAGATGAGGTACTCGGAATACCTGTCAATAATTGTAAGGCTGATGACCCCTATACTAAAGACATATACCACAAATTATAACACAGAAGTGCTGCCACAAAATGCTTCAGGATGCATGCGCTTACTGCTATTTCCTGGGAGGCATCTGTACTATTCCAATAGAAGCAATGAAAGTACATGTGCAGCTTCCAATTAGTGGTAAATGTATGTGTCCAGGAGCACCATATGGCAGCATCCTTATGGTGGAAACATACTATGTATCTGGATGCAGATATAGTCTTAGGCCACTGGACCTTTTACTTCGATGAAAAACTGAGTTCACATGGTGCATTTTGCACAAAAAAAAAAAATGCCTGTGTTTTACAAAAACATACTTTTATATAGAATAATGTCCCATAGCGACCCCTGCACACGGTATTATGTCCCATAGTGGCCCCTGCACACGGTATTATGTTCCATAGCGGCCCCTGCACACGGTATTATGTCCCATAGCAGCCCCTGCACACGGTATTATATCAGATAGTGGCCCCTGTACACGGTATTATGTCCCATAGTGGCCTCTGCACACAGGTATTATGTCCCATAGTGGCCCCTGCACACAGGTATTATGTCCGATAGTGGCCCCTGCACACGGTATTATATCCGATAGTGGCCCCTGTACACAGAATTATGTCCCGAAGCGGCCCCTGCACACGGTGTTATATCCAATAGTGGCCCCTGTACACGGTATTATGTTCCAAAGCAGCCCCTGCACACGGTATTATGTCCCAAAGTGGCCCCTGCATACGGTATTCTGTCCCATAGTGGTCCCTCCGCACAGTATAATATTCCAACTTTAATAATATTTCAATTTGTGCCATTCACTAGCTATTATTATACTGTGGGGTCTCTTCAGACCCCAGAGTATAATAAGTGGAGGGCCAAGAGACAAACATAAAAAATAATGTTACTCACCTTCCCTGCCCTCTGGAGCCGCTCCATTCTCTTCAGCACTTCTGCCTGAAGTCAGCGACCGCTGATTTGATCTCTTTGTGGCCTTATCAGCTGATCAGAGGGAAGGTGAATAACATTAATTTTAGTGTTTTATAACCTCCCCTGGGGGGCGGCGTTATTATACTCGGTGGGGTCGGAAGAGACCCCAAAAAAACCAGAGTATAGTAATAGCAGTTTCAATTCGACGAGGACTCGGGCTGCCTGTGCCAGGAAAATAAGCCTTGCGTGCCACTCTTGGCACGCGTGCTGGGGAGGTGCGGGGGGCAACCCCTGGCCTAGGCCATCTTTATGTAAAGCAACAATTCTTTTTTTCAGATCCTCAGAGTTCTTTGCCATGAGGTGTCATGTTGAACTTCCAGTGACCAGTATGAGAGGGTGTGAGAGCAATAACACCAAATTTAAGACATCTGCTCCCCATGCACACCTGAGACCTTGTAACACTAACAAGTCACTTGACACTGGGGAGGGAAAATGGCTAATTGGGCATGATTTGTCCATTTTCACTTAGGGTTGTACTCACTTTTGTTGTCAGGGGTTTAGACCTTAATGGCTGTGTGTTAAGTGATTTTCAGGGCACACTAAATTTACACTGTTATACAATTTGTACACTGACTACTGTACATTGTATCAAAGTGTCGTATCTTCAGTGTTATTCCATGAAAATATATAATTAATTAATTACAAAAATGTGATGTGTGTACTCCCCTTTGTGAGATGCTATAACTGCCTGTTCATTGGCACACTGAGAGACTATAGTTTTATGTTACATCACCACTATATGTGCCACCCTCCGATGCCTCCATAAGGCACCATATTTTGTCGTAGAACCAATGCCTCAAGAGGAAATTCTGCATAATTTTTTGCTTTCTTGAGGTCTTAGCCTAAGAGTGCATGGCAGGACACTCCATTTGGAAAATACTAGTGGTTTGCTTAGGTAAATCTATAGAATACTTGTTTCCTTCACTTTTCCCTTCAGCCGTGCACTTGGTTGAATTTGATGGATATAAGTCAGTTTTCATTTGTATTATGTAACAACTATGACACTGCCACAAGTATAGTTATCAAAATGAAGTGTATGACAGCAGCCCGCATTATGTAAATAGAAAAAGCAGAGGGGCTGCTAATATATCCACCATTTAACAATCACTTTGGTAAACCTCTCCATTCAGTAAATATAGGCTCCTGTAAATTATTCTGATGACACTTGATTTACTGCTGACCTTATTTATTTTCTATATATACAGCATATTCAGATATTGACATAGAAACATTACAGACACATAGAACCCATGGGAATAAGGTTCAGAGTAGGAAGCAAGAAGTTGCAATATTTGCATTCAATGGTACGGGGCAAGAATGGTCATGGGTCTATGGTGGTCTATTGTGGCAGGCATGTTCATCATTGTGTGCTAACTAGCGTTCATCATTCCACTTGCAAGCAGGACTTCTCTCTCCGCATTTTTCCACCCTTTTTGGGCAGAAACCGGGTGGAAACTCGGTGGACCCCATTATAGTCTATGGGGTTTGCGGGTTTCCGAGGGTAACCGCTTTTTTAAGCGGATTAGATTTCCATTAGGGAGGTCCGCTTGACCCCCCTCCAAACAGACACCAAATGCAGATGTGAACGTAGCCTAACTTGTATAGCACCAACATATTCCATAGCACTTTACAGACATTATTAATCACTGTCCCATATAGGGATCAAAATCTACATACCCTATCAGAATGTCTTTGGGGTGTGAGAGGAGACCGTTTACATCCATTTAAAATGTAAATGTAAAAGTTAAATTGATCCATTTCTATTTGTTTTTGGTTTTTTTTTTTGAACGACACAAAAACTCAGTATAGCATACTTCGTGTCCATCAAAAAAAAAAAAAAAAAAAAAAACAAGACAGAAACGGTTCCACTTTTTCTTACATTCCTGTATATGTATAGATGCCATCCATTTACATCCATTAAACAGATCTCTTAAGCAGATGTAAAAAACATGATGTGAATGCATCATTAACACAGAAAAAGAGAACATGAACAAAAAACAACATTATTTCTGTTGGAGGGAGCAGTCAGTGCAAAACATTAGTACAAATCAGAATGACGCTAGAATACCGATGAGGCTGCATTCCATAAAACACCATTTACACCAAACACTTGTCAAATCCACAGAATTTCAATTGTGCTGCAGGTTTGCCACTTTACAGATTGTCACTGTGGCTTTCAACCCTAGGCCGGTTGCAGACGACTGTGCTGCAACCGGCCTGCTGTAAATTAAAATCACGGGCTGCACACGGGGGACACGCGGCTCCTTTCATTAAATGAATAGGAGCCACGGAAGTGTCGGCCCACACACGTGACCGTGAAGATTATGGTCGTGTGTACGAGCCCATAGAAAAGAATGGGTCAGTGTGCTATTCGTGAAATACACGGATTGTGCACTGACCCACACCACGGTCGTCTGCAAGGGGCTTTAGCAATGTATAGGGTGAAATCAGTGGGAAATCTTAAACTAAATCAGCAGATTTTCTGCAGATATGGGGCAAAATCTATAGCCAAAAATATCTGCTATGTTTACCTTAGAGTTACATGTGTGCTATGTAAAATTCATGCTGAATTTGTTATGATTTCATATATCTTGATTTAAAGTAAAGATATGCTTTTTCTATAGATTTTAATGGATAATAGAGTTAAGTCACATTATTATGACCGGCAGCTAATATTCAGAGTAACTGCCATGTGAAGCACAGGCAGCAGCTAGACACGCCACTCAGATGTTGGTAGGTTGTCTAAGTTATCTGGAGCCACGCTGTCTGCAGTCTATCCTACATTTGCTGGAGAATGTGTAGGGGTGTATCCATAGAGCAAACATGAAGACCAAAGTGGTTTCACAGATTCTCAATTGGGTTCAAGTCTGTGGAATAAGGGGGCGGCCATTGAAGTACTTGGAAGTCTTGGCCATGCTTTTCCAACCACTGTCAGACATTTCTAGCAGTGTGACATGTTGCAGTGTCCTGCTGCAAGATTCCATCTGCCCCAGGGAAGACAAATAGCATGTATGGGTGTACGTGATCTGACTGCAAGAACAGATTCATACCCAAATTCAGCAGCTCAGAGGTTTCAAAGGGCCTTCTGCATGGATGAGGGGGGCCCAGTGAAGGCCATGAAAAAAATCCTCACACCATAATGCTGCCATCACCAGCTTGTGTTCTTCCAGCAATGCGTGCAGGATGTTTGCTCTCTGATGTTTCTCACCTGACACACCAACATCCATCAGATCAGTGAAGCAGTAAATGTGACTCATTGTAAAAGACAACCCTGTGCCAATCCGTGGTGGTCCAATTCCGAAACTGCTATGCAAATTGAAGCCTTTTTTCTGATGCACCATTGTTAGCACAGGTACAATGACCATCCACCTGCTTAGGAGTCCCATACACAGTAGGGTTCGCTGAACTGTTGTCCAGGTTCATTTTCACAGTTAGCTGCTCCACTGTAGCGTGGTGGTCAGCCCTCACACACCTTTGTAGTCGGTGTTTACCTCTCACATCAATGGCACGTGGTGCTTCACAGTTTCTACTTCAAATATTCGCAGTGATGTCATTTGTCCACTCCCAATGCACTGCCACCACAGTAGCGCGTGAACAGTTCATAAACTGCGCTGTTTGAGAAATCTTGCACCCTTGCCTTGAAAGCCAATAATCATCCCTTTTGCAGCTCTGATAAATCGCCCCTTTTACTAATAGACAATGAGTGATATGTGTTCAGACAGCCTATTGCACAACTTATATACCCATTAAACCAGCCCACAGTACGTTATTTCCTTCATTGGCTATGCACTGCTGATGTCAAAAGTAGGAGGTAGTCATAATAATGTGACTCAACTGTGAATAGTTTACAAATACACAATAAAGTATAGAAGGATACTAACAATGAACAAAGCACATGTAGTTTTTACTTTCAGAAACGATTGTCAGTGGATGTAGAGATGAACATTTGTAATCACATTCAGCACTTTCCCTTGCAGCCATGGTTCCCTGTAGGAGTGTATAAACTACAGTAGGGAGTGTAAAGACACATGTGTACTGTGAATTTAGCCTTTCTAGTGTCAAACCCCTATTAGTTCAATTGCTTTGTACTGCACACAGCTGGGAATGTGTAACAATGCCTGCAAATAAAATAGAAACTAGTTTTCTTTAAAAAAAAACAAACATCGAAGTTACTTGTGTTCAGGTATGCAAAGTACTTTGAATATGAATATATTTCTGTTTTCCAGTAGTTAAAGGGAGTCTACCACCACCAAAATCACTTCTGTTGTATGCTGTTGTAGGAATGCTTAGTGGCATAGTTAACAGACTTTTCTTGTGTCAAAGTTCAATGTTACTGATAAGAAAACCAACTGTTTTTCCATATGCAAATGAGATGTTTTATGCACCTGTTTTCTTTTGTGCTCACTACCCATCACCAACCACCAAAACAGAAAAATTGAAATGTCCTTCTGGAGCCAGAAAAAAAGTGCTTTGCTTTGTATGGCCATTCCCTGGGCACACTGAAATGCTCATTTCAATGTGGAATAAACATTGAATATCATGGCCACAAGATTGCACTTTGACAGAGGTATATGTTATTTATGTTATATTTGTGATTAACGGTCCCTATAACTATATGTAAGTAGTCTTAAAGTGGTTTCAGGTGGTGGTAGACTACCTTAAGACTGAGGCCCCACATTGCGGAAATGCAACTTTTTTTGCTGCAAATTTTGCTGCAGTTTTTTGAGCCAAAGCCAGGAGTGGGTTGAGCAGAAGGTAGAAGTATAAGAGCTTCCTATATATTTCCCATTCCTTTTGTAGGCATTCCTGGCTTTGGCTAAAAATAACGCAGCAAAATCTGCAACAAAAAAAGCTGCGTTTACGCAGTGTGGGGCCTCAGCCTTAAAGCACATTTACAGTCTCTTCTATAGTGTAAACCAGGCAGATCTTCTGCAGAAAGTCTACTATATACAGTAGTTTCTAATATGTAAATTGTTTGCATGCTGAACAAACCCTTTCTGCCAATCCCCCTGATTTAAGTCTTCTGTCCAGAGAAGAAACTTGAAGCTCCTGGGGACCTATAGATGGCACAGAGCCCTCAGAAACCATGTGTCATCTATAATACTCATCTCTAATGTAATTTAGGGATTTTGGAATTCCTTAGATGCCACCTGAGTGCAAACTGCTTCCTCTGTAAAATACCAAATACCATTATAGCAGTCAAAGCAATTTTTTTTTTTAATAGGCCATTACTGGATTACCTCAGCAGGTAATGGCTGATGTACACTTACCTATCCCTGCTCCTGTCCACAGTTGCCTCCGCTTACCTGCTGAAGTAATTCAGTAGGTAGCGGCCTATTAAGAATATAATGCAGCTGCCCAGGCCCACTAAGGACTGATTCTGGCACAGTTAGAATTTTTTACTTAAACCCCACCATTCTTGAGCAGTCATTTCATTTGATTTCAGCTTGTGATATGGGTATACTGCATGATGCAAGGATTCAAAGAGAATACCAGTAATGCCCTGTACTAGGTATAGCACGTTAACAGTTTTACCTGAATTACTTCTTTAAGTCGTGTAAACTAAAGTTCAGCCCCAAAGTTCTCTCAATACAGTGCCACCTCCATGAAAGTAAGAGCCACTCAGTGTTCCCTTGTGCTTTATTTATCAGATCAGATATGTAAAGACCACAATCTATTCTTTACATCAAAACCAACTGGACGCAGGCAAGTATGTTTATGACACACAACAGCATCATGGGCCACATGTGGCCCCCGGACCACTGGCTGTGTCTCCCTGATTTAGCTCACTTGCTACGCTGACATGTTACTGTGCAACAGTCTTTTCTTCTTATATGACTAAACAACCTTGTAAAACTTGTGATGATCTGAAATTCAGTCTGTGAGTTTACACTTTTTCTCACTGAGCCCAGCTGTTAGAAGTAATCTATATTGTGAATATTATTGTCTGGGAAATCTGAGCACAGTAAATCTAATCATATGTCCCAGAGAGGCAATAGCAGCACAATATAAAAACCATAAGTGGATTTTGTGATCCAAAAAACTGTGCTGGCAAATACACAAAATCGATTCAGCAAACTGGTACTTGAAGTATGATTAAATATGTAATGTTTTAGTGGGAAATTACATTCCATGACTTGCCACAAGGTCAGTAGAGCTGTCTGTAATGCCAGTGTGCACTGATACATATACAGTCATGGCCAAAAGTTTTGAGAATGATACAAATATTAATTTTTACAAAGTCTACTGCTTCAGTTTTTCTAATGGCAATTTGCATATACTCCAGAATGTTATAAAGAGTGATCAGCTTAACAGCAATTACTTGCAAAGTCAATATTTGCCTAGAAAATGAACTTTATCCCCCAAAACACATTTCAACATTATTGCAGCCCTGCCTTAAAAGGACCACCTAACATCGTTTCAGTGATTGCTCCATTAACACAGGTGTGGGTGTTGATGAGGACAGGGCTGGAGATCAATCTGTCATGATTAAGTAAGAATGACACCACTGGACACTTTAAAAGGAGGCTGGTGCTTGCCATCATTGTTTCTCTTCTGTTAACCATGGTTATCTCTAAAGAAACACGTGCAGTCATCATTGCACTGCACAAAAATGGCCTAACTGGGAAGAGTATTGCAGCTAGAAAGATTGCACCTCAGTCAACAATCTATCGCATCATCAAGAACTTCAAGGAGAGAGGTTCCATTGGTGCCAAAAAGGCTCCAGGGCGCCCAAGAAAGACCAGCAAGCGGCAGGACCATCTCTTAAAAGTGTTTCAGCTGCGGGATCGGGCTACCAGCAGTGCAGAGCTTGCTGAGGAATGGCAGCAGGCAGGTGTGAGTGCATCTGCACGCACTGTGAGGCGGAGACTCTTGGAGCAAGGCCTGGTCTCAAGGAGGGCAGCAAAGAAGCCACTTCTCTCCAGAAAAAACATCAGGGACAGACTGATATTCTGCAAAAGGTACAGGGAGTGGACTGCTGAGGACTGGGGTAAAGTCATTTTCTCTGATGAGTCCCCTTTTCGATTGCTTGGAACATCTGGAAAACAGCTTATTCGGAGAAGAAGAGGTGAGCGCTACCACCAGTCTTGTCTCATGCCAACTGTAAAGCATCCTGAAACCATTCATGTGTGGGGTTGCTTCTCAGCCAAGGGAATCGGCTCTCTCACAGTCTTGCCTAAAAACACAGCCATGAATAAAGAATGGTACCAGAATGTCCTCCAAGAGCAACTTCTCCCAACCGTCCAAGAGCAGTTTGGCGCTCAACAATGCCTTTTCCAGCATGATGGAGCACCTTGCCATAAAGCAAAGGTGATAACTAAATGGCTCAGGGAACAAAACATAGAGATTTTGGGTCCATGGCCTGGAAACTCCCCAGATCTTAATCCCATTGAGAACTTGTGGTCAATCATCAAGAGACGGGTGGACAAACAAAAACCAACAAATTCAGACAAAATTAAAGCATTGATTCTGCAAGAATGGACTGCTATCAGTCAGGATTTGGTCCAGAAGTTGATTGAGAGCATGCCAGGGAGAATTGCAGAGGTCCTGAAGAAGAAGGGTCAACACTGCAAATATTGACTTGCTGCATTAACTCATTCTAACTGTCAATATAAGCTTCTGTTACTCATAATATGAATGCAATTATATTTCTGTATGTGATAAAAACATCTGACAAACACACATAAAAACCAGAGGGCAGCAGATCATGTGAAAATATAATATTTGTGTCATTCTCAAAACTTTTGGCCATGACTGTATACATATGTAATATACACTTTATATACATGCACACTCCTTTACATTGAATTTGGCTAGGTCGGCAAAGTGTCAACACAAAGCATCAGAAGGCATTTGCAAGGGGGTGTATCTAGCAACCCAGCAAGATGGCCACATAATTCATAAACCATTTGAACCCTGGCAACCAGTAGTCCCAGAAAGGGGCTAAGACTCACCCAGTCTACATCATACTCTGAAAGTTCCCTGGCCTGCTTTCTACATACCTCAGGCACTTAGATGCTTCTCGAGTAAGTCCGCGGACCCAGCCAGGCCTCTGACCTTCCCAACTGTCCAGTGGTTTACCAGGGGAACAGCCTCAGCCTGTCCCCCATCACTGTGTCGCCAAGAGTGCAGTTGGCTCCAGCTCCAGGTGCCATCTTGCACCGCCATCTTCCATAGTTTTACTGCTGCACAGCATGAGCCACTGTCAGGAGGGACATCTGAGGGAGCAGGCCTCTGAGTGAAGTGGCATCTCCAGTCTCCCAGCACATGCATTGTCATCCTCAAAGAGGCTCTACCCTGAAGCCCCCACCGCAGCCTATATCTCTAGCAACAGGGTTCATCCCAAATGAGGCCTCCTCACATCTAGAAGGCTAGGTCACTGATATCCATCCTGAAGCCATGGCAGGGGAGGAAAAATGGGGTTGCCCACCCCCATTACAAGTGGAAACCAAAAGGCCCCACCCCCCCTTAAGAAAGGCCCCCCACCCCAATGGCACTGCTCTACAGACCTGTCCAGGCAAATCCCCTGATGGAGAACTTGAGAGCAACCCCCTCATTGTCAGCCTTAGCTACTCTCAAAGACCACTGGAGTTCTGTTAGGTAGTTGGTCCAGACGGGCAGGGGTTAATTCCTGTCTGCCTGTAGTTTCTGCCTTGGGGAGGGGTTTGTTTGTTTTGTGTTTCTTCAATAAACCAGTTTATTTTGCATGTTTGTTTATTTTTTATTCGGTTCAGGGACAAACATAACAAGTTCCTTCCCTGGATCCCAAGCTGGGGATGCCCATTGCAGTAGACAAGTTCCCATCCTGGTGACCAGCGGACAGCGATACCTACACTCTTGAGCTATAACCTTGCACACGTTACCAAGAAAGACCGACAGTAGAGGTACCTGTTTAGTAAAGCCCCCGTGTACCCTTTTAAATAAAGCCCCTTTGTTTCCATCTCATCCAAACCCTCAACACCTCCTGCCACCTCCAACTCAAGAACATCCATCAAATCCGCTCCTTTCTCATCCCTGAAACTGCAAAGATTGTAGTCCATACCCTCATAATCTTCTGCTTAGATTACTGTAACACCCTTCTCCATGGCCTCTCAGCAAACACTCTTGCCCCCCTCCAGTCCACCCTAAACTGTGCTGCTTGCTTAATACACATCTCCCCCCGTTGTTCATCGGAGGCTCTCCTCTGCCAATCCCTTAATTGGCTACCTATTGCCCAGCGAATAGAGTTCAAAATGCTAACGCTGACATACAAAGCCATCCACAACCTGTCCCCTCCATATATCTCCGACCTAATCTCCCGCTACCTGCCCGCACGTAACCTCCGATCCTCCAAAGACCTCCTACTCCGCTCTGCTCTTATCCGCTCTTCACACAACCGTCTCCAAGACTTCTCCCGTGCATCCCCCATACTCTGGAACTCAATACCAAGACACATAAGACTATCCCCCACAATCACAAGCTTCAAGAAGGCCCTGAAGACTCACCTATTCAGGAAGGCCTACATCCTCCAATAACGCTACTGCCACCAAACCAGCATGTGAACAGTCTCTTCCCTCACAGATTGGAAGCCCTTACGGGCAGGGCCCTCTATTCTACTGTATTGGTTGGTCACTGTTAACACTGTGTTTGTTTTGTATATTTTGTGTACTGTATTTAAACCCTCAAATGTAAAGCACCATGGAATTAATGGTGCTATATAAATAAATAATAATAATTAAAGGGATTATTCCAGCTAATTTTTATACTAAGGATAGGTCATCAATAAAACATCAGCTGTTTGAAGGGACTGCAGCAACTGTGCAAGCGCCTTAATCCCTTCTCTGTTTACACTGGTGTGGACTGGTGCCACCGGAACCACCTGAAGATTAACGCGGGGAAGACCAAGGAGATGGTGGTGGACTTCCGCAAAGGCAGAAGCCCTCCTAAACCAGTGGACATCCTGGGGACGGGCATCGAGATTGTGAACACCTATAAGTACCTGGGTTTGCTCCTTAATAATAAGCTGGACTGGGCAGATCATATGGAGGCCCTGTACAGGAAGGGCCACAGCAGGCTCTACCTGCTTAGGAAGCTGAGAGCCTTTGGAATCCGGGGGGCACTTCTTAGAACTTTCTTCAACTCGGTAGTGGCATCAGCCATCTTCTTTGGAGTGGCCTGCTGGGGGAGCAGTATATCAACCAGGGACAGAAATAAACTTGACAAGCTGATTAGAAGGGCCAGCTCTGTCCTGGGGAGCCCACTGGACCCAGTGCAGGTGGTGGGTGACAGAAGGATACTGTCCGTGGTGAGCTCCATGCGGGAGAATAACTCCCATCCCATGCATGAGACTGTGATCGCGCTGAGCAGTACTGTCAGTGACCGACTGCTCCACCCTAGGTGTGAGAAGGAGCGCTATCGGAAGTCTTTCCTCCCCACCGCGGTTAGGCTGTACAACCAACACCGACCTAAGCGGAGATCATTACACACAGAGAACTGAAATATCTCTCTGCCTGTTAAATCCCCCCCCCCCCCCTCTGCTACGCCCTATCTGTCTGTCTGCTATCAATGTAATGCCTCTCACCTTGGAACATTCCTGTACATGTTGTATTTGTATTTGTATCTGCTTATCTTTGCTGCTGTAACACACTGAATTTCCCCATTGTGGGACTATTAAAGGACTATTATTATTATTATTATTATTACACTATGTCCCTACTTCTATGGTGTGAGGCTGTAATTACTTCGAAAGGCTACTATAAAGCAGACAGCATGGAATGTAAACAATGAAGAGATCACAGCTGATCAGTGACAATGAGGATCACATTATATTCACACCTCCTTTCATTCTACCTACCCCTTTTGGGAGAATATATAAGATGGGAATCTCTACCAGAGGCCTTATTTCACATATATATATCATATCCTATGCGAACCCTACCCAGATGACCCATCAAGGCCAATCACCCCATCAACCCCAATCCCATAAATGACTTGATGTCTAATATAGTGACGTGCAGCTTTCTGGAGTTAGGTGTGCTTCCTTACAGTTGACCCCCGTCTCTACCTCCTTAACATACCTCCCATTAAGCTGGGACACTGGACAAGCAAACTGGTCCTAAATATACAGTGGGGAAAAAAAGTATATAGTCAGCCTCCAATTGTGCAAGTTCTCCAACTTAAAAAGATGAGAGAGGCCTGTAATTGACATCATAGGTAGACCTCAACTATGAGAGACAAAATGAGAAAACAAATCCAGAAAATCACATTGTCTGATTTTTCAAGATTTTATTTGCATATTATGGTGGAAAATAAGCATTTGGTCAATAACAAAAGTTCATCTCAATACTTTGTTATATATCCTTTGTTGGCAATGACAGAGGTCAAACGTTTTCTGTAAGTCTTCACAAGGTTTGCACACACTGTTGCTGGTATGTTGTCCCATTCCTCCATGCAGATCTCCTCTAGAGCAGTGATGTTTTGGGGCTGTCGCTGGGCAACACGGATTTTCAACTTCCTCCAAAGGTTTTCTATAGGGTTGAGATCTAGAGACTGGCTAGGCCACTCCAGGACCTTGAAATGCTTCTTACAAAGCCACTCCTTCGTTGCCCTGGCAGTGTGCTTGGGATCATTGTCATGCTGAAAGACCCAGCCACGTTTCATCTTCAATGCCCTTGCTGATGGAAGAAGGTTTGCACTCAAAATCTCACGATACATGGCCCCATTCATTCTTTCATGTACACGGATCAGTCGTCCTGGTCCCTTTGCAGAGAAACAGCCCCAAAGCATGATGTTGCCACCCCCATGTTTCACAGTTGGTATGGTGTTCTTTGGATGCAACTCAGCATTCACTCTCCTCCAAAAACGACGAGTTGTGTTTCTACCAAACAGTTCTACTTTGGTTTCATCTGACCATATGACATTCTCCCAATACTCTTCTGGAACATCCAAATGCTCTCTAGCAAACTTCAGACGGGCCCTGATATGTACTGGCTTAAGCAGGGGGACACGTCTGGCACTGCAGGATCTGAGTCCCTGGCGGCGTAGTGTATTACTAACGGTAACCTTTGTTACATTAGTCCCAGCTTTCTGCAGGTTATTCACTAGGTTCCCCCGTGTGGTTCTAGGATTTTTGCTCACCGTTCTTGTGATCATTTTGACCCCTGGGTGAGATCTTGCGTGGAGCCCCTGATCGAGCGAGATTATGAGTGGTCTTGTATGTCTTCCATTTTCTAATTATTGCTCCCACAGTTGATTTCTTCACACCAAGCTGCTTGCCTATTGCAGATTCAGTCTTCCCAGCCTGGTGCAGGTCTACAATTTTGTTTCTGGTGTCCTTCCAAAGCTCTTTGGTCTTCACCATAGTGGAGTTTGGAGTGTGACTGCTTGAGGTTGTGGACAGGTGTCTTTTATACTGATAACAATTTCAAACAGGTGCCATTACTACAGGTAATGAGTGGAGGACAGAGGAGCCTCTTAAAGAAGAAGTTGCAGGTCTGTGAGAGCCAGAAATCTTGCTTGTTTGTAGGTGATCAAATACTTATTTTCCACCATAATTTGCAAATAAATTCTGAAAAAAATCAGACAATGTGATTTTCTAGATATTTTTTCTCATTTTGTCTCTCATAGTTGAGGTCTACGTATGATGTCAATTATAGGCCTCTCTCATCTTTTTAAGTGGGAGAACTTGCACAAATGGTGGCTGACTAAATACTTTTTTTCCCTACTGTACTTATGGTAGCGAGGTGTCTCATTGCCAATCACTGGAAGCAATTGCCCCGCCTTCCCCACTGTGTTTAACCTGTATGCAAGCAGAAGTCCTTATCCTTTGTGGTGCTGCGATTTCAATGTTGAGGAGTTTATATATATATACACACGTGACAGAAGAAATCAAGAATGAAAGTATCAAAATATATAAAGTGTAAGTAGTAGATAGATGAAGGCAAAAAAAAACCCACGAGGCTGACGCCAATTACCCCAACTGAGGAAAAATTTTCTACCCAACTCAAAATATGCCAATTGGACTGAGTCCCTGGATCAACATGCTATCCCAAAAATGTGTAGTTCCTATAATCTATGATATTATTACTCTCAAGAAGGGCATCCAGGACCCTCTTGAACCTGCACAAGTTACTAGTCATCACTAGACCTTGTGGCAATGTGGTCTATAGTCTTACTGCTTATACTGTAAAGAAGCCCTGCCTATGACTATGGTAAAATCTTTATTCCTCTACACATAGAGGATCCCCCTTGTCATAGTTTCAGGCCTGGGCCAAAATAGATTATTGGAAAGAGCTCTGTACAGCCTTCTTGTTTCTGAACTGAACAACCCCAAGCTCGATAACCTGTCTTTATACTCCAACCCACCCATCCGCTAAATTACCTTGGTTGCTCTCCTCCAACAGACAAAAGGATATCTTTGTCATGAGAATCTATTCCTCTCTTATTGCAGTCCATTATTTTACTTTCTTTAGCAGTAGCTGCCTGGCATTAGTTGGTAAAATTAAGTTTACTGTCCACCAATATTACCGAATCTTTTTCAGCAGTAGTCTTACCCACTGTTTTATTATTTAGTACACATTTGTAAAACTTGTTTCCAGGTGCATAACTTTACATTTATTCATATTTAAATTAATTTGCCATTTCCCTGCCAAAGCTTCCAGCTTCCCTAAATCCCTCTATAATAGTCTACCATCCTCTTCTGTGTTGACTACCTTACAGAGCTTAGTATCATCTGCAAATATAGATATTCTACTCTGGAAACCCTCTACCAGGTCATTAATAAAATTATTAAAAAGAAGAGAACACAGTACTGACCCCTGTGGCACCCCACTGGTCACTGTGGCCCAATTTGAGTATGCATCACTGATAACCACTATCTGTGAGCCAGTTATTAACCCAGTTACAAATATTTCCCCCTAATTACAGTATGTTATGTACCAGCCTTTTATGTGGTACAGTATCAAACACCTTGAAAAGTCCAGATGTACTACATCTATGGCATTACCCAGGTCCAGTCTAGAACTTATCTGTAGAAGAAAATTATGTTTTTTATTATGCAGGATTTAAGTGCAGTATATACAAGGAAGAAAATTTATTATTAGTATTATTAATAAATAAAAATCTTAAAGGGAAAAAGTCAGTAGGATTTTCCAACACAAACTGGAGCAAGATCAAGTAAGTACCTTTCCAGCATGTGCCCATTTCACGGCAGTACTGGCATGCTTAGTCTCATAAATTTGGGCCAACGAATAGTCGCTTGAATAGGACTGAGTTGCCAAGCAAGACACAGCCCATGGAAATAAAGTTTTCTGATCTCATGCAATCCTATTTACACAATTCTTAATAACCAAAATGTGTACCATCAGACAAAACATATCGGGGACTGGCTATAAACATTTTCTCTGTTTATAAGGATTAAAGATACATACACTTAGTTAAATGTGTGAAGCAATGGAACTGTAAATACTGTAGAATCAAGTGCAGTATTAGAAAATCATTACTATTGTTTTGTATTTATTCTTTAAATTAATATTGCAATTTTAGAAGGCTGGATTTCCTGATTAGCTTTCAGCTGCAACTAGCACTTATAACAGGGGAGTAGCTGGGAGAAGGCTATGGAAGCTCATGCCTTGGATGCAGAGATTTCAGGGGTTCCAACAGGTCACTTTGCCTTGACTAGGGAATTTAGATACAGGCTACGGCAGCACTCTGAACCTTTGCCCCCACTGAAGTTTTTCACACTCATGACATTTATTCCTTATCCAGAAGATCAAGAGAATGTCCAAAGTGACCCTTGAGTGCTCCATGTAAATAGATTGGATTGCATGATCATTCACCACTCCATTGACTTCTATGGGATTTCTGTGACACTTCATTTTCTAGGGCTGGGCTATTTTTTTTTTGTAACTAGGAAACCCCTTTCAAGGAACAATCTAGGAAAAACTGTTACACTGTGTCATGTCTAGTGCTGAAGCTCCTGGGTAAGAATTGCTGTATCAGGCACTGTACCCTCGGGCTCTGCACTAGGGTGTGTGCCAGCAGGGATAAAGATCAAACATTTTTCAATTCTGAATCATAAAGTGACAATCAGGATATGTACACAAGTGAACATAAAGCAGAAGGTGTTGTCATAGAGACGTACTGTAAGCACATGCATTAATCGCATACATACTGCACAATGTGGTACAAAAGATGTCAGATTTTTTTTGTTGACAGCAAATGAGTATTAATGTTCCCTTGTCAATCAATAAAGGCCTTTTTATGGTCCAATCTCGATGGATTTTTGTTCCAGATCATTCTCATACTTTTGCATTTATCACCAGAACATTAGCCTCTATACACAGGATACAAAATGACAGACTCCCTTTATGAAGAGATGTAACAAGTTATATCAACAGAACAAACAAGGGTGTATCTACAGTCATGGCCAAAAGTTTTGAGAATGACACAAATATTATATTTTCACATGATCTGCTGCCCTCTGGTTTTTATGTGTGTTTGTCAGATGTTTTTATCACATACAGAAATAGAATTGCATTCATATTATGAGTAACAGAAGCTTATATTGACAGTTAGAATGAGTTAATGCAGCAAGTCAATATTTGCAGTGTTGACCCTTCTTCTTCAGGACCTCTGCAATTCTCCCTGGCATGCTCTTATTCAACTTCTGGACCAAATCCTGACTGATAGCAGTCCATTCTTGCAGAATCAATGCTTTAATTTTGTCTGAATTTGTTGGTTTTTGTTTGTCCACCCGTCTCTTGATGATTGACCACAAGTTCTCAATGGGATTAAGATCTGGGGAGTTTCCAGGCCATGGACCCAAAATCTCTATGTTTTGTTCCCTGAGCCATTTAGTTATCACCTTTGCTTTATGGCAAATGCTGGAAAAGGCATTGTTGAGCACCAAACTGCTCTTGGACGGTTGGGAGAAGTTGCTCTTGGAGGACATTCTGGTACCATTCTTTATTCATGGCTGTGTTTTTAGGCAAGACTGTGAGAGAGCTGATTCCCTTGGCTGAGAAGAAACCCCACACATGAATGGTTTCAGGATGCTTTACAGTTGGCATGAGACAAGACTGGTGGTAGCGCTCACCTCTTCTTCTCCGAATAAGCTGTTTTCCAGATGTTCCAAACAATCGAAAAGGGGATTCATCAGAGAAAATGACTTTACCCCAGTCCTCAGCAGTCCACTCCCTGTACCTTTTGCAGAATATCAGTCTGTCCCTGATTTTTTTTCTGGAGAGAAGTGGCTTCTTTGCTGCCCTCCTTGAGACCAGGCCTTGCTCCAAGAGTCTCCGCCTCACAGTGCGTGCAGATGCACTCACACCTGCCTGCTGCCATTCCTCAGCAAGCTCTGCACTGCTGGTAGCCCGATCCCGCAGCTGAAACACTTTTAAGAGACGGTCCTGCCGCTTGCTGGTCTTTCTTGGGCGCCCTGGAGCCTTTTTGGCACCAATGGAACCTCTCTCCTTGAAGTTCTTGATGATGCGATAGATTGTTGACTGAGGTGCAATCTTTCTAGCTGCAATACTCTTCCCAGTTAGGCCATTTTTGTGCAGTGCAATGATGACTGCACGTGTTTCTTTAGAGATAACCATGGTTAACAGAAGAGAAACAATGATGGCAAGCACCAGCCTCCTTTTAAAGTGTCCAGTGGTGTCATTCTTACTTAATCATGACAGATTGATCTCCAGCCCTGTCCTCATCAACACCCACACCTGTGTTAATGGAGCAATCACTGAAACGATGTTAGGTGGTCCTTTTAAGGCAGGGCTGCAATAATGTTGAAATGTGTTTTGGGGGATAAAGTTCATTTTCTAGGCAAATATTGACTTTGCAAGTAATTGCTGTTAAACTGATCACTCTTTATAACATTCTGGAGTATATGCAAATTGCCATTAGAAAAACTGAAGCAGTAGACTTTGTAAAAATTAATATTTGTATCATTCTCAAAACTTTTGGCCATGACTGTAGTGCTCAAAGGGCAACCTAAACAAAAAATTGCATCAAAATAAAATATAACTTTTATTGATATTTTAAAACCTACATCGGTGTAGACTACAACATATAGGCGTATGTACGCATAAATATAAGTAATAAAATGTAGGTAATTGAACGCACAGACAAACTGTCATTCTATCGTAAGTGAAATCAAATCCACTGATCCTTATATGTAACTAGGATTACCATGGAGTTATCAATAATACACTTCTAGTAGATGTAGACAGAATAGTGCATCTATGATTTAAGGAGTTCTTCCCATAGATTGTAGTATTAGTAAAGGGCACAGAATATATTTCGCCCCTAATGAATGGGTATTGCTCCTATAACTCAAAGATCCAAAATTTAAAATAATCTCATATATGTGAGTTCAAGTGTCACTACAGAACAATGAAATAGCGGCTCTTGTGATAAAGTCACCTGCTGTATGTTACAGGGACTTGAAGTCATATAGGATATTTATTATAGCAAAGGCAGGTGTCAATAATAAAACCACCTCGCTTTCACATATGCATATATGGATAGCAGAATAGTGAGTGCTAATGAGTCATTACCTGCTGCAGCTTGCTAGCACTCCCATAGTTCACCTGCAGTATAACCTGTTAATTACAAGGTTATCCCAGGGTTTGATAATCCAGTAGGCAATAGTAGCATTGGTGAATGTTCACACCATGCTCTCAGTAGCAAAGTTCTAACTATATCCCTCATCTCGGTGGATGACGTCACCAGAGGCTGTAAGAGCTGCTGGGTCCTAGAGCAAAATGCTAAAACCCAAAAATGTGTTTAGTCCTGAACCAGGAAACATATCCCGGTACTGAAGTGGTTAATGTACTGGATCCTATAAACAGACTGACATGATTGTTCAGAGTTGATTAAAGTGACATATTAGAGAATCCTTCATATTGATTTTTACCTAATGATGACTACTTTGTACTCCTTCCTTACTTCCTTTCTTCCTCCATCCTAGAGAGGAAAATTGCAATATAATGTGAAGTTCCAGAGAACTGGTAAACTGAATAGAAATGACCAGGAAAAAATATTTAGTGTATCATTTTTTGTGTCAACATTGTATTTTATTTCCTAAAGGTACTTTACTTTTACAACTAACTGTAAAAACTTGTGCACACTAAACCCAAAAAATTGTTAGGCTTAGCTCATGTGTTTCATTGTCTAACTTTTAATACAGTGTTAGTCCACTTGGGGACCCCCCCGAACGGAAACCTATACGCATAAAAAAGCGGTTTACCTGGGAAACCCACGGACCCCATAGACTAGAATCCGTGTGGATTCTGCTCGGTTTCCGCACGCAAGCAGCATTTTCCTCTCCGCATGTTTCTGCATGTTTTGTGAGGAAACCGAGCGGAAACCACACAGACCCCATTATAGTCTATGGGGTCCACGGGTTTCCCAGGTAAACCTTTTTTTATGCGTATAGGTTTCCGTTTCGGGGGGGTCCCCAAGCGGACTCCCCGAACGGAAACCCGAACACAGATGTGAACCGGGCCTTAGTATATCTGCCCCAGTGTGTAAACACCCTAAATCTAGTACCTGCAATTCCCATGGAAGCCACATTAAACACCTACGTAGTTTCTGAAATAGTTTAGTATAGTATGTACCTATATGCAGATGATAGATGTGACTTCCCTTCTCCTTTTTTTTTTTTCCAATTAATTTTTTATTAGAGTTTCAATTATCACCAATGCATATACATAGTAACAAACAGTGTGTATGACACAACAATCATAGATTAGACATTCAGATAAGCTGGCGTATTACATACAACAGTTGACTAAAAACACGATGTTGAATGGAACGTTAGGGGAGAAAAGGATATAAAATATCCTAAAAGTGAAAGGCCAAGGGTCTCAGTATAATATTTTGTCAAACCGGGGGTTCCCACAAATGCGTCTTGGAAGTGTCTTTGACGAACTCATACCATGGCGCCCAGATAGCACAAAACTTCTGGTGGGTACGCAATTCTAAATGGGAAAGTTCCTCCATCCATGCGACTTGAGAAACTTTCCGCAGAAAGTGGGATATTGGAGGGGGAGAATCAGATGCCCAATATAGAGGAATCATAGATTTGGCAATAGCTACCAGTTTAAGCCAAAGACGTCTGTGAGATCTAGGCGGGGAGGTGGGCCACAGATTCAAGAAAAGTCCCACAGGGGTCAGAGGCTCGGTAACTCCACAAACCCGGTTCAGTATCTGCTGTACAAGCGACCAGTAAGGGGATATTTTTTCGCACTCCCACCATATATGCAGGTATGTACCTTCGGACTTATGGCAGCACCAACACAATGGGGATACATCCGGAGAGAACTTATGTACTACATTGGGTGTTCTATACCATCTGGTAGCCAATTTATAGCTTGACTCCTGCAAGCGCACACATCTGGAAGGCCCTGTGGATCGCTTGAGCATAGATGAAATTTCTCCAGGGGTAAGGGATATTTGAATGTCTACCTCCCATTTTCGCACATATGAAGGGAGTTCCCTTCTCCTTTTTAATGTTTTTTTTAATGATGGTTTTATATAGTACTGAGAAAAACTCTTGTGAATATTGTTATATACTGGTATTGTGGGAGAATATTGTAAGTTCACCTATGTAATATCACTTGTAATATTAAAATATGTTTTACAAATTCTACCACACCGTAATTTAATACGTTACAAGTCTACAAATTTAATAAATAGTGAAAAAATGATAAATTTCGCTACTATTTTTGGGTAACAAATACAAGTATAAATAAATGAATATAAATATTTTATGCTGTATGCAGTTTGCATTATATTCCAATACATGGAATCTGATAGATTCTATCTGATTGATTCAAAATAGGGAACATTTTATTTGGTAGAATCCATCATTAATGTTTTCATCTTCTACAATGGTGAGCTGTATGTACACTATAGTGCCCAGTTATTGCTGCAAATTGTTATATTGTACATACAGTGGGGAAAAAAAGTATTTAGTCAGCCACCAATTGTGCAAGTTCTCCCACTTAAAAAGATGAGGCCAGCCTGTAATTGACATCATAGGTAGACCTCAACTATGAGAGACAAAATGAGTAAACAAATCCAGAAAATCACATTGTCTGATTTTTAAAGAATTTATTTGCAAATTATTGTGGAAAATAAGTATTTGGTCAATAACAAAAGTTCATCTCAATACTTTGTTATATATCCTTTGTTGGCAATGACAGAGGTCAACCGTTTTCTGTAAGTCTTCACAAGGTTGGTACACACTGTTGCTGGTATGTTGGCCCATTCCTCCATGCAGATCTCCTCTAGAGCAGTGATGTTTTGGGGCTGTCGCTGGACAACACGGACTTTCAACTCCCTCCAAAGGTTTTCTATGGGGTTGAGGTCTGGAGACTGGCTACGCCACTCCACGACCTTTTAATGCTTCTTACGAAACCACTCCTTCGTTGCCTGGCGGTGTGCTTGGGATCATTGTCATGCTGAAAGACTCAGCCACGTTTCACCTTCAATGCCATTGCTGATGGAAGGAGGTTTTCACTCAAAATCTCACGATACATGGCCCCATTCATTCTTTCATGTACATGGATCAGTCGTCCTGGTCCCTTTGCAGAGAAACAGCCCCAAAGCATGATGTTGCCACCCCCATGCTTCACAGTAGGTATGGTGTTCTTTGGATGCAACTCAGCATTCACTCTCCTCCAAACACGCCGAGTTGTGTTTCTACCAAACAGTTCTACTTTGGTTTCACCTGACCATATGACATTCTTCCAATACTCTTCTGGAACATCCAAATGCTCTCTAGCAAACTTCAGACGGGCCCTGATATGTACTGGCTTAAGTAGGGGGACACGTCTGGCACTGCAGGATCTGAGTCCCTGGCTGCATAGTGTGTTTCTGACGGTAGTCTTTGTTACGTTAGTCCCAGCTTTCTACAGGTCATTCACTAGGTCCCCCCGTGTGGTTCTGGGATTTTTGCTCACTGTTCTTGTGATCATTTTGACCCCATGGGTTGAGATCTTGCGTGGAGCCCCTGATCGAGGGAGATTATCAGTGGTCTTGTATGTCTTCCATTTTCTAATTATTGCTCCCACAGTTGATTTCTTCACACCAAGCTGGTTGCCTATTGCAGATTCAGTCTTCCCAGCCTGGTGCAGGTCTACAATTTTGTTTCTGGTGTCCTTCCACAGCTCTTTGGTCTTCACCATAGTGGAGTTTGGAGTGTGAGTGTTTGAGGTTGTGGACAGGTGTCTTTTATACTGATAACAATGTCAAACAGGTGCCATTACTACAGGTAATGAGTGAAGGACAGAGGAGCCTCTTAAAGAAGTTGCAGGTCTGTGAGAGCCAGAAATCTTGCTTGTTTGTAGGTGACCAAATACTTATTTTCCACCATAATTTGCAAATAAATTCTTAAAAAATCAGACAATGTGATTTTCTAGATTTGTTTTCTCATTTTGTCTCTCATAGTTGAGGTCTACGTATGATGTCAATTACAGGATGGCCTCATCTTTTTAAGTGGGGGAACTTGCACAATTGGTGACTGACTAAATTTTTTATTTCCCCACTGTAGCATGCATGAACCAGGCCTACCTGGTACCTACAGTTAGCAAGAGCTATGCACTCTGGATCTATACACTATGCTACTTTTGGTGTTGTTGTGGACCCCCACTGATCTGATGTTGATATCCTATCCTAAGGAGAGGTCAACAATATGTAAATCCGGGAAAATACTTTTAATGTAAAGTGGCATATATTGTGTTTCTTTAATGATAAAACAGTAAAACTTACTGTGATTTTACACTGATGTCACAACATGGGGAAAGCGGTGCTCACTGGAGTATTACTCTCTGTTTACTGCACTACCAATATAGCATCATGCGATGCTACCCTTTTGCTTTACTGGTAGCCATTGCATTTGAAAAACCTACATAAAATAATAAATCACCATCTCAACCTTTATGCTTTAGTAGAAAGTGGCAGTGACCTTCTTAGGGGGTTAAGTACATCCTTTCGCCTATACGATTGGGCAGCACATATGGCTCAGTGGTTAGCAGTGCTGGAGCCCTAGGTTCAAATCTGGCCAAAGACAACATCTTCATGGAGTTTGTATGTTCTCCCCATGTTTGTGTGGGATTCCTCTGGGTACCCCGTTAATGCTCACACTCCAAATACTGGTAGGGAATTTAGATTGTGCGGCCTACTTGGGACAGTGTTGACAATCTCTCTGTAAAGCACTGTGGTATATGTTGGCGCTATATAAGTAAGCAAAATAAAATAAATAATGGTAGGGAATGTAAATTGTGAACCCTATTTGGGATAGTGTTGACAATATCTGGAACGTGCTGTGCAATATGTTGGCGACAGAGGTGTAACTTGAAGCTCTTAGGCCCCAATGCAAAATCGATAATGGGGCACCTATCTAACTTATGCTATTTAGTATAGCTGTATATTTTATGTGGCAGAGATACCGCTACACCCCTGGTTGGCTCTATATAAGTGAATAAAAAATACATCAATTTAGGCACAGACGGGGCTGTTTTCTTTTCTCTTCCTGTCATCTAAATGAAGTCTAAACTGCAGCACATATACTAAACAAAGTCCACAATGTACAATGAGAAAAGGAATGCTACGGGTCAAAACATGAAAGCTGATGGATTACTTTATGCTTTTCTTTATACACAGTGTACTGTATAAGGTAGTTTAGTATATGTGTCATTGTCAACCATATTATACTGCTGTATATCAGTTATGGTATATTCTTTATTGATCCTGCCTAGCTATAGACTAATAGAGAACAAAGTTAGCATTCTTTAAAAGGAAATACAAAGGGGACATTTCCTTAACCACACAATGTTTTATTGCTCTGTGCTCCAGCTCTGACCACGACCCATATAATCTAACATATAGCTCTTGTGCCTAAGACCTGTACAACTGTGGTTACAATTATGTTGGCTTTGTGGCTATAACTCCACACCACATGAAATGGTAGAAAGAATTCCATACTGACCACCACAATTGCTTCAGTGATAAAGTTTGTTAATTCATAAGACAGAAATAAACCAGCAAACATTTGTGACTTTCTGTATTATAATAAGCTTTAGTAAATAATAATGTCATGTGGTCAGATGTGAATATACCGCTAATACCTTGCTGCATATGCATGACATATATTAATATGCCAGGGAAACTGCTTTAAGACGTAAATATAGAAAAGACAAACTTAGGTATTGATGTGAGAACAAGGTGTCAAGAGTGCTCACTACAGTGTCACAGCAGTGTTATTGGCGGCTGCCCCTTCATTCTGCTGGTATGACTCTTGAGGAAGCCCCCTTGGAAGCAGCGATATGTGTGTGGTCCCAGTGCAGCATTATTAACATGGACTCCTCTATTCCATGTGGTATTGCACTGTGGGACTTTTTTTTTGCTATTCTTTATTCTGCATTTTCATGCTGTTTCTCTTTCATTGGATTGCATATTTATGTGGAGACAGAGCAGGTTTTGATGGTCCTGGCACTTTATTTCACATTTTATTTGTGAATGTGTTTTGTTTCTCTAGTTTGGCTCTAGTACTTACAAACAATTTTTCTGTTCACTTTTCCCTTAGAGGGGTATATTTTCCTTTGACTGTACTATGATTGTGATAACCTTTTGATTATGTTTTGCTATTTACCTGTACCCAGGTTTTTGCTGCAATGGAGTCACCTTATGTTAGTGATCTCCAGCTTTGGTGTTTGTCATTAAAGGGGTATTCCCATGAACATAATCATATCTATATTTCTAGATAATTAAAAGTAAAACATTTTTCCAAATATAAGTAGTTAAAAATTCTGCAGAGTTTTAAAGATTTTCTCTATCCATCTTAGTGGTGACATCTGTTGTCTTGATCGGTTGCCAATGGATACGACCACAAATACAGAAACTTTGTATGGTCTGGGACTTGTCTGGAACCCAGCCATGATGACCTTATTGTAGCTGGGTTATCAGGCAGGAACACTCCATGTATCAGAAGATATCCCGGCCACAATAAGGACATCATGGCGGATTTTCTGACCTTAGAAAGGTCCTCTATTCATGGTCGTATCCACTGGCAACCGATCAAGACAACAGACTGTGACCACAAGATATTTAGAGAAAATCTTTAAAACTCTGCAAAATGTTTAATTACCTATATTTGCAAAAATGTTTAACTTTTAATCATCTACAAATTTAAAAATGATTATTTTCATGGGAATACCCCTTTAACTGTTTTTATAGTTAAGACCCCATGTAGCGAGACGCAGCAAAAAACGCTAAGGAAAAACCGTGGCATTGCGTTTTTTTCCGCAGTGCTTTTCACAGAAAGTCCACAGAGTTTTCCTCTGCGCACTTACTGCCCCTATTATACCTACATGGAAAACACCAGCATTCTGCAATTATAGTTAACATGCTGAGATTTTCAAAAACACAGCTTTTCCTCTGCAGATTTTTTTTTTTTGCAATTTGTGGATGGGATTAGCCAGTTTTCCACTTTGCAGGCAATGTAAAATGCAGTCTTTTTGCAGTGTGGGACCCCGGCCTTAAATGGATCTCATTGATGGGTTGCTTTTTTCTATATACAATAAAATATGCAATATTGTAATACTTACAGTTTTGATTGTGCACATAATTGATATGTTCTTGTCCTTCCTTTTCTTTGTTCATTGTCCTTATTTATCTTTTTGGGAGAGAAAAAACAACAAAATGCAAACTATAATGTGTGCCAGGATATCACATACTATAAGCAGTGATGATAGTTATCTATTTCTGGTCTCCACCGGTGGCAATTCGTTTTCCTCTAAGACTGAGTATATTCCATTATATTTGGCTTCAATATGTGGTTTGTATTTGCTACAAGTATAATCATTTAACCAAAGTAAATCAAAAATCACCATGTGACACATAAGTAAAAAATCATTAATCTGAAAATGTCTGAGGAAAGCAATATAGTTACAGTCAGTTATTGGCATAAGCTTTGGGTAATAAGCAGTAAGTAGCACCCAGATAATAGCAGGATATATCTATCATGGCATCTATACCAATTGTTACAGAATTTGAGATGGCTCATGGAAACCTTACAGCAATACCTATTCTGTCCTTGGTTACAGCTTAGAAATTGGTGTAAACATCAGTTCATTCATCCAGATTGAGCAAAGATACAAGGCATCCTTTTAGCATTCCCATAAGTCAAGGTAGACAGTTTATCAGTCTGTTGTTGATTTGTATCACAAGGCATTATGGGAAAAGGAGCTGGGAAGCTCATGCGCCCTCTGTTAGATGTAACAGATCCTCAATTTGCTTTTGACTCACTGAATCTTGAGACAGCAAATTGGATTTTAGCCAAGCCAATTTCACTCATCTGCATACAGCGCTGTTTTGGGATTTTTGTCCCTCATCAGTGCAGAGCAGAGTGAACTGGCTGGCTTTGTGGGAGGCAATGAGTGGCTCAGGGATTGTAAACTTAATAGTTTGTAGCTAAAAGGCCTATTAGAAGACTTCACACAAGTATGAGGTTCTCACAAAGTCACTCCAAATTGTAAAACAAGAGAAACCTGGCTTAAGACTAGGTTCACATCTGCGTTCGGGGATTCCATCCACCATTCCGCTTGAAAAATGCAGAGAAAAGTCCTTCAAGCAGGACTTTTCGCATTTTTCGGGCAGAAACCTGGCGGATCCCATTATAGCCTATGGGGCCATGGGTTTCCATGGGTAACCACTTTTTAACCCTGCTTTTTAACCCCAACACAAGTGTGAACCTAACGTAACTAAGTTCAAAGATGAGAAGATCCTAAAAGTAAGAAAACATGTCGTGAACCTAGTATAAAAAGGTACATGGCTTATATTGTTATGTTTTTCTCTTGCTTATAGATCGCCAGCATAATCCACAATACTGTTACAGATGTCAGCACTAACTTCCCCAGTAAGCCTCACAATCTAAATTCCCAACCAATATGTCTTTGGCATGTAGAAGGAAACCTATGCTAACACATGGAGGACATACAAACTTAATACAGATGTAGTCCTTGGTCGGATTTAAACCCACAATCCCAGTGTTGCAAGGCAACAGTTCTAAGTGTTGAGTCACCATGCCACCCCTCAATACAGTAGCCTAAATGTGTCTTGCAGGTCTGTTTGTATGGCTCCTGATTAACCAAATCACTATATTCCAAGCATTTCTGATTCAGCAATGACAGCCATGGATCCCAGCATTGTAACGTGTGTTAAAATGATTGTACTAATTTTGTCCAACATACTTCTGTGCTGGTTGAATTCTGACTTTAGAGAAAGCATGCAGACTCTATTGGCTAGCATTTCATAGGGACAAAAGAGAAGATTTAGGCTAAGGCCCCAAAACGCTCTGCGGAAAATACTGCGGCAGAAGAGCATTGAGTTTTGTTTTTTTTTTTGCAGCACTTTTCACAGAAAGTCTACAGAGTTTTCCTCTCAGGACTTTCTGTCCCTATTATACTTATAAGAAAACGCCAGCATTTCTGTAGGTATAATTGGCATGCTGCGATTTACAAAAACGTTTTTCCGCTGTGGATATTTTTCTGCAATTTGTAGATGGGATTAGCCAGAACCCTATCCACTTGGCAGGTACTGTAAAATGCTGCAGTTAAATCCCAGCGTTTTCATAAAATAGGACCCCCACCTTAAACAGTGAAATACCCCAGAATTCCAATGTAAATTGTTATATGATGTAATAAGTATATGTGTGTATAAAAAAGTTAATAGTAGTATAATGTTGTACCGTGTTAGCCATTGAAAGTAGTGGAAGAGTGAAGAAATCAGGCGATACCTTTTAGAGGCTAACTGAGTATATTTATAAGTAAGCTTTCAGGAGTACTCGCTCCCTTCATCAGACATGGCTGATGAAGGGAGCGAGTACTCCTGAAAGCTTACTTATAAATATACTCAGTTAGCCTCTAAAAGGTATCGCCTGATTTCTTCACTCTTCCACTATAAAAAAGTTAGACATTTTCCTATTCATTCAAAAATCATTTAGATATTGATGGCAGTGACACATCTGAAAAAACTTGAAACAGGATTAACAAAAGTCTAGAAAAGTGAGTGGTATTAATGAAAAATATCTGGAGGGTCAATTCTCAACTAAGTCACATGCATAAATAGATCAGAGCCTCTTAGAGGCAAAGATGGTCAGATGTTCACCAATCTCTGACAAACTGCGTCTAAAAATTCTGGAACAATTCCAGAGAAAAATGTTCCTCAACGTAAAACTTCAAAGACTTTGAATATTACACAATCCACAGTACATAATATCATCGTAAGAGTCACGGAATCTGGAGAAATTCATATGCAAAAGGGATCAGGGTGACGGTCAATATTGGATGCTTGTGAATGATCTATGAGCCCTCAGGTGGCACTGCATAAAAAATAGGCATGAACAGGTAATGCAAATCAATGTATGGGATCAGGAATACTTCCAGAAATCATTATCTGTCAACATAGTTCGCTGTGCAATCCACAAATGCATGTTAAAGCTGTATCATGCAAAGAAGAATCTATATATCAGCACAATCCAGAAATGCTGCCAACTTCTCTGGGCCAAAGCTCATTTAAAATGAACTGAGACAAAATGTAAAACTGTTCTGTGGTCAGATTAATCAAAATGTGTAATTCTTTATGTAAACCACGAACATTGTGTCCTGCGGACTTGAGGAGAGGGACCATCCAGCTTGTTATCAACGCACAGTTCTAAATGCATGCATATCTGATGGTATGGGGTTACATTAGTGCCTATGGCATGAGCAGCTTACACATCTTAAAAGGCACTGTCAATGCTGAGAAGAAAAATAACAGAAAAAAATATGTTCCCTTGCAAATTTCAGCAGGGCAATGAAAATCCACATATTGCATTCATTATAATAGCATGGCTCTGCAGTAGAGCTGAACTGGCCTTCCTGCAGTCCAGACCTTTCACCAATAGAAAACATTTGGCGCTTTATGAAACAAAAAAGCAAGCAAAGAAGACCCGGTACGGTACTACTTAGACACTTCTGCAGGATTTGCTATAACATGTACATGTCTGTAACACTATGTTCACATCACGTTTAGCCCCCTGTTTGGTATATACGCTGGAAAAGCTAATCTATCCAATGGTTACTTTTAACCTACAGAGGTCAAAAGAGTGTCCTTTTGGTGTCCATTGGTCTGGTATACATTGGTATAACTTTTTTTGCAGTATGAAGTAGGTGAAGTTGCACATTAACAATATCCTTATTTATTGTTTTCACTGCCACAAGTAAGATGCAAATGCTGGTTGTGATGGAGCATTTAACCTTCCTCAGTTAACTGAAAGCTCATGAAAGTTAAATGGTTAACTGGCCATGGAATAAACTGGACGTTCATCCCAACTGATGTGGTGAGACTCTGCTTCAGTACTGCTGAGCCTACTCAGGTGAATGGGACAGACGTGTAAATTTCTGCCACAAGTGAGTGTTCTGCATCCTTACTTGCAAAGATCAAATAAAATCACTGCTAACCAAGTGTCCCACATTTTCTAAAAAATGCTTTGATGACCTTATTCTCTTTGGGGTAATATTCTATGATGATATGGTGATAATGTGTGGGGATTCCTTGCTCTATCACTTCCTGGGCAACTTGCTATACAGGTGCATCTCAATAAATTAGAATATCCTTAAATCGTTCATTCATTTCAGTGATTCAGTAATACAATTCATAATCCGCAGTCTTCCATGATTGTGTGTCCCACTGAACCAGACTGAGGGACCATTTAAAGGCTTAGGAAACCTTGGCAGGTGACACACTGAATTTACAATACTGAACTTTTTTACAATATTCTAATTTTCTTAGATTTGGGTTTTCATTACCTGTAATCCATAATCAACATTTACAGAAATAAAACACTTGAAATAGAACACTCTGTGTGTAAAGAATCTAGAAAATATAGGTCATCACTTTTTAAATTTAATTACTGAAATAAATGAATGTTTCAAAGATATTCTAATTTATTGAGAAGCACCTGTAAATGATAGGACCATGAATTCTGCAATCCACCACCAAATTGATGTTGATAGCCTATTTCTTTTCAATAAATTGTGTTTGCTTAGGTTGAGTTTCCTTATTTTATTTTTTTTTTTCTTTGAAGATCTGAAGTGAGTCACATGCAAAGTAGATGAAATAAGAAAGTGGGCAGATACTCTTTCATCTTGCAGTGTGGCTCACTTTATAAATAGGACTTTTAGCTGACAAAACTGTGTTAGGGAACGACTAATCAGTCTCAGTATCTGGCAAAAAATGTAGCACCGATGTGGCACTAAACTACTCATGAGCAAATCTTTCAGTATGTGAATTAGTTATGTATGTAACTAGCCTACATACACTAAACAGGTTTTAATCTACCTAACAGAAGTTAGAATTCTTGCAGATTCAGCACTTTCACATGGAAAATATATATGGTGAAAGGGCTCTCATTGCGTCATGGTGATTACATATACCAGAATAAAAAACAGAAGTACAAAAATAGTTACAGTAGTAGTAACCTTGTTTGGTCTTGAAGTAAATTGTTAATAAAAAACATATACATTCCCTCCTATACCTGGCCTATGTCTTAATTGTACAGAATCTTTGCACTTACTGAGAAACCAAAAGGCAGGGATGTGGTCACAGTTCCTCAATAAGGGGTCATAATACACAGAGTAGAACTGCTTAGTATTATGATTGAAAATCTTAACAATCTTAACAGCCAGTGTATGTGGTGTGGGGTGGGGGTGCCTGCAGACAGGCCCCCAGCAGGTGATTGATTGCAGTATTTAAGTAGGGAGAATATTGCAGTCTGACCCAGAATCATAGGATCAGGACTCCCTGCTAGTGCAGAAATACTGATACCATAGGTGTAGATAGCAGGGGGGGGGGGTTAATGGTGTCCCTAGGAGGCCCACTGAGTCTGGGGGGCCCACCTTGGGTTCACTGCAACACAAGCTACTCATACAACTGCATCAATGTCTGCAAATCACTAAGGAGGCCAGGGAAAGTGAAACATAAAAAAAATAAATTATACTCGTGTCCTTGGTTCTCTGCCACCTTCACACGTTCGGGTGTGTGCTGTGCCTTCCACACGGGAAATCCTGTACTGTACAGTAACGTCACTCACATATGTCACCAGGTCCCTTCCTGCCACTGCTGACACCACTGATTGGCTGGCCACAGCAGTCACATGTGGCATAGGACTTTTAGCAGGGAAGGCACATCATGCACCCAAATTGATAAACCAGCTGAACGTAGCTGAAATCTTAAGGAACCCTGGTGCAAAAGCTAAACTTTAGGTCCTCCCCAACACAGATTATTTTCATGGCTGCCACCCAGGCTCAGATTGGCTCATAGGAGAACAATGGGCTCCCAGCTCACCCTGGCGTAGCACAGAACATTCAATGTCCTTTATACAGATACTCATCATACAGCTTTTTAACCATGCTATTTGTGGATATAATATACAGGGTAGCTTATTTAAGAATCTACCCAGTTCATTTTTATACAATGTACACACATTGGACAGCTGATATGACATTTACATGCAAAGTCAGGCCATCCAGTATCTTTCCTTCCTGGACGCCATCTTCTCAATCACACTGCAGGGGCCCCAGTCACCAATCATCCTATGTAGTCTCATCGGCATTCTGTTTTTCTATCATAGAAAAATGTAAGCAAACTGGGGGCAGATCCATCATATGCCTTTATGCACCAAAGGTGCTTGGGTATGTTGGGTTTTCATAATACTGTCCTACCAACATGCTGCAATATTTTATCTGGCATTTTTGACAGAATCTGCAGCAAAGCTTCAAATGCAGCTGTAAGCACACCCTAATAATGCAGTCACCAGATAATGGCCAGATCCCAGTTCTACACAGTGAAAATTTAATACATTATATTTACATCTAGTACCTCATAGGTACTGTTCTCTGAGTTGGAGTTGTTCAGTTTCCTCATCATCTTCATCTGGAGCAAGCACCATGATGACTTTTTCCAACAATGACTTATCTCCCCACACACACCTACTATCCTGCTGCTACCACAAATCCCCCTCCTAGTTCCTCCTACACAGTAGCAGTGCCCCCATTGTACCCATTGCAAAATAATAATACTTCCTTTGGGTTCCAAAAGCAATTTTGCCTTCCTCTGTTACATATGCAGAAAGTGATAGCCACCCCCTTATTCTCCTACACAGTAAGAATTTAGCCCCCCCACAATGTAATAATGCCCCAATTGAGCCCAGTAATAGTACTCTTGTTTGTGCTTCCAAACAGCAATAATGCCTTTTCTAAAGTACCTCCAGTAATAAACCACATTTGAGCCCCCCACAAGGTAATACTATCCCCTTATTCCGTCATAAGATAATTGTTCCTCTCCCCAGAAGTTTTGTGTCCCCTCCAAAGTAACAGTGCCCCTCTTGAGTTCCCCACACATCAATAGCACTTCTTTTTGCCCTCAAAAGGTAATAATGGTCACACAAGGTAATAATGCCCCTTTTTGTCCCCACAAGTCAAGAGTGCAAACTTTGTGCCCCTCCCAAGGTAACAGTGCCCCTATGTGCCTCACTGAGGTAATAGTGCTCCTTTGTGTCCCCAGAAAGTAATAGTGACCCCTTTGTTCCCCACAAGATAATAGTGTCCACATAGGTAACAGTTCTCCCTTGTGACCCTATACGTAATATTGCACTCTAGACACACCAGACGGCCTGCTCTATTAAATCCTATATACAGTATGTGTCCTTGTCTATGCACAGAGAATGTCATGTGGCAACGTGTGCATCTTCACTTCTCCTCCCTAGTCTCCAACTCTCCAGAACCGAAGTTCCTTAGAGTAAGAGATGGGTGCTAGATTCAAGATTCACATACTGCCACACGCTGTGTCACTGTTTAAGCCAGAAGACAGTTACTAAATTTATCAGTGCCGGCATTTTTAGTGTGGTCAGGGGACCGTAGCATAGGAGCTAGGTTCTAAGTGTGGCTGCTGTGAGCCCTGTATCTGCCATATATTGAAGAATAATCGCAGAGCTGCTTGCTCTTTCTTCTAGGCTTCATTTTTCCATTTATTTGTCTGGTTCTAATGCCCCTATGATGTTAAAGTTGTCATACAACAATGTCACAGAAGTAAAAAAAAAATAAAATAAAAAAATACACCAATGCTGGAAACAGTCTTATCAGATTCAGATTTATTGCATAATCATTCAGATGAGTGATTTATGACTACAGATAAAAGAATATCTTTGGTGGCAATATCATATTTAATGGAAAAGATCCTCTTTACATTATCTCAATTACATGACTGCATACTCTGCTTAAAAAAAAAAAAATGAATAGGTAAAACTTAAAGTGAATTTGCATGTGGTATGACTGTGGGTGCTAGATTTGAAACTGCTAGAATTAGTAAAACCACAGAGGTTTGTCATAGTTGAAAAAATGTATAAAGTTTTGCTGAAATCATTTTGTTGATGAGATGGGTTCCTGGAGAATCAGAAATCATGCAGGCTACCTGTCTAGCCATTGCAGCATGTACAATTCACACCAGGGGCGGACACAGACTGCAGAGAGCCCCAGTGCAAATAATGTGCCTGGGCCCCCCGTCCCCCCAAGTCTTTTGAGTGAGAGAACAGTCAGCGAGGCCGCGGTAGACTTTTGTGCATATATGTCCACCCCTGAATGGTCAAAAAAACAAAATGGTCATGAAAAACATGGCCAAGAATTGGCCATGGTTGCATGAATATAGCCTTACCATTTGCCACTAATTCTCAGGCAGCTCTTGTTTCAAGATGTTTTTTGAGAGGTAAAATGGTGATTCAGGCTTTTCCAGTTAATATTTTTATTTTTTTGCTATGGCGTTCACTATATGGGATAAATAAATTGTTCTTTTTCTAGTCTGGGCATTTTGTGATGCAGGGATACCTAATGTGTTTTTATTTAGTTTTGTTTACTTACTTTTATATGTAGTCCAGGAAAGGGAGTGATTTAAATTTTAATATTTTTACAAAAGTTTTTTTAGTCTCCCTAGGGAGCATGAACCTAAGATCACTAGATTGCTTTTACCATACCGTATTGCAGAATGTGGTAAAAGCCTTGTATAACTATGGAGGCCTGCCACTGGCTCTCTGCAAAGTGAAAGCAGAGAATTGAATCAGAGGATTCTGTTTTAAAACCGAATCATGAGACACCTTAAGGCTAAGGCCCCATGCAGCAAATCGCTGCCAAAAAACGCGGAAAAGCCATGGAGGAAACGCAACCTGGACAACCTCTTTAACAATAATGTCTTATAATGCACACAGTAAAATGTTCCACAAAAGCTCCCATACAGTATAATGTCCCATAGTGGCCTCCATAAAGTATAATGTCCCACAGTGGCCTCTTCACATAGCATAATGGTGAGGGCCATAATACTGGCCATAATACTGCGTAATAATGTGTGCAGGGGCTGCTGTGGAACATTATAGCGTGTGTAAATGGGGTGTTATAAACAGGGGCTATGGCTATCATACGCTGTCTGTTTATAGTGATCGCGTGATGTAATTTCAGCCTCATCACATATACATGTATAGGATGAGGCTTAGTTTACATTATATGGCCACTATGAGATGAATGACACTATGTAAACAGAGAAGCAGCCACGGCGCTTACACAGGTACCATTCAAACAGCTGATCAGTGGGGGTCCTGGGTTTTTGAGGCCCACTGATTAGTTTATTAATGACCTGGAAAACCTTTTCATTAGTTAACACCTGGGGCATTATTAATAAGGGGCGCTATTTATACAGGGTACACACGGACATTATTAATATAAAGGTGCACTTGGGAGTATTATTCATTATGGGTAGTTATATCATATATTTTATAATTGGGGTAGCAGCAGGATGGGTATGCAGGTGAGGACAATGTGGGATGGATGCCTGGAAAAGTGAGGAGCCAAAGATGTATGTGTTGTAAACTTTACAGAGACAAGTCACAGCTGGAAGAAGTGGTCATGGCGGTCCGGAGGGAAGAGAAGGGAAATGTGACCGATTAGTCAGAGACGTCACCTGTAAGTCACAAAATGTTACTGCATTGTATTCACCTAAATGATAGAGGATAAATACCTGATTGATGTGGGTCTGTCTGCTGAGACCCCCACTGAGCCTGAGAATTGTTTTTTTTCCCCCCACTGGGTGGGAATTCAGCCTGACCGCAGCCATATATATAGGTGTGTCGCTTGGTGGATGGACGAACCCACGTGGCTCTCATTCACTTCAATGGGAGTGCCGAAGATAGCGGAAGTACAGTACTCAGCTTTCTGCGGCGCTCCTATTATAGAGAATGGGGGCCATGCGGGCTCATTCTTCCACCAAACAGATGTGTGAAGTTATTGTCATTGTTAATGCCGTGTTGTTGATCTGATACTGAAGTAATACAGTAAGAAGAATTCTTAAAAACTGTTTTATAACTTTGTGTATTGTGTTTATTGTGCGACGATAACAGTGTGTGAAGCTAGTAGCATGTACAGTAAACTCAATTTTTTTTTTTTTGGGGGGTGGGGTGTCTTTCTATAGTCCGCCTCAGGCAGCAAAGAGGCTAGGTTTACCACTGTGTCCGCCCCTGTGTCACATGGCACCACAAGCACCCATTCCCTACTATACCTTCTAACATAAATGTATAATAAATAATAATAATAAATACACAACACAAGTATAATGGTGAAAATTGGTCATATTGTTTATTAAGGTAACCTGAGTTAATTACAAAATAATAAATAATACCAATAAATAATTAATAAATAATGAAATATTAAATTATGAAAAATAAATTCATCAATTAATAAATACTAAAAAACAGTCCTATCAGCATTAGCTGATAGACTAACCCACAAGCCATGACTCAAAGAGACATGGCCCCCCCAAAACACCGCAGCCAATATTCTATCATGTTTTGCAGTCCAACATTAAAAATATCATTGCCCACTTCTGACAAATGAACACTATCCGTTCTGTAAAGACCAAAAGCAAAACCCTCCAAATGCAAACACCTGTAGCTGAAACCATTTATAATGGGTAAATATTTTTCCATGGCTCTGTTTATCCTCTTCTGAATCTTCTCATTGAACTTACCAGCCTTACCTGACCAGACCAGTCTTGGAACAATCTCTGAAAATGCAATCACAGTATTGGGTAAAATACATCTGATCAATGCTAAGTCACGTCTCATTTCCCAGATTAGATTGATAGTCTTCACTTTAGCAATGTCGTTGCCTCCGCCATGGATAAACAAATTTGGGTTGGGCTTTGCATAACAATTTAATCTCATTAAGTATATTATTCCATGTTAAGCCCCTCAAACCCCACCATAGGATAATAAAATCATCGGTATTGAAGGACAAGTTTTCAGAATAATGTCTCTTCATAGCTCTCTTCTGAGCCCAAATGGATAAAAGAATGGCTGAATATCCAAACGACCAATCTATTACCTGACGAGAAAATTAAAATTAATTATCCAAGCATATCTCTTGTCTAACTTAAATTTTGAAATGCTTAAAATTCCACCAACCTACTTTTCTGATTATAATCTCATCTAACCCCATTCTAGCTCCCTCAGTAGCAGCGCCTATTCATATTACCTAAACCTAGAGCTGTAAGCGATTTTCTAATGATAGCTTTGAATTGGAATTTTGTTAAAGGCTTGATGTTCTTATGCAATAAAAAGGAACCAACTACTTGAGGCCTAAACTTTAACCAATTAATAATGTTCGCCACTGGGCAAACCTTGTTCCCTTGTAAGCTGGCTAATTTTATCCAAATACCTCTACCTGACTGGTCTGTTTTTGATCTTCTTACCACAATTTGTATCTTGCTTTACTTGCACATCAGACCTCAGTAATGGAGAACAAGATTTAGCATTAGCTGCGATCAATTCGCTTATTCTCATTTCTGCAAAAATTGGCAACACAGAAGCAGTTCTGAACAAAAACACTTCAAACTCATCCAAACATATTAATGGTAAAATGTCTCAGAGATCTGCCAACAACTGCAAAGTGATAGGTCTTCTTGTATTATCAATACTAAGAAACTTCTTATAAACTTTTAACATTTGTTTTATTGGGAAGAAACTCTACAACGGTTCTTTACCTTGTAGTTTAACCCCTTCCCGCCGGTGACATTTTTCGATTTTCGTTTTTGACTCCCCCCTTCCAAACCCAATAACTTTTTTATTTTTCCATTCTTCAGAGCCATATGAGGTCTTAATGTTTACGGGAAAAATTTTTTTTCATGATGCTACCATTTATTATTCTGTACAATGTACTGGGAAGCTGGAAAAAAATTCAGAATGGTGTGGATTTGAAGAAAAAGTGCATTTATGTGACTTTCTTACAGGCTTCGTTTTTACAGTGTACACTCTACAGCCAAAATGACATGTCACCTGTATTCTATGTTTCGGTATGATGCCGGGGATACCAAATTTATATGGTTTTATCGACATTTTAACCCCTTAACAAAAATCCAAAACTGTGCAAAAATATATATTTTTTAAAAGTCGCCATATTCTGACACCCGTAACTTTTTTATACTTCCGTGTACAGGGATGTCTTTTTTTGAAGGACCAGGTGTACTTTTTAGTTATACCATTTTGGGGAATTACTATTGCTTTGATCACTTTTTATTCAAATTTTTATCAAAGGCAAAACAGTGAAAAAACGGCGGTTTGGCACTTTTGTTTTTTTTTACCGCTACGGTGTTTACCGTATGGGAAAAATATTTCTATAGATTTGTAGACCGGGCGTTTTCGGACACAGGGATATCTAATGTGTATGTGTTTCACAGTATTTAACTACTTTTATATGTGTTCTAGGGAAAGGGGGGGGTGATTTGAACTTTTAATATATATATATTTTTATTTATTTTTTATTTATTAGACCCCCTAGGGGTCTTGAACCCCAGGGGGTCTGATCACTAATGCAATGCATTACAATGCATTGTAATGCATACCCACACGGTATAATACCTCATTTACACACACTTTAATGTCACAAAGTGGCCTCCAGACAGTATAATATTGTATAGTATAATAATGTCCCACAGCGGTCCCTCTGAACATTATAATATCCCACAGCAAAAGCATTATTACAGGCTTGTACAGAGCTAAACCTCTGCTTGGTGTCTGAAGCAGAATGTCAGATTCAGTGGACTAACCACAATTTTTTTCCCCTCAAAAATAAACCTCCACTCCATTAGTGCATCACTTCGCTCCAATCTACTCAGTCAACTCCACTCCACACAAGGCTCACTAACCTCCAATCCTACTACAATAATTGAGTCTACCTCATTATTTTCCTTATTTCCAGTCTCTCTTCTCACACTGCTTCACCATCTTCTGAGGCCATTAATCGCTTTCTATCTTTCCACTCTGCCTCCAAGATGATGTCTCAAATGTTAACCCTTCCGTAATTAGATTCCCTAAAACATATCCTCTGTTCTCGCTCCTGCATTACTCCACAGGATATGATGCCGTATCAGACTAGCTTTATATGTCCAGGCACCATCTGCACGTTAAAGGACACGACTGGTGACGGCTCATACAGCTTTATATATGTGTAATGGCAGTAACCTCTATTACAAAATTGTTTGACCATTGTACAAGCAATGCTACCTCCGATGCCGCCCCTGCTACCTCTTGTGTCACCCCCCTCTACCTCATAGATTGTAAGCTCTTGCGAGCAGGACTCCCAGTCCCATTGTGTGAATTGATTATTTCTTTGTAATGTATCTTTTTTGTCTGTACTTGAATCCTACAAATTGTACAGTGCTACGAAATATGTTGGTGCTATATAAATAAAATGTATTATTATTATTAAATATATTCTTGCCTAATGTTTGCCCCTGTAGGTCACAACTTACTTATGTTTCTAAATAGGAGGTGGACTTGGTTTCCCTATTAGGCTTTTGGACTGCCAATATATATATCGGTAATACAGCAAAGAATTCACATAAACTTATTATTATTATATAGACCTTGTATAAGGTGTTCATGCAGTGGTATCTAGTTTGCATTCATGTCACCAACTCATTCTTACTCTTGACAACTTTTTACATACAACTGGTAGTCCTGCTGGAGGGAGTGCCACTCTGGGTTACAGTTTATTGGATAAATAGGACAGTCATGGGTTTTGATGTTGAGACTAAAGCCCCTCAGAGTAAAAAACAGCCGAAAAACAATGCAGAAAAAAATCAGTGAGAATGCATTGCCTTTTTCTGCAGTTTTCCAGTGAGTTTTTTCTGGGTTTCCCTTTGCATTTTTCTTCCCATATTAAATCTGTAGGGAAAATGCTTGCTGGAATTAGCATGCTGCAGTAGTCAAAAATACATGCGTTTTTGGAAATGCAGCTTTTTCTTGTGGATGGGAAATTAAATTTCATTCACTTAGCTAGTAGTGTAGAACAATATAAATAAAAATGTAAGTACTGTAGACCACAGCTTCGTTTTTGCTGCACTGCACTGGGATCTTAGCCTAAGAGGAATCCTTGGTAGTTAACACTGAGTAAGAAGCTTTTTGGAGTATCCTGCATATCATGCACCCTAATATATTACTTCTTTTTTGGCACTGAACAGGTGATTGCCGATCCCTGGAAACAACCATTTTTAGTTTTTGCTGACGTTAAAAAACCTGGGTTTCCTAGTATATGGTCAATGCAAAACTTTCCTCTGTATTACATGACACTTGGTGAATTTTTTTTTAGACATAGTCCACTTGGTTGATGCTTGGGTAATGCTCCCCCCAAGCTTCAACTCCAGGCCTCCTCATATTTTAAGATTCCGTAGGGCTGTCCATTTCCTGTTGGACTTACCTTCTTTACGTTTTCCTGAACTCCGCTCATCACCCCTCACTGTTGTTTTGTTTCCTTTTATTTCTCCTTCTTCATTTCTTTTCTTAGAAAGCATGCAGCTGGTGCACCATTTAGCTTATTTGCATAAAGAATAAAACGTTTATTAGTGCAAACTCACTGAAGCACAGGTATGTTTAAAAAATGCATTGCCTTGCTCACCACTGCTAGTGGCTGCATATGGGCAGCTCTAGTGGTAGACTTCCTTTAATTTTTATTTTTTAGTAGTGGATTCATACTCCATGTTTCCTACAAAACTATACTACATTTAAATGTGTTTTAATAGCCCAGACCTCTTCTTTTGTCAAACTTAAATCTTTTCCTTCATTAGAATTAGGGGTCTGTTTGCTTGTTTTTGATTTGCTGTACTTAACCCTTTCCCGACATCTGCCGTAATTGTACGGCGGATGCCAGGTGTTTAAAGAAGGCGGCTGCTCGGGAGTCATGTGGCCGCCATAGCCACCGGGATTGCGCTAATGCCCGCAATCGGTGCTCAGTCAAAGCAAGCTCCGGGGCTGGCGTCCCTTTGCTATGACAGCCAGGAGCCTTATGAAGGCATCCAGGCCTGTCTTTCATTAACTTCTATTGCAGGCTACTCTATGTAGCCTGCAATAGAAGCACCGATTTTTTGCAATGCATTGCATTAGTGATCAGACCCCCTGGGGTTCAAGACTCCTAGGGGGTCTAATAAATGCAAAAAAATAAAAATAAAAAAAGAATAAAAAATAAAATATTAAAATCACCCCCCTTTCCCTAGAACACATATAAAACTAGTTAAATAATGTGAAACACATACACATTCGGTATCCCTGTGTCTGAAAACGCCCGGTCTACAAATATTTTTCCTGTACAGTTAACGCCGTAGCGGGGAAAAAAATCTAAAGTGTCAAACCGCCATTTTTTCACTGTTTTGCCTCTGATAAAAATTTGAATAAAAAGTGATCAAAGCAATAGTAATTCCCCAAAATAGTATAATTAAAAAGTACACCTGGTCCTTCAAAAAAAGACGCCCTATGCATCCCCGTACACGGACGTGTATAAAAGTTATGGGTGTCAGAATATGGTGACTTTTAAAAAAATATATATTTTTGAACAGTTTTGGATTTTTGTTAAGGGGTTAAAATGTAAATAAAACCATATAAATTTGGTATCCCCGGAATTGTACCGAAAGATAGAATACAGATGACATGTCATTTTGGCTGTAGAGCGAACGCCGTAAAAACAAAGCCTGTAAGAAAGTCGCACAAATGCACTTTTTCTTCAAATCCACCCCATTCTGAATTTTTTTCCAGCTTCCCAGTACATTGCACAGCATAATAAATGGTAGCATCATGAAAAAAAAATTTGTCCCGCAAACATTAAGACCTCATATGGCTCTGAGAACAGAAAAATAAAAAAGTTATTGAGTTTGGAAGGGGGGGAGTCAAAAACGAAAATCGAAAAATGTCACCAGCAGGAAGGGGTTAAAGAGGATATGCTATTAAGGACATTTTATTGCTGGTTCCCCAGCAATCAGGAGACCAGGGAACCGAAGGCGCCCCTAATGGGAATGGAGTGCCAGTGCGCTTATATGACCTGTGTTCCATTCACAGCTATGGCGCTGTCGGGACTGTAAATTCCGGTAGTACCCACAGCCTCATAGAAGTAAATGGAGTGCCAGTCACTCAAGAGCACTGGCACTTTATTCACAAGGAGGCTTTAGGAGACCTTCATTGTGCACCTTTTTGATACAATAAACTAAAGCTGAAAAAAAAAAAAAAACCCACACATAGAAAGTTAAATTTCACACCAGTCTACCACACACAGCAAGGAGGAACAATTATGACATATAAAAGCTGTGCCAGAAGGTAATAAATTTATGTCAGATTCCAAATGGTTGTTCTTCGCATGCCCTTATATAACTCAGTAGTGGCATGTGGGCAGTTTTATTTGTGGTTGACTGCCTCTAGCATACTTAAATAATTGTTGTGAACACAGAACATTACTTCTGGATTCCTAAGTACAAGGTATTAGGTAGAGGACTTGCTGGACATCCATATGGTCTCATATTCTCAAAAACTTGCTATTGAGGATGATTATGTCTATTAGAGTAGCAACTTGGAATGCAAAGAACACTGCAAAGAAAAAAAACATTATAACATTTCATTCAATAATTGCCACCAGCCACATTCGCATTAAACTATAGTAACTTCATTATTATTTGCTGAATTTGAAGCTGCATTATTCATAGCAAGCAGTAATAGCAAGTCATTAAATATATGAGACTATGTAAAAACATATAGATTGATAAAATCAATAAAAAATGTTTTGCTTTAAATTTTCCTATTGTTGACTTTGCTGTATGAACAAGTATAAACTATATTGATTCGAATGACCATTTATAACAGATGGGAAATATTGGGATAAAACAAGATAGGGAACTGCACAGGATACATATCAGAAAGACCGAGGTAATGAAATAGAAATTATTTACATTATAACATTACATGCATCACAAAAGTAGTAGAGAAAACAGGGAGCACTCACCAACCACGGCTTCATAAAAACGTTCTTTAGTCCACAAAGTAGTAAAACAACAGCAGAAGGAGAGAGGGTCAGACCAACATCTATGCAACGGCCATTTCACACATATACTGCGTCTTCTGGCCCTCCTCGTTACCCCACTGAATGGGACTTCAGGACAGTGCCACAGTTTCTTCTATTTTTTTGTAGCATTATACATTATAACATTACATTATAAGCATGATGAACTAGATGTCCATGTCCATGGTCCCCTAATGTATTCTGAGGATTAAAATTCTAAGTACAAAGTGGTCAGACACTTCCACAAAGTGGAAGAGACCCGCTCAGTAGAGGGACCGTAACGCGCCAGCAGGACGGATGATTTAAAAAGTTAAAAGGGTTGTCCATTTTTGCCTGGACAGCCTTTTTTAATGTGCATATGTGTACTGGATGCTCTGTGAGAAGCTTCCAGTGCTGGTGAAAAAAATTACTGACAAAATAGTGCAGCATGCTGTCCTTTTTTGAATGGTAACATTCCATGGTCCCTATTTTGCACTGTACCTCTTCATAGTTTACACAGGGCTACTGCCCCTGCTTCATTCCTTACTTGTGTAAGAAATGAAGGGGAGTGCGAGAAAAGAAGGATGTCTACACTCCTGGCAGCAGCAGTCCTGTGTAAAATATGAAGGGAGAAGCAGCAGACCTGTGTAGCTACTAGCCAGAACGCCCACAATAATAAATAAATCCCATGTCCCTGTAACGTCCTTGCCTGTCTGGGCTTTGGCGCCGTCCTCCGGGCGCACGCTGTGGCGCAGGAGGCGTGCCCGGTTGTGATTCTTTCCTTTGGGTTTTTCGTGTATTATCTGAACACTGTCCTATTCCCTCACCTCCTTAATTGATTTTCCACCACGCCCTTCTCCTTCACCTTGCTCTCTCCCTGCTCCACTAAGAGTTAACTTTAGTCCTGCCTTTGTGATTGACAGCCTATCCTCCTATCAAGTCTGGGGCAGGTTCTTTCTCCCTATTTATTGTTTGCTCACTTTCCCATTGGCGCCTGCTATTGCATTTCGCTTACTGGCTATACTCCTTGTTCCTTGTTACCTGCTCTTCTGATTTTCTGACCACTGGCTTACCTTTGACTATTCTCTTGGATTTTGATTCTGTACTGCATTGCTCGATTGTTACCGACCCCTTGGCTAGCTGACCTCCCTTTGTTGTTGTGCGTCTTGTCTGCGTTCTGTGTTATCACTTATTATAAGGAGGGACTGTCGACTAGTTGCTGGCTGTCACCTAGGACAGATCGGGCAAGTTAGCCAGGGACAGTGGGGGGATTCAGCTTAGGGTCCACTGTCTTGTTGTGCCCCTCCCCCCTAAGTTCTCCAGCAGCTACTGGGGAATCGCTCCTCTAGTGATTCCCTTACAGAATAGCAGGCCTTAAAAAAAAAAAAAAACTTTAACCCTTCTACTCATTACTGGCATGGCTTCTATTCAGGACCTTGTGACTCGAATGGAGGGTTTGGCAGGTTTGGTGTATGAGCTGGCCAATCAGGTACACACTCTCACCCAGAATCAAGCTGAGGCCGCTGCTACACCACCTGCTGTCATTTCCCTTCCCAGGGTTAAAATGTTACTCCCGGATAGGTTTTCAGGTGACCGAGGTAAATTTGAGATGTTCAGGGAATCATGTCTATTGTATTTTCGGTTCAACCCTCATGCGTTGCAGTCTCAGATGGTGGGGGTGGTCATTTCCCTCTTACAGTGAGATCCACAGACTTGGGCCCTTAAACTCCCCCCTGAGGCAGAGGAGTGGACAGATCTGGAAAAATTTTTAAGTCTTTGGGGGCCATTTATGCTGAGCCTGATCAAATTGGACTCGCCGAGTCCCAACTTCTTACCCTCCGGCAATGTAAACTATCCGCTGAAACTTACTGCTCTGAGTTTCGGAAGTTGAGTATAACAGCAGGTTGGTGTGATTCCGCTTTGAAAGCTCTTTTTAAACAGGGCCTGAATGATTCAGTGAAGGATGTCTGGGTAGGTCACCCTGATCCCCCTACCTTAGAAAAGGCCATGACCTTAGCCGTTCGCATTGACAGGAGACTCCAGGACAGACGTAAAGAGAGGGTGGGGATTGGTCCCACTAAGTCTTCTGTCTATCCCTCTCTTTCTGTTAAAAAATCTGTTTCTCCTTCTGTCACCCCTGGAGATGAGCCTATGCAGTTGGGAGCACTGGATACCAAGGCTAGACGAGAATATCGTCTCTGGAATCATCTCTGCCTGTATTGCGGCAAACCGGGTCACCTCATCCGAGACTGTTCCATCAAACCACGCACACCAGCGGAAAACTTCAGGGTCTGAGTGGTATTCAGAAGAACCACTCAGGCAGTCAGGTATCTTCTGAAAAATCTCACAAATTGATGTTACCTGTGTCTCTGTCCTTTGGGGGCAGATCTGTTTCTGGGCAGGCCCTAGTAGATTCTGGGGCTCCCACTAACTTTGTAAAATTTTCGTTTGTTTCTGCTTTACATATTGAACTTGTATCATTAGATACTCCTCTGTTGGTTACTGGGGCGGATTTTACTCCACTGGCCAGGGGGAAAATCCGTTTTAAAACCCCCTTACTCTCTTTGCAAGTGGGCTCAATACATACGGAGCTCATGAGTTTTTTTGTTATGGAGGATCTCTCGTCTGATATTATTTTAGGGCTTCCCTGGCTAGACCTCCATAACCCTACCTTTGATTGGCCCAAAAAAGAGTTAGTGAAATGGGGGAATCAGTTCTCCTCACATTGTATTGCTTTGCATGCCTCCGATTGTCTCAGTGAGGAGACGCTTCTTCCTGAATTTCTGTCTGATTTTCATGATGTTTTTGATGCTATAGCTGCTGAAGTTTTACCGCCGCATAGACCTTACGATTGTGCGATTGAACTCCTTCCCGACTCCAAATACCCTAAGGGAAGGATCTTCAATCTTTCTGCTCCTGAACGTGAGGCTATGCGGGATTACACTCAGGATAGTCTTCTTAAAGGTCACATCCGTCCGTCTCAGTCTCCCATGGGAGCTGGGTTCTTTTTTGTTAAAAAGAAAGATGGTGGACTGCGACCATGCATTGACTACCGCGAATTAAATAAAATTACGGTTAAAAATCAGTACCCTCTTCCCCTTATCCCTGATCTTTTCAATCAGATTGTGGGTGCCCACTGGTTTTCTAAAATTGACCTCTGTGGGGCATACAATCTGATCCAGATTAGAGAAGGAGATGAATGGAAAACTGCGTTCAACACCCCGGAAGGTCACTTTGAATATTTGTTAATGCCTTTCGGGTTATGTAATGCACCCGCAGTATTTCAACACTTTGTTAACGATATCTTTAGAGACTTGCTCGGTCGTTATGTGGTTGTCTACCTGGATGATATTCTAGTGTTCTCTCCTAATTGGACCACACATATTGAGCATGTTAGGAGTGTTTTGCTACTGTTGCGTCAAAACTCTCTCTTTGCCAAACTGTCCAAATGCCTGTTCGGAGTTCAAAGGGTCACCTTCCTCGGTTACGTTATTACTACCGATTCTTTTTGTATGGATCCACTAAAAGTCACGGCTATTAAAAACTGGGAACGCCCCTCCAACCTTAAAGCCCTACAACGTTTCTTGGGTTTCTCCAACTATTATCGAAAATTTATTAAGAATTTCTCTTCTATAGTGAAGCCATTAACGGATCTCACAAAGAAAGGTGCCGATGTGACCAAATGGACTCCGGAAGCGGAACAGGCTTTTGTACATCTCAAGAAATGTTTTGTTGAGGCTCCTGTATTAGTACCACCAGACTATGATCGCCCATTTATTATTGAGGTTGATGCCTCTGAAGTGGGGGTTGGTGCCGTGTTGTCTCAGGGCTCTGAAAATTTTACGTGTTTGCAACCTGTAGCCTTCTTCTCGAGGAAATTCTCTCCTACGCAGCGCAACTATGACGTTGGTAATCGAGAACTCCTAGCCATTAAATGGGCATTCGAGGAGTGGAGACATTTCCTCGAGGGGGTCAAACACCAGATCACAGTATTCACCTATCATAAGAACCTACTATATCTGGATAACGCTAAGCGACTGTCTCCTAGGCAGGCTCGCTGGGCGCTATTCTTCACACGTTTTAATTTTGTGGTGACTTATCGTCCAGGCTCTAAAAATGTACGGGCTGATGCCCTATCTCGCAGTTTTGGTCCCAGCGGTGTCCCTAAGGATGTCCCAGATAAAATCTTGTCTCCTGGAGTGGTTCTCGCCATTATTACTCCTGATCTTGCAACTTTAGTGGTTAATTCACAAAATCTTGCTCCCAGTAATACTCCCACTGGGAAACTATTTGTACCTCCAAATTTTCGTCTTCGTGTTCTGTAGGAAATTCATTGTTCTACCTTAACAGGACATCCCGCCTTCGCTGGGACTAAATACCTTCTCTCCTGCTCTTACTGGTGGCCGTCCTGGTCTCGAGACGTATGTGAATTTGTTGCTGCCTGTGAGACATGTGCTAAGATGAAGACTCCTAGGAGATTACCCGAGGGCCTTCTTCATCCCCTTCCTATACCTAAGAGACCATGGTCCCATTTGTCAATGGACTTTATTACTGATTTGCCTTGTTCCCAAGGGAAGACTGTGATTTGGGTTGTTGTGGATAGATTCTCCAAAATGTGTCATTTTGTACCCCTAAAGAAAATTCCTAGTGCTCCACGTCTAGCCTCGTTCTTTATTAACCACATACTCCGCTTGCATGGTGTACCGGAAAATATTGTATCTGATCGGGGTGTACAATTTGTCTCTAGATTCTGGAAGGAATTTTGTGGTCGTCTGGGGGTCTCTCTGTCTTTCTCTTCCGCGTTCCACCCGGAGACCAATGGCCAGACAGAGAGATTCAACCAAACTTTGGAACAGTACTTAAGGTGTTTTGTGTCTGATGCTCAAGAAAAATGGAGAACCTTTCTTCCTCTAGCAGAGTTTGCAATAAACAGGGTTAACATCACCACTAAAATGTCTCCGTTTTATTGCAACTATGGTTTTAACCCCAGGTACTCCTCTCTCCGTAGCACCAAGTCTGTTAATCCCACCTCCGAACATACTTATCAGCGACTGTGCACAGTCTGGGCCCAGGCTCGTCTGAGCCTGGTTAAAGCCCAAGAATATCAAAAACGGCAGGCAAATAAAAGACGCTTACCTGGCCCTGAATACAGAGTGGGAGATCAAGTCTGGCTGTCCACTAGGAATCTGCGTCTTAGAGTTCCTTCGGGGAAATTTGCACCACGTTACATTGGGCCCTATGTGATTTCTGAACTCATAAACCCAGTATCTTTTAAATTACAACTTCCAAGTTCTTTTCGTATCCACAACATCTTCCAAAAGTCGCTTTTGAAGAAGTATATTTCCCCTGTCCTTACTAATTCCAGTCCACCTGCGCCGGTGGTGGTCTAAGGGGAACTAGAATATGAAGTAGAAAAAATTCTGGATTCCCATCGAGTGCAGAATGCTGTTCAGTACCTCGTGCACTGGAAGGGTTATGGCCCGGAAGAGCGAACGTGGGTTTCTGGTAGGGACCTACATGCGCAACGTTTAATTAATCTCTTTCATCGCCAGAACCCTTCGAAACCTGGTCCATCTGGCGAGGGTCCAGAGGCCCCTCGTAAAATGGGGGGTACTGTAACGTCCTTGCCTGTCCGGGCTTTGGCGCCGTCCTCCGGGCGCACGCTGTGGCGCAGGAGGCGTGCCCGGTTGTGATTCTTTCCTTTGGGTTTTTCGTGTATTGTCTGAACACTGTCCTATTCCCTCACCTCCTTAATTGATTTTCACCACGCCCTTCTCCTTAACCTTGCTCTCTCCCTGCTCCACTAAGAGTTAACTTTAGTCCTGCCTTTGTGATTGACAGCCTATCCTCCTATCAAGTCTGGGGCGGGTTCTTTCTCCCTATTTATTGTTTGCTCACTTTCCCATTGGCGCCTGCTATTGCATTTTGCTTACTGGCTATACTCCTTGTTCCTTGTTACCTGTTCTTCTGATTTTCTGACCACTGGCTTACCTTTGACTATTCTCTTGGATTTTGATTCTGTACTGCATTGCTCGATTGTTACCGACCCGTTGGCTAGCTGACCTCCCTTTGTTGTTGTGCATCTTGTCTGCGTTCTGTGTTATCACTTATTATAAGGAGGGACTGTCGACTAGTTGCTGGCTGTCACCTAGGACAGTTCGGGCAAGTTAGCCATGGACAGTGGGGGGGATTCAGCTTAGGGTCCACTGTCTTGTTGTGCTCCTCCCCCCTAAGTTCTCCAGCAGCTACTGGGGAATCACTCCCTTATTTTCAGCAGGTCTTCCTTGGCAGCTTTTGTCAATGCACAAAGTATGTACACGTTCCAGCCATGAGACTGTGGAACTAGGCATGTACATTGAATGGGACTAATGGGGAACTGTGGCACTAGGGAAGGTGACGGTGAAGACAGGAAGATCTCCTAGATTTTGTCCCCTTGTTTAGTCCCAAGTCAAATTGGATAATGACATAGAATCTTTACTACTGTTCATAAAGTTAGTATGTGACAATATTTATGTAAATTAGCACCATATATATTAAAAAGTAACCTGCATGTGTTAGCACTATATTTGCTACATGCTGTATTTGTGGTCCATATGTGATAGTCATACGGACATTTAAGGATAGGCCATTAATATTAGATCTGCGGGGGTCTGACACCCGTGATCATTGGTATCAAGGCATAAGTTAACACAGAGGAATATGCTACCTACCTTATATGTGTGACCACACCTGAGGTTGTGTGTGTGTGTGTGTGTGTGTGGGGGGGGGGGGGGTATTGGTATGAATTGCAGTCTTTGAAGGCTTTTATTAGCATGTCACATTATTGTGTTAAATTGGTTTCATGAGAAATTGCATCCCTTAACTGAACTGGAGATCAGTCAAGTGTGAACACATCTGAATTTTAAAAATTCTGCTTTTACAATGTACCCTTCACACAGCCTACACTTTGTAAAGTCCTGTGAGCCTTTGACCGATTGCTCTAGTTTTCTACTAAAAACAAAAAATTCTCACTTAGACTTCCTGGTTGGCCTGAAGGTGAAAACAAAATTTTTGAAAGGAGTCCACAAAAACCACTTAAGTAAATCTTCATTGTTTCTGGAAGAAGGTCCAAATTCTTCTAGTTGCACATCCATCCCAGATTTTCGAGAAGTGGGAAAACCATAAATAGGTGGCTGTGGAGACTGTTTGGGGAAACTTCTACAATGAGACAGTTCCATATATAAAAAATTATGATATTCCTATTTCTCAAAAATTACATCATTTTTGTAACTGTAACTGTTGTTTTGTGAACACACAAGATGCTAAAGAGATTTAAAACAGGAGGCACTGGAAGTATGGTGGAACCTTTCTCAACTGGAAACCTGATAAATTTTTGATACCATAGGTGGATAGAGATGTAATAATAATAATAATACATTCTATGTAGGGTTAAAGTACAGATAAAATGAGACATTACAGAGTAATTCACAGAATGGGATTGAGGGTCCTGCTCGCAAGAGTTTACAATCTATGAGGTAGAGGGGATAACACAACAAGAGGTAGCAGGGGCAGCATAGGGATGTATTAATATGTGTCCTTCAGATCTGTGTCACATCTGTGTTTTGTCTTATTAGTGGAATGGTAAATCGGATTGACTCCAGCTTGAACTTACTGTACTAAACCCATTTCTTTAGTTATTTCAGGTTTATTATGATTGTTTTGTCCCACTGATGTAATAGTTTTTTGATGAGAAAAAACTATGTGTCTGAAACGATAGATCTCAATTTGTCCACATTGTTCAGAAATTTTTTAATGGAGCTTATATGAGTAAATATAAGTGATCTGGAGTTTTTCAAAAGGAACATTCTTAAACTCTATAGTGAAACCTTTCCATTTGCTTTCAGTGAGAACCCCTTTGAAAAGACTTAAATACACTGTGGAACCAGTGCGAAAGCAACTCAGTGCTGTGCCGCATCACTTGGCACAAAAGCAAGAGACTTGCAGTGGATATCAAGGGGAGAAAAGTCACCAGCATCACACCGAAACAGAGAGACCATGTCAATGTGTGATTTCTGAGCAATGGAGAGCACAATTTGCCAGGTATACAAGTCCCAGTTTTGCCATTTAAACCCCCCCCCCTTACAAATTGTGCATTCTTGGGGTGTTCTAGGCAGGTTTTGCATTCAAATTTTGACCTATGAAGTCAGTATGGTTAAAAGTTAGGAATGAAGGAGGAACATGTTAAGAGAAGCCATGTTGGTATCTTGGAATGAAAAGGGAGCCATGCTAGGAACCCGAGATGAGAAGGGAAGCCATCCTGGGTTCCAGGATGGGAACCATGCCAGGGACCATAGTTTAATAGGATAGCATACTGGGAATCAAAAATGAGAGTGGGAGCCATGCGTGAAACTAGGAATGAGAGGAAAGCCATGCAGGGGACCAAGAATGATGGCGATATCTTGAACTAGGAAATATGTAGGTCACCAAGGAAGTAATAAAAAGTTGGGGCCCCGACTGCTTAAAAGAACTTCTGAAACCCCATAATCTTTGCCAACCTCTCAGATCAGAAGGTAAAAATACACTGTCCATCGACAGATCCTTCTGCCATGCAGCCCCCACTATCTGGAACGCATTACCCAGACCGATCAGAGAGATCTCATCCTTAAACAATGTTAAATCAAGGCATAAAAAGCATCTCTTTAGTTTGGCATTTGATGACAAATAATAACACCCTCACTATACATAGCATACTGCAAAATACAGTTTAGTTAGCCCCCCGGACTGTGCTTTCAGTCTATTGTGAATAAAGTGCATTGAAGATTTTTATGCCGTCTTGCCTGTGCTTTTTCTCAGCTCAGTTAACAGCATTTAGCAATATGCTTTATACCATAGTTGTGGAGCTAGACAGCAATAATCTGGAGCCATCTGATTGAGTTCTACAGAAGAATTTTCTGAATATGCTCAGTGCAGGTAAGGGGGAGTAGATAAGCTGTGACATCATCTATTGTCAGTAGTGGAAGCAATAATTGCTCAGTGATGTCATCTAAAGAATTGTTACCTTTTATTACAGTGGTTCTCAAGGCATGGTATGGGTACCCCAGGAAGTACGCACCACAGTCTCAGGATATCTTATTGCTGGAAGCTAGGGAACAGAGGTTCCTGTCAGAAGGAGAAGGACCTGGGAGTGCTTCTGCTAGGCAGCGGTGTACCTTGTAACTCCTGGACCCCAATACAAAATTTGTAATGGGGCCCAAACCTACCTTGTGCCTTTTACAATAATAGTATATTTTATGTAGCAGAGGAACCTTTGGGATCACCTCAAGATCTAGGGCCTGGTTGCAACGGCTAGCGCTGCACCCAATATAGCTGAGCCCATGCTGCTAGGTGCCAACTATACAGTGTTTGCCCTGTGATGTATGCTGATCTCCCAGTCTGACATGCCCATGACAGTTTTACCACTACTACAAAAGAGCCCCCTCCCCTTCCTATCTCTTCCGCTATCTGCTTTTATTAGTGGAGCTCACTGGAGCCTGTAGAAAGTGAAGTAAAGTCTGTCCTGCATGCTACTCAGCTTCTCTTGGATTAACTCATTGAATTCTGACTACAGGGTAGTTAAGCAATTGCCCTATGAACTGTGTAGTATGGCCACCACAGTAAAAATTAAAAGTGTCTTCCATGTATATTCAGAATATATGCCTGGAAAGCTCTTGGCGCATACGCTAAAGGGGTTAGCTGACATTGTTTTAATATTTAATGACGCTGAAGTGGCCATGAACATAAAAAAAAAAAATATTTACTCACCACTCCTGGTTCTCCGTTCCTGACTGTATGTGCAAGGTGACTGCTGCTGTCACAGGTGGTGACCTTTTCACAGATGTCATGTCCTTTTCTGTCTAGAAGCCCTGTTGTAGTACCAGTGCCACATCACAACAGACATCCTACAGATCCCATTAACTTATAATGCGGACCAATATTTTGACTGGAAGCATAGCACTGTATGCTGTGCAATTCTTCCCAGAGTCACTGATAGCAGCTTCACCATTGTATTTCTAACTGATTGCCACTTTGGGGGTACTTGGTTGGAACTTCTTGTCACTAAAAGGTACTTGGTTTGATAAGGCTGAAAAACACTGTCTGTCATGTAAATGAGTTGAATGCTGAAAAGAATATCCCTACAAAATTAACAAGATTTTTTTTTCCACATCCCCTAACTAAACAATATTAAAGTTAATCAATAATTTATAGGTATACCAAAATGGTTTTATTAAAAATGCAACTTGTCAGGCAAAAAATAAGCCCAAATACTGCTACATTTATGAAAAAAAAAGTTATTTCTCAACATAAAAAATATTTTTTCCATGAAATGTACTAAGGTGTAGTATACAAAAGTAGTAAAACATAAAAAACTACATGTGTTTGATATCATTATAATTGTATAGACCCATATCTATGAACGGCACAAAATTAAATCACAATCACCGGAAATAAAAGTTAAATAATACATGCAGCCTAAAATAGTGCCATTGAATAATACAGCTCATACTGCAAGAATCAAGTCATCACAAAGCAAATCACAGCAAAATACAAATAAATATGACTCTTTTAGTGCAGTAACGAAAAATAAAGAATTCTGTAGTTCTTATACTAAAATAGACTTTGTCCTTAAGGGGTTAATTATACTTTTGCATGAGTCTATATAAAGTGTTATTTTGGCATAAAACCTGGCAGCTCAAGCCCTGTATCATACCATATAAAAATATTTGTTACATTCACAGGTACAGATAAATTGTCTGTAATACAGAGTAAGCTTCCAAAAAAGAAAAAGTTCCCATTGTAAAGAGCATTAATATATAGTCTAGAAAACCTAATGTGTCTTTATGCTTGGCTGTGCTTGTACTGCAGTGTATGATACAATTGTATGATATACTGCATAATTTAAAATACATATGTTGAAATGATATCCGATTATGTTGTTGCAAAAACATATAGGTCCTGTTAACTTAAATCCTGATGTGCTAGCATTTCTATACATTACCATCTCCTCTATAGATTATACTTATTGTTCAGGCCACAAAACTCCTGAATTAGGCCTCCCTGCATGTGCTGACTGAGGAATTCCAGTAAAGCTGCCTCTATCTGTCTGTGGCTCATGCAGCAGGCTATATAAACCCCAGCAGATATACTACTCGTCATGTTGCCTCTGGACTCTCAGCTGCTCAATCGCCGAAGGTAAGGTTTTTATACTCATGATTATAAGCAAGATTTTTCTCACGAGTAAGATTTATATGGGCCACTCCCTATTGCTCATAAGGCTGAAGTGGCTAGGCTTCTCTTCCAGTGTTCTTTAGTCTAATTAAAAAGTAAGGCACAATTGCTCAACTTTTTATGTAGATATTCTTAGGGATAAAATATTTAGCAGACCCTAGTTAAATAAATACCCTATATAGAGTCATTGCTTTAAGAGCTTGGAGAATAGTAAGACCAACAGAGCATACTCAGAAATAGACCATAGAGAACTCTGTACACTGGTCTGTGCCATTCATGCCAGCTAGTGTCTGTAGCAATAATTAAATATAGGATATACATCGGGAACACATTGCTTACTAATGCTAAATGTGTATGACTGCATCAGGTCAAATCCGTCCACAGGCAGGCAACACTTGTACAAAAATTGAATAAAATAACTGAACAATTACTATTGTATTAATTTAGCTAGAGAAATGGTAAAACAAAGACTTGCCAACATCCGAAAAGCCTTTCTTGTTTACCTGTAGATTATCCAGACATTTACCCTTTGACCAGTAGTATTTATTTATTTATTTATTTATTATGCTTACTTATATAGCGCCATCATATTCCGCAGCACTTTACAGACATTGTCAGCCACTGTCCCATATAGGGCTCACAATCTACATTCCCTATCAGTATGTCTTTCAGTATAGCTGAAATATTAATAGCAGTAATATTGCAAACCAATTTGGTAAAATAACATACAGACATAAAACTGGCATCAGGCAATGTTTGCAGTTGTATCCATTTTAAGTTAGTTCTTTAGGGCAGATGCATTGGTATATCAATCACATTCTCAAGCCAGTCAAATTACAGAGCCCAGACAAACATTTTGACATGAGGAATAGCCAAATTTGCCCAAGTACAGATGACAGAATGTACTTACAGCAATAGATCTGTCAAGTGCTTAAAATATGAGTTTCTCCATGATTTTATAGCTTCAGTCAGGATACATGCAGCACTTATACATCAAGGACTTATATAACATTTAAAAAGCTGGGTTATCTGATATCTAATCTAGGACCGACACTGATAAATGATGAAGTAATGGTCATATATCTACAATCTACAACAAGGCCTGTAATGCTTTAAATCTGTCTATGACATTCAGTAAACAAATGGCATTATTTACTAGTGCCTGCAACTATGGTGTTAACATCTTTTTCTGTCTTAGGGTGTGTTCACACTTGCAGCGGCACTCCGTCCACCGTGAATCCAACCTAAATGTCGGAAAACTGGTAGGGACTGGATAGGGAAATGTTTGCGACGCTTTGCTTAAAAAACCCATTCACTTGAATGGGTTTTTAAAGCAATACACGGGTGTGCACTTTCACCCTCTGCGCTGCGAAGCCGTTTTTTTTCGTCGGATACAAAGACCTTCATGTCCGACTTTGTTTCCGACAAAAAAAAACCGCCTTCGCGGCACAGAGGGTGAAAGCGCACTCCCCCGCGCATTACTTTAAAAACTCATTCAAGTGAATGGGTTTTTAAGCAAAGCATCGCAAACCTTTCCCTATCCAGTCCCTATCCAGTTATCCGACATTTAGGTTAGATTTGAGGTGGACAGAGTGCCGCCGCAAGTGTGAACCCACCGTTACTATTTTGTTACCGCTTTTTTAAGCCAGTGCATAGCCATAAGCTATTGTAAAGATAAGCCAAAGTTTTTAAGGATATGTGTACCTTTAGGCCATTTTCTGTAGTACACCTATCATTGCCTAAGGAACATTTTTCAAACAGGTTTTTATTAAAAATGTGCTTTCTTTGTGCAGCCTTCACTTGTCATGTAATGCAAGCTGTCCCATTATCAGAAAGATCCGTCTGACTGCTTGTTCTGAGACTCTAATAAGCATTCATGTAATCTGAAATGTTATCATTTTGATAAGATTGCAGCCTAAATGAGTGTATGTGAGCATTTAAGGTCCTATTAGACCGGGCAATATTTCTGAATGAACGCTGATCGGCTACCAAAAGTGCCAATTGGTGGTCTTTCTGCATCGGCCTCATTGTGCAAGCTGATGCAGAGGACATGAAGGGGGGATGATCGCTGCAGCTATCCTTGCCCACGCATATACTTTCATTGTCTATTGGCAACACAGCCCTTATTAGATGGGGGATCTGCTGTTGTCGGACGATGCATTTTTTGACATGCTGAAATCAGCCTCTCACCCGATGAACGAGTAAACACTTATTCATTGGGTGATTGTCGGCACTATTAGACAGGCCAATTTAGTCACATAATTTCGTTAATTCACAAAAATAAACTGTTAATTGACTAAAATAAACTATTACCATTTCTATTTCTGAAAGCATTCTTACTTTACTGCATTTTTCCGCATCTTCCCTTCAGTATGATCTACAGGTAATGGGGTAAGATATTAGTTTCCTATAGAATTTGGAAATGCATGAAAGAGACTACAGCTTGTGTCATGGAAAGGTTAACAGCAGAGGGATTAAATATAGAAAGATCTATTCTAAAACCAAGATGCTAATTGGCCATTTGAAATATATTATAAATTTTTTTAAAAATATATAAAAAAATGTGAAGAAATCAAATACAGGGACAAAATGGGCTTTTCCCCATACATTTTATGTTTTTATAACAGGAACATGAACAGAATCAAATTTTTAATTTCCTCATAATCTGTACAACCCCTTTAAAACATTTGTGTCCATGGATTAGTCATAGGACGCCAAAAAGACAATAAAAAGCTGCAGTGATGTCATTATAGTATATATAGAGTGGAAGTTATATTCATATAGCATATCTATCTATCTCACTCATCTGGTCCCTACAAAATTCTTTTGGTGAGAATAAATGTTTCCAGTTTTATTTGCCCAGAGACACAAGAAGGAACATAGATGCCAGATTGATTATTTAATGCAGTGGCTGGCATCCCAAGTAAGCTCTTAAGTGCAGTCATCCGGGATACCCTCTGAACACTTTCCAATGCAAGCAACATTAACTGAGCACTCTCAGAAGACACTGGGCAAACAAAAGCCTCTTATTCATTAATTCATTTAATTGATTTAGAACCAACAGAGAACATCACTATTAAAGGGATACAATCAGGAGGCAATATCCTACGATAAAGCCATCTGTCATACCCTGCTATGGACCATTTATTAGATGACACTGGATTATAAACATTATTAAACTCTCTAAATGTTGTCTATTTCTACAGGAAAGAGCCAATATGACTCAACATTGTACTAAATTTGCTGGACATTGGAAGGTAATGATTTTGCTTCTGCATCAAATATGTCTAAAGCAATGTGTCCTAATTTTTATTGGTAAAAGGATGATGTTAAAGGATTACCCTGGAAATGAATTTCTAAGTAGGATGCTTATGTGGTGCAATATAATCACTATTGAAATACTTTTTTATTTTAGTGGGAAAGGAGGAGTGTGCTTGTGTACTTGCATTTTGGCTGGATGGCCAATGTGCATAAATATTGTTTTTGTATGTTAATCATAGTACCTCATACAGTCACGAGAAAAATAAGGTCCACCCTTTTTAAATTTGGTTTTATGTATCAGGACATAAAAAAACACGTTGTCCTTAGAAGGTTTTAAAATTAGGTAAATGTAACCTCAGATGAACAGCAATGCAAATTCCACCACTTCATTATTTATTTAACAAAAATGAAGCCAAAATGGAAAATCCATTTATGAACAAATAAGTACACCCCATGAATCAATAGTTTGTAGAACCATCTTTTGCAGCAATTATTTGAAGTAATGGTTTAGAAGTTGTACTTGGCGATTGTTGGAGACAGTTGTTAACACAGATTGAAATAGTATGTGCTGCAAAACGGTTGTGTGACTTACAGCATTCACTACTGTTGACCAAGAATACGTCCAAGTGAATTAATCCTAAGTGTACAATCACCTTTGAGTAACACTACAGTTTATAAGTATAGTTGAGTATAGTATGTAGTACATTCATTTACTTAACTTTTGCTGATCCATATCCACAACCTGTATACTGTATATAGGCCACTCATATCCAGACCTTACGGTGCTCTTACGGTGTCTTACAATTTAGGTGATCTTAGGCTGGAACAACCAATTTTAGTAAGACTAGGCAACAAACTAATGCGTGCCAATTCTTACCTGATGGCAGATCAATACATATTTCACTATGCCCAATCTTTTCCAGTAACAGGAGATAAGCAGCTGTCAAAAGTGTCTGGCAGAGGATATTTCACTTTCCCCACTCATCAGACATACACACTAGGTCGATATAAGCCTGAATGAGTATTATAGGGGTTGGAAGGAATAGCTGTCAGCTCATTTGCAGTTATATAAATTGTATGACCTTTAGGGTATGTGCACATGCAGTGAATTATTCCTCCTGAAAACTAGCTGTAGATTTCTGCACAAATCCATGTCGAATCCACAAATCCACATATGTAACATCAGGATTGGTAGCAGTGTTGACCTCACTAAATACTTGGATTTAATAATCAGCAACACAGGTCCATTTTTGCATATACATTTTCAGCAACATGCTGATGAGATTTTTCTTGAACTCTATCTACATGTAGTGTACTGTAATCCTTTGCTTAATTTCTGTGTGGATTTTCAGCAGCTCCACTATGTGAGCATTTGCCTTTACTATCAGAATACACCTTGCTCTGGAGCTGGGGTTGCAGGTGCAGTAGACAGACACTGTGATATAATATAAGGTAGAAAAAACCTACCCAGAATGCACTGCACTAGCTATATTAGAGAAGATCAACTAAACTGTAAGGTGTGTGGCTGACTTTAGTAGCAACCAGAATTGTAAATTCATCTCTGGAACTATACATGCTAGGGCTCAGCACCAGATAAATCATGCAATGTATTATGAAGCTACTTCTATGCATAAATTGCACCATGACTACATACACTTTAGGTGGTAAACAAGCACAGCGCAGGATGTTATTTGATAGATATTCTAATATTTGATTTTCCTGACTGTACTTTTGATATGACAAATGACCATGAAATCTCATAAACATTATAAGTGGGTCAACACGCATTATCCATAATTCATGCTCACCAAGATTGTGATAAGTAGCCAGCTGTAAACCATCATTTTAAGCATCTATTCCCAGAGGTTGAAGTCAGATTTATACCTCTAAAAGCATGATGTTCTGCTCAATAAATGTCCTGTGATCACTAGAAGAGAGCTGATAGCCCAAATTACCCTCCAGATCTATGAAGACATGAGGCGTAATTGGACATGGGTATAGTAGTGAAGTGTGTCATCTGCTGGAGTGATGTTTTCTCTTCTGCCATTTAGGGAATCTATGGGGAAATCTTCCATACTTCCCCCAATGTCATTTATCTGGCCATATTAATGCCTCTATCCATGCCCTTGCCTTATCTGTTTCTTTTTGCTTTACTTTCAGATAATTGTCTGGGATGAAGAATGTTTCCAGGGTCGCAGACATGAGTTTACATCTGAGTGTTACAATATCATGGAATATGGATTTGAAACTGTTCGCTCATTTAAAATAGAGAGTGGGGCGTAAGTATCAACAAAATGGGGGACGTCGTCCTCAGACCTCAGTCAGTGCAAGATGTCTATTTTTATAAATGTTAAAGCCTAACAAGTAAAGCATTTATCCAATTATAAAACAACTTTTCATAAATGAATAGTACAGGTGATATATATATATATATATATATATATATATATATATATATATATAATCTTATTTAAGAAATATGCTTCCTTCTCCATTAATAAAGCTGAGTTACTTTTTACATATGAGTCAATGGAGAGGTGAGGAGTAATCTGCTGGAAAGAACAAATAACTGCTACACTGTGACTTTGTGAGTTCTTTTAACACTGCTATGTTTCATGATAAGAGTCTACTAGTGCACAGAATGAGGCAATAAATCAATTAAAAGCCTCCTCTTCCTCCTTCTCTTTCCATAATGTTCTGAGTGTGAGCTGGATACAAATGTTATGTAGAACAAACAGTCTGTGTGAAGATAAAGAGTACGACAGCAGCCTAATAAGTGGAGAAGGAAACAGATTTCCTCAATAAGATATATTACATAATTTCTTTAATTCACTAATTCATTTATCAAAAGTTGTTTTATAATTGGAGTAGTTTACAAGTCTCACATAAGTCTATTTTACTTACTACAAAGATAGTCAAATCATTTTTATTCAGATGCAGACCTGCACAAAATTATTGGTAGCAGTGTCTCTTTGTAGTAACTAGTATACATTGGCTATAAATGTGGGAACCCAGAAGTAAAGTAAAAGTAAAGGGAACTTCACCAAGATTCAACTTTATGTGTGCAATATTGAGAGCTGACCTGCAATTGTCACTGTATAGTGTACTAAGCTGTATGTTTCCAGCTCCATATACTGTGCTGGGGACAGCTGATCTATAGGTTATTGGGTGTTATACCCCTAATTATTTGATGTTGATAGGTCATCAACATCAAGTCTCAATATTGATGACCTATCCTTAGGATAGGTCATCAATATTGAGACTTGGAGAACCCCACTGATGTTTTGAAGTGGGACATTCACCAATATCAGGGACCATCACTAATTTCTTTAACAGCCGTCAGCCCCATTGAACCAATTTGATCTCTACATAGGAGACTCAAATTTATGGGAATCTCTGACCAGCTCTAAAAGTCTTTACCAAGTGCTGTAGCCCCTCCATCCTGTGAATTGGTAGTTCCTGATTTCCAAGGCCTCGCTCCTTACATACATTACCTCAGGAACCCAGCAGTCATTAGAATGTGAGCAGCAGGGGAACGGTGGAGGTGAGTATTCCTTTTGAGTATTTTTTATGTCACGCTGAACATTTAACATGTATCAGTTTTCTTTCTGTCATATTTCTAAATCTCTCTGTGCATCTTCAAGGCAGCTCTATTACAGTCCTTAAGAGTAAGAACAATGAGCTGCAGTCAAAAAATGAGTTTGGTCAGACAGTATTACAATTTTGCAAGCATATTTGATTCTTGCAATATCTATAGAATACTAGGCTATGTGACAATGAATGCACTATACAGAATATAGAAGACATAATCAGATTTTGGCTATGTTTTCATATGCTCTGTAAATGAGTAAGGAAACCTAGACATTGCTGTTATGTATATAGAAATAGTATTATTTACATACTTAATGTTTTTGTGTGTTGTCTGACGCTGATAAATGTGGGGAAGGCAAATACAGATAAAATACATTAGATTACAAAAATATTTCCATAGTATAATTCAAAACCTATTTCAAATGCAAATATTTAATGTAAAACATGTTTGAAGGGACCATCCTCCAATATTCTCTACTAGGGATTATATGAGTCTTAAACTTTCTCTCTTTATAAGCAGGACTCTTAGACTGTATTGACATGACAGTGAAAACTAGCCATGTGATTTTAACGGACGTCTTACAGCAGCATCAATTTTACAGTTAGTGAATGGGGACTATTCTCATGACCATTATTTTGATGGCCTGTGGTCATGGAATATTAAAATATAGGTCATGTCCTATTTATGCCGTTTTCACGGATGCCTCTATACACTGAAATGCATGGGATCCGTGAAAACGGCCACCCGTCGGGTGCAAGCCGGCCGTAAAAAATGGATGTTTTTCACTGCCGTTTTGCACCACATTCTTGTGCATCTAGCCTTACTGTCTCTCCTAGTAGCCCTGTCATATCTTGCTCTCACATAGGGCAGCAGAATTCACATTAAGGCAAAGGCCCTACATAGTGAACCTTAGCTAAAATAGGCTGAGGAAAAAAACTATGCAGAAACGCATTACGTTTTTCTCCACAGCGTTTTTCACTGCATTTTTGCTGTGTTTTTCCTTCCCTTATTAAATATATAGGGAAAACGCTTGCGTTTTCCACAGCTAAAACTGACATGCTGAAATTTTCGAAAACACCGCTTTTCCACAGCTTTTTTTTTTCTGCAATGTGTGACTGGTATTAGCCAGAATCTCATTCACTATACTGGTACTGTAAAATGCTGCGTTTTTTCTGTAGCCAAAGACGTTGCATTTCCGCAACATGGGGCCTTAGCTGATCTGCAACTATACAGGGAAGAGAGCTGTCTGCTTCTTGCTCCATTTTGTGTGTATCAGCATGTATAATCGATTGGGGTGTCAGGTGGCAGACCCCTACCACTCTGATATTAGTGACCTATCTTTAGGATAGGTCACTCATAGGCTAAGGCCCCGCGTAGTGAGCCACAGCTTTTCCGCTGCAGATTTGTTTCTGCAATGTGTGGATGGGATTAGCAAGAATCCCATCCACTTTGCAGGTAATGTAGTTTAAGGCAAAAAAACGCTGCATTTTCGCAACATGGGGCTTTAGCCTAAAATACAAAAATACAAAAAGGGAAAAGGGTCAAAGGACATAGAATTTAGGGCCAGATTTATTAATTTTTTCTAATACTGTAAATTTAGACTAGGCAGTCTCAAAATACACCCGATTTGTGACTTATGCTGGGTAATAAATGTAATGCATCTTTAGACTGTATAGTTTAATGTTATACCACCAATTAGCATCCCTTGCTCCAGAATTCTGCAACAACTTTTTTAGCCATGCCCTTTTCGACTAGCCATATGCTAACTCTTGTCGGACAACACAGAACAAGTTGAAAAGACAAAACAAGTACCGAGTGGCATAGTATGTGGTGGAATCAATGGTACCTAATAGGTAAATAGTGTTGACCAAATGGCCTCTCACCTTAAAGGTTGTGATTTGAAGTCACAACAACCAAAGCAGCATGTATACACAAAAGGTGAGTGTAGCTGCAGTAGACCATCCGTCAGAGGGAACCAGACGTCATAGGATGCAGCAGAAGAGTGATCACTCAAAAAGACAGTCTGCGCACTCCAATTGGTCCAAATGTAGGAATATTTATTCAAAATACAGCAGATAGCACAACGTGTTTTGGGGCTCAAAACACCCCTTTATCAAGTGCAAAAAGCTGAGCGCAGACTGCCTTTTTGAGTGATCACTCTTCTACTGCAACACAGAAAAAGTGTCTAAGCTTGAAGCCCCATGCTGCTTTTTACAGTACCTGCAAAGTGGATGGGATTCTGGCTAATCCCATCCACACATTGCAGAAAAAAAAATCTACAGCGGAAAAGCTGCATTTTAAAAAAATGCATTGTTTTTGAAAATGTCAGTGTGTCAATTATACCTGCGGAAACGCTGGTGTTTTCCCTATAGGTATAATATGGGCAGAAAGTCTGCAGAGAACAACTCTGTGAAAATGCAATGAAAAATGCTGCGGAAAAAAACTGCAATGCGTTTCTGCTGGGGGATTTTCTGCAGTTTTAATTTGCTGCATTTGGCTACGTGGGGCCTTAGCCTAAAACACTTAATAAAAGCGGTGTGAGAATTATGGCACACTTTGATTAGCAAATCTCTAAAATACCTTAAATAACATCCCATTAAAAATGCAGACCATTTTACAGATTTTTGTGGTCCTCAGTCAAAGTCTCCATTGCTGACAGACTGTTTTCCTTGTCTTTTGATCATGTGCCACCCATTGGGCACATAGTTTAACCCTGTTAGCAATTGGCCACAATGAACTTTATGCCATTACTAACCTCACATACATGAGCACTGCTTCTTACCTGATGTGTAGGGTGGGGCGATGGTCTTCATAGCAGCACAGCATAAAGACATCTTTATAATGGAGTGAAAAAGAGGGGTGGGATGGTGCCAATCTGGTGTACTGTATGTAATCAGGGTTATCATCAGGTATTCACCATATTTATAGGCAATTATGTTGGATCTTGGTAGGTCCCATGCTTCCGAAAATGAAGTTTTGGTGCAGGACCAGCAGTTAGTGTAAGGGCTCCTAAAGCTACAAAGGAGTCTGTGCAGGAGTCTGGCTGTGTCATCGGGGTTACCATTGGTCATTGACCATTAGTAAACCAGACCACATACTGTACACCTGATCTGCACAGTCCCACTACCGTCCTTTACTGCTCCGGCCGTCAATTAAGTTTATATAGATTTGCTCATGTGGCACTGCTATGGAGACCGGCGTAGTCCACTCCCTTCTCCCTGTAATTGGGTAGCCTCTTGTCTTACTGGGAGGAGAAGATTTGAACATTGCCCATGATTTTGACAACAGTAAAGATGACAGAATCCTTGTGAGTGCCGCTAACAGGGCAAAGCCATGTGCTCAATGCATGTCAGGTGATCGGAAGTCAAGGAGGAAGTGACTGCAACAGGGACTGTGATGGCCACAGGAATGTGCAAAATGCTAGGCAATTTTAATGGGGATCGTAATTAATCAATCTTCATTTAAGCACATTTTTATACTGTTTAAAATATGTCTCATGAACCCCTTTAACATGGGAGCCACTGTGGCAACTGCAAGGTATATAGTATTACATTCAAATGAGTCCGCCACTGCTTTGTAGTGTTTCTCAGCTCAAGTCCACTGATGGAAGTCCTGAGAGTAAAGAATCACCTCTATGATAGGACATAAGGACTGTAATTTTTCATGGCTTAATCTTTTCTCTTACTCTTCTGCAAAAATAACCTATCTCACAGCCGATGCACTTTAACTACCACATAAACATTACTACTGCACGGAATTGCAGATACAACGTTATAAAGGCATATATAGTATTTCATGTTTGCGATTATTTTATTTTGAGACAGGCAAATATAATTGTAAGAGCAGTGATAAAAATTAGGTGTTTCTTGGATGACTTGTCTTTGCTATTGGCATTCAATTCAGCTTAAACTTGCAGTAAAACTACTGTCTGTTATATTCCCATAGCTGGGTTGGATATGAGCACTTAGGATTCCAAGGTCAGCAGTTTGTACTGGAAAGAGGAGAGTACCCCCGCTGGGAGGCCTGGAGTGGCAGCAATGCTTACCATGTTGAGAGAATGACCTCCTTCCGACCAATTGCCTGTGCTGTAAGTATAGATTACATAGCGCCCTACTGGGAGCGTGTGATAATTGTTTTCACTTACAAGACGCTGTTTAGGATGCCCAATTATAATGGGCTATGAATAACATTACAGTTAAAGGACACTAGTAAAAATGTTACTCTTAACCCTGAAGCGTCTAGGATTTTTTTTTGCTTCATTACTATAGGTGTAATAGTAACACAGTAAGGTGATAACTTACATTTTGTTGATTTTGAGCACTATGCTTATCTACTGTTTCTTTGTAGAAGGGTTACAGCAAAATCTGTTTATATTCCTTGTCCTCCTGTAAAACTTTCTATGGTAGAAATAGATTCTTCCCATTTGTCCATCAAAATAACATAAAGTAAAAAATAATAGTGTGCCAACCTGGCCTGTAGGCAGACAATGCAATAATCCTAAAAAAACTAATAGTGCAAAAATAGATTTCTTCTGTTGTATTAAAACTGGAAATTATATGCATAGACTTTGCAAGACAAGTCTTAATCTAAGGCTCTGTGTTGCAGAAACAGTGTTTTTGGCTGCTATGGAAAGGCAGCAGAAAAAAACCTATGGACAAAGCTGCGTTTTCGTGGGGTCTTAGCCTTAAACCGATTGCAGACGACCATGCCGGCCGTGAATCCCCGTATCCCCCATGTGCCAACTTGCACGGGCCGTGCTTCCGTGGCTCCTTTCATTAAATGAATAGGAGCCGCGAAAGCAAGGGCTGCAAAATAGGACAGGAATAGGACCTGTTATATATTTTGCGGCCCGGACTGTAGGCCCGCTCACGGGACCATGAAATTCACGGTCGTGTGTACGGACCCATAGAAAAGAATGGGTCACTTTGCTATCCGTGAAATAAACGGAAAGCACACTGATCATGGCCACGATCGTCTGCAAGGGGCCTTAAACAGAATTTCCAACAAAAATGTACAATTGCAGATATATTTTCTCTTTTAAGCTGCAGCGACTATTTTGGCAAATGTGACAAAAGAAAGTGCATTCATATTGGTTTCCACTTCTGAATTGGCTCTGTAAGGCTCTGTTCACACCTTGTTATTGCTTCCATTGAAGTATACATCCTAAGATTTCTAAAATTTACCTCTGACAGAAGCCTATGATGTTTGCCAATGCATAGGAATACTGTTGCCCATAGGGCCCCATAAAAAATGTATACTGTGCAATATATATATATATATATATATATATATATATATATATTATTTTATTTTATTTTTTTTGCTTTTTGCCTTTATGGAATAAAATGATGTATTTCATTCTTCCAGACAGTAAAAAAAAAAAAAAAAGTATGATGATGCATTCCATCTCAGTGTATACTTGGGACCCTGTGGCTACATTTGCCTTGTGTGCCAAGAGCTGTATGGATACTGAATGTGGCTCATAGTTCAAAAGGGATATTTCCATCTCATGGTTGCAGTGAGCAGCGGGATGGCTGAGCTTGTGCAGCTCTCTCCATTTTCTACCATGGAAGTGCTGAGAGTAGCCATGCAGGGAGATTTGGCAATTTTTGGAACTCCCATAGAAGTGAATAGAGTTGTGCCTCTCCACTCACTGTAGAAGCAAGGCAGGATACGGGAGATGCCTGTTCTCATGATGAGAATGCCTTTGTGAACTGGTCATTTTTTTCTTGACTGACCATGCTGATAAAATCACAGTTGGTCAGAGGTTTTTGAGTAGTCAATGATGTTGTGACACACATATTTGGTGCAAGGCAATGTCTTGTGCCAAACATGCATCACAACCCCTTTTCTGTGCCTCAATCACCACATTTCTGGCGTGAGTTATAATAGAAATCTATGCCAGTTCCTTACTTCCGTATATCTCCATTCTGGCAGGCGGGTGTGCCTGATTTATAGAGAAGCTGGAGCCTCTTAATAAAGGCCACGACAGGTGCAGGGCATGGTTGATTTATGAAGACTGGTGTACGAAACACCACTGTTAATAAATCTAGCATACTGTGTCCTTGTTACTAATATATGTAAACAGTTATATTGAGGGCGTATAGTAAAGGACAGGATATTTCATTTAGCTCATCCAGCATCTTATTATGTGTATTATTTGACAGAAGCTAATGAACACAATGAAGCATTCAGTTCAAGCATTGTCCTATTACTATTACTTTGCATAAGCAAACATTCCTTGGAACAAAATGTAATGTATGTATTTACAGCAGTGCCTGTAATAGAAGTTAGTTTTCTTCATTGTCACACATCCAGTTTAGATAATAAACTGCATGTAAAGTTTTACTGTCACACTTGAAATGAATAAGCGCACCCAGTGTTCAATAGCTCTCATTCATTGGAATCAAATACATTCATGACTGCTATTCCAGAGGTAGCTGCAAAATCAGTCTCTCTCCAAGACATTTTATAGGCATACTAAGGAAAGTTGCAATAAGCCTTTTAGCAGTGATTAAGGGGTTAAACAATTGTGTCAATAACGTTTTTAGTCTTACGGGGGTCATAAATATACTCATCAATTAATAAACTAAATTGTTGGGGAAGGGGCATTGATTTCTATGTAAACATCGCTACAGTATATGATACATCACTGCTCATTAATTATACCACCAAATCATCGATTTTTGGGAAATGATGAACAGAAGAAACTAGTTTGTGAAAAACATTGATTTGTTGCATTCAGACAAATAAACATGTTCTGTGCTCATGAACATTCCTTACAAATGAATTGAGCCTTGATCTTAAATTTTTGTCATTAAAGTATCCGCCGTGCAAACACGGTGCATTTTGTTTGTCAACTTGTTGCAGTCCACTGCTCTTGTAGCAACTCCCAAAGGGGATCTTGACCTGCTTGTCGCACAACACAGCAGTCCAGATGACCATAAAGAAGTTGAACTAGATTGCATTTGGGACTCTGGTGTGGCCAAGCCATGTTCTTCAGCATTAGTTGTTGCTCTTTTCACTGGATATACGTTTTGGTAAAACAGGAGCTATGTTTTGACTTTATACCTTACCATGATCAATAAGATCTGGTGGTGAACTGATGGTGTGGTGCCCCTCGATATCTCTCTCTTTTTGTTTTAATTTTGGTCCTAAGCAACTGTTTTCAGGCAGCAACACATCCCTTCAAGCTACTGGCAACAAAGTGACCGTTGACAGCCACGACTGACACACTTTTTATTTAAAAACGAAAGCTGTGCTGTAATTGGGCAGCAAAGACAGTTTCTTCTTTACACAGGTTTCCTTGTCCCAGCTGCAGTTTTCAAGGATGTTTATATAACTGTTGTATGAATATGATGCATGCAAGTGCTGAAAGTGGGTAAAGCAGTAGGCAGACTCACTTCTGTGATAAACACATGTATCGCATTCATTCTTTACAAAGATTTTCAAAGAAATCTCTCCTTATTCTGGACTTAGCAATCCAATGGTTTATGAAAAATCTTCCCTGTATGAGTATGCATAGATAGATGTCAGTCACTGATAGAACCGCCCCCTGGACTCTTAAACCAAGAATATGCAAAGATTTACATGAAAAAATGACAAGTTACACTGAATCTTTCCCCTCAAAACTATATATCAATCTGCTCAGTCCCTCCTGCTTTATAACATGATACTGGTACACTGGACTCCATTTTTATGTGGATAGGTTTTTGTTAAATAATTTTAAGTACAATATAAATAAACAAAATACATTACCATTAAGCAAACAAAAAAATAAAAAAATGAAACAGAAAAAAACAATGCATGATGTCTGTATGTTCTTTCTACAGAATCACCGTGACTGTAAGATGAGCATCTTTGAGAGGGAAAACTTCCTTGGAAAAAAAGGAGAGCTAAGTGATGATTACCCATCTCTTCAGGCCATGGGCTGGTGTAACAATGAAGTTGGCTCTTTCCGTGTCCAATCTGGCGCGTAAGTATCTATCTATTTATCTATCGTTATATTTCTCTGGCTTTATTATTTAAAATTGTATGTTTTTGCTGATCAATTTTAAGGAGTTGTCTAAGACTTATATATATATATATATATATATATATATATGTCCAAATAAAAACTGCACTAGTCCCAGGGTACAAGCTATAGACCAAATATAAGTATAACAAAAACTAGGCGGCACTATTTTTTTGTTATATATATATATATATGTTCATAGCCTATCCTTAGGATAGGTCATCAGTATGACATCTCCGACACCCATAACAATCAGTGATCTAGAGCTGAGTTGCAATAGTGTTGCATGCCCACTACATAGTGCACAAAGTAATCTGAGGGGACATATAAGATCTGTTCTAAAACAAAGTGGTCATTTGAATGTATTATAACTATTTTAAAAATTAATAAAATTGAAGAAAAAATTAAAAATTTTAATAAAAAGTACACAATGGGCCATTCTCACATACAGTACATGACCAGGATACGAAATATACATAGAATGATTTAATAAGGAAGAATAATGGTTTACAAGTAGCTTTATCTATGGTTCATTGCTGTTTCGTTTCCTAATGCAATCGGCTTTTGTGTATTCTGTGAGCAGCACCATGATCCTTCCCATATATAAATTCCCCGCATTATTTTTTTAGTTACATGAGCAGCAAGTCATGAGAAGTATAGTCTTTGTTCCCCTTTCCTTTTACTTCCTTCATAACCTTTGTTATCATGGAAAAGCCGCATTAAAACATTTGTGTCCATATATTAGTCCCAGTATGCCAAAAAGATAATAAAAAAGTGCACTGATATCATTATAATATATATTGACCGCAAGTTATATTCCATGTTTCCAAGCACATTGCACAATTCTTTCCATTAAGATCTATCTACTCCTATCTATCATTAACCTATATTTCTCTGGGATTATTATTGAAAAATGTTTTTTTGTGGTTTAATGTAAAGGGGTTGTCTGGCTACATAGTTATGACTTATCCTTAGGGTAATAACAAAATATGTGGGGTCTGACACCCAAAACCCCGACCAATCAGTGAAGTAGAGCCAAGATGCAGTAGCATGGCATGACCGCTACACAGTTTATAGAACAGTCTGCTTCTGGCTCTGTACACTGTGTGAGTATAGCTAATTTATGGGGGTGCTGTGTTTAAAGCCCCCAATAATCTCATAATGGATACCCAAAGGAAATGGTCATCAATATGTAGTCTTGGTCAAACTCGTGTGATTTTATTATATAGTCAATAAGCTTTATTTATACAAACTTGTAAAAAATCTTGAAAATTCTCTCTCTTGCTGCCTAGATACCAAGTGGCAGCTACAATTACAGGAAAGGGTTTTCAGTTGTGGACAATGCCTTATCATAAGGGTTCGCCAAAAATAAAGCTGCTTCTGGATTCTTAGTGTATGCATGCGCCAGGTCCTCCGGAGTCTGAAAAGCTTTTTGTAGTCAAGTCTCTTCTATGGTTAATAGATGGTGGGCTCAAATTAGAAACACACCATCTATTACTTTATATGCTTTTATAGAACATTTAAAAATGGACTAAAGCAGACAACCACTTTGAGTTACTGAATATTGTTGAAAAAGTTATCTAATGTAAGTGTCATTGTGCCACAGTCTGTAGGTTGATGATCTTTTTTTTTCCCTGTATGTCAACAGCTGGGTGTGCTACCAATATCCAGGTTACCGTGGCTTCCAGTATATCTTGGAATGTGACCGCCACTCAGGAGAGTACAAACACTGGAGGGAGTGGGGATCCCATGCACAAACTTTCCAGATCCAATCCATCCGCAGAATCCAGCAGTAAATACCTTTTACATGCAACCACATATTTTATCCTGAGACATGAGGTTTAAAGAGAATAAAGATTTTTGTTTATCATTGGACATATTCATGACTTTTCATTTGGGGACGTCTTGTATAGTGAAATAACCAAGGAACATTTCTGAGAACATTCAAAGTAAACAGTGTATCTGACAGGGGAGGTCTAGTGAATGAAGTGCATTGGAAGGAGCACTTGGCTGATAGCGCCAGGCTAATTAGCACAGCTACAATAATAACAATAATTCTAATGCCAGACGCGTTCCTCTTCTCATGGTCTGAAAATCTAATTTGGCAACAGATGAAAATGGCCAACCTGAGTGGAATCAAGCAGCTTGGCACCACAGATGAGACTCTGCATCGCCTCCGTATCTCAGGGGCATTTTAATAAATATGACTATACCAACTAAAAGCACCAACATTTCAGATAGCCATTTTCCAAATTTAGACAATATACATAAAATTAGAATTTAAATGTTTTAGCTCAGGCCTAATTTTCCTCTGTGGGTAGGGAAAGGGGTAATCCCAGTCATTTTGCATTTTTATGGTTTACAGCCATTATAACATTTCAGACTGAATATAAAAAATTCTACTGCTATGACACTTAAAAAGCCAATCTCTGCAGTATAGTGGTATAGCTATAAAGGGCAAAGGTTGCCATTGAATTAGGGCCCTGGTGTGTTGGTGGCCCAAAGGCAGTTGCAATAAATGGAATGTGACATAGTCGGGTGTAGTTTGATTCAGGATCATTAAGAGAAAATCAATAGCATTTCTTTGACACCTTCTTATGTAGTGCTCATGTTACCAGGGAAATGCTACTGACTTTGTGCAGGCAAAATGATATTCGCAGAACTGCTAACTGTTAGAACTTTTTACTGAGTTTGTCTTAAACGGCAAACTGAGAAACGTCCACATAGCTTATATCGTAAATATACTGTATAAAGTGCAGTATTGCCTAACTATTTTTCTGTGGACAGACAGATGACAACCATATATTTAGGACAAGGCCCAGTTGCAGAAATTTGAAAACACAAGATTATACTAAAGTGAACTTGCATGACATGCATTAGTGCATTATTTCACCAGTCTATACACAGTACAATAGTGAATTAGTCAGAAACTGATATAACCCATGGCAACCAAATAAATATTGTTTCAATTGTTGGTTAACAGCTGTAGACGCCTTTATTTTTTTAAATATTGCATTGTACCTATTATGAATTAAAAATAATTGGGGAGGGCTGACAAGTGGCCCCCACACTGATCAGCTGTTTGGGACCATTTCCAGCTCCCATACTATAAACAAAACTGGGTTGGAAGCAGTTGGCTCTTGTCCATGTATAATAGTGGCAGGGTGCCAGTACTTCAGTTCAACTCCCAGTGGGAGCACAGCTGTAGTACTGGTGCCTGGGCACTTGTTGTGTATAGTACGGATTCCTATCAGCCCCCATGGATAAGATATTTATGGCTTCTCCTATGGCTAGGCCATAAAAACCTTAATTCTGGACAACTCCTTTAGGGAACTAGCTGTCAGGCATCTTCTAATAACTAGAGCTGTCCATATACATTATTTTTGATGAGTCAATTTTGCTTGCTAGGATCTATCAATGATGTAAAGTATAGAGACACTGCAAAGCATGTAATGATCAGGTGTCCCTGGGTACAGATAGATTATCAAGAGTTACACATTTGATCATTTTGTCTGGGAATAAAATGTGCAACTGACCAAGCAGAACATGTTTATAGATGGACGGAGGGGCAGAGATTATAATAATTGTTGGTATAAATGACATTTGGTGGTCTCCTGTGCAGCTTTATATTCAGAACAAGTTTTTATTGAATGTACAGAAAAAGAGTGAAGGATATCATGGATCTGAAGTTATTTTATATATATACATTGCTTCTTTAAAGAAACATTTCTAAGTTACATAATTTCTTCTACTTTCTTGGTTTGCTGAAAGCAAATCTAAACAGAAGCACCAAGAAGCCTTCATGGTTGACTGTACAAGCAGGAATATCAGTGGTGACGTTGACATCAAATAACTTATAAGTGGCTCCTTTACAGCTTTTTCCTGCGAGGTGCTCCTGGAGGTCTCCATAAATTCACATAACAAACATCACGTTTATGTTGCTGTACTAAAACTTCTTTTGATCACAAAATAATCCATTTGACAAGTGCATGAAGTCCTGGATAATAGGTTTATCTTCAAAGAGTTTTATTATATTCAGTATTATTAGACAGGAATGTCACGGCAAGGTCTTCAGCTCATTTCTATTCCAAGTTACCTGCCCTTTGCAAAACCACTAAAATTAAAAACAAGGCCTATGGATCGTTGAGACAAAGTTCAATATGTCCCTGCTTGAAGTGGCAGCTGGCCCAATTGACTTTGAGATGCCCTTTTAACAGTTCTTAACCTGTAATTCTCAGCCTTCCGTTGATTGATGCTTCACTGCTTCTGGCTCAGCAAACCACTTTGAGAAACGAGTGGAAAGGGTAGGAGGAAAGATTATTGTGCAATAAATAAGACATAGGAGGCAGGTAGGAATGAGAGTGCTATCTAGCATTCAAGAAACAAACTGTTCTCCTGTACGACAAACACAGCTTTTTCATTAGGTTACCAAACATAAACTACTAAGATGTCAAACAACACATAACGTGGATGATTATGTATAAAGCATTTTACAACCAATTCCTCATGTAATGTATGATGATAGGTTGTAGTGCACAGTCCTGTATCCAGCCTTCTAGAACAGTCACATATACTGTTGAACTTACATATTAAGATGATGCTGGTGGAATTTTTTTTTTTTTTACATATTTCTAAATATTTTTATATTAACCCTCACAACACTAGATCCTAGCATCTGTCAATTCAGACACGTCAACTTACCTGGCTTTCCTGGGAGTCTCATAATTTTCAAGCCCCCTTGTCCGGTCACCCAATCAGTGTTCACCTTCACCCTGATGCAGTCTCATTAGTATTCAGTGCAGTGAATACTTATGAGGAGGTTGCCAGGGCATCCCCCATCTATTTTTTCATTAGGTGAGAACCAGGATCATACATAATGATAATGTATGGAAGGGAGCCACTCCACTGACTGAGCCGCTGCCCCCATTAATTTCAATGGGAGGGTTTCCTCTTACTAAACGTGTGTATGCTTACTATTACTAAGAGAAAAACCTTTCATTGAAAGTAATTGAAGAAGTTGTTCAAGCAGTAGAGTTAAAGAGGTATTCCAGGTATTAGGTATGCGAGATAATATATATAACTAAATGTAGCCAAAATAGTCCTGTGCAAATGGAAGGAAAGTAACTAATAGTAGTAAATGTATCTGTGTACAAATAGCAAATAGCAGCAATGCATTTTCAGCTCTATTTATATAGGTCTTGGTGTGGTTTACAGAGTGCTGCTGTAATTTTTATATTTGTATTACTTCCATAGCAGCTTGCTCTTGCTCACATTGAGATGTGCTGTCTAAATTCTGCAAAAAAAAAAAAAAATAATTATATATACAGTGGGGAAAAAAAGTATTTAGTCAGCCACCAATTGTGCAAGTTCTCCCACTTAAAAAGATGAGAGAGGCCTGTAATTGACATCATAGGTAGACCTCAACTATGAGAGACAAAATGAGAAAACAAATCCAGAAATCACATTGCCTGATTTTTAAAGAATTTATTTGCAAATTATGGTGGAAAATAAGTATTTGGTCAATAACAAAAGTTCATCTCAGTTCTTTGTTATATATCCTTTGTTGGCAATGACAGAGGTCAAACATTTTCTGTAAGTCTTCACAAGGTTGGCACACACTGTTTGCTGGTATGTTGGCCCAATCCTCCATGCAGATCTCCTCTAGAGCAGTGATGTTTTGGGGCTGTCGCTGGGCAACACGGACTTTCATCTCCCTCCAAAGGTTTTCTATGGGGTTGAGATCTGGAGACTGGCTAGGCCACTCCAGCACCTTGAAATGCTTCTTACGAAGTCACTCCTTCATTGCCCTGGCTGTGTGCTTGGGATCATTGTCATGCTGAAAGACCCAGCCACGTTTCATCTTCAATGCCCTTGCTGATGGAAGGAGGTTTGCACTCAAAATCTCACGATACATGGCCCCATTCATTCTTTCATGTACACGGATCAGTCGTCCTGGTCCCTTTGCAGAGAAACAGCCCCAAAGCATGATGTTGCCACCCCATGCTTCACAATAGGTATGGTGTTCTTTGGATGCAACTCAGCATTCACTCTCCTCCAAACATGACGAGTTGTGTTTCTACCAAACAGTTCTACTTTGGTTTCATCTGACCATATGATATTCTCCCAATACTCTTCTGGAACATCCAAATGCTCTCTAGCAAACTTCAGACGGGCCCAGATACAGTGCCTTGCGAAAGTATTCGGCCCCCTTGAACTTTTCAACCTTTTGCCACATTTCAGGCTTCAAACCTAAGGATATAAAATTTTAATTTTTTTGGTGAAGAATCAACAACAAGTGGGACACAGTCGTGAAGTGGAACAAAATTTATTGGATATTTTAAACTTTTGTAAAAAATAAAAAACTGAAAAGTGGGGTGTGCCAAATTATTCGGCCCCCTTAAGTTAATACTTTGTAGCGCCACCTTTTGCTGCAATTACAGCTGCAAGTCGCTTGGGGTATGTCTCTATCAGTTTTGCACATCGAGAGACTGAAATTCTTGCCCATTCTTCCTTGGAAAACAGCTCGAGCTCAGTGAGGTTGGATGGAGAGCTTTTGTGAACAGCAGTTTTCAGCTCTTTCCACAGATTCTCGATTGGATTCAGGTCTGGACTTTGACTTGGCCATTCTAACACCTGGATACGTTTATTTGTGAACCATTCCATTGTAGATTTTGCTTTATGTTGGGGTCCTTGTCTTGTTGGAAGATAAATCTTCGTCCCAGTCTCAGGTCTTTTGCAGACTCCAACAGGTTTTCTTCCAGAATGGTCCTGTATTTGGCTCCATCCATCTTCCCATCAATTTTAACCATCTTCCCTGTCCCTGCTGAAGAAAAGCAGGCCCAAACCATGATGCTGCCACCACCATGTTTGACAGTGGGGATGGTGTGTCCATGAAGTGTGTGATGAGCTGTGTTGCTTTTACGCCAAACATATCGTTTTGCATTGTGGCCAAAAAGTTTGATTTTGGTTTCATCTGACCAGAGCACCTTCTTCCACATGTTTGGTGTGTCTCCCAGGTGGCTTGTGGCAAACTTTAAACGAGACTTGTTATGGATATCTTTGAGAAATGGCTTTCTTCTTGCCACTCTTCCATAAAGGCCAGATTTGTGCAGTGTACGACTGATTGTTGTCCTATGGACAGATTCTCCCACCTCAGCTGTAGATCTCTGCTGTTCATCCAGAGTGATCATGGGCCTCTTGGCTGCATCTCTGATCAGTCTTCTCCTTGTTTGAGATGAAAGTTTAGAGGGACGGCCGGGTCTTGGTAGATTTGCAGTGGTCTGATACTCCTTCCATTTCAATATGATCGCTTGCACAGTGCTCCTTGGGATGTTTAAAGTTTGAGAAATCTTTTTGTATCCAAATCCGGCTTTAAACTTCTCCACAACAGTATCACGGACCTGCCTGGTGTGTTCCTTGGTCTTCATGATACTCTCTGCGCTTTAAACAGAACCCTGAGAGTATCACAGAGCAGGTGCATTTATACGGAGACTTGATTACACACAGGTGGATTATATTTATCATCATCAGTCATTTAGGACAACATTGGATCATTCCGAGATCCTCACTGAACTTCTGGAGTGAGTTTGCTGCACTGAAAATAAAGGGACCGAATAATATTGCACGCCCCACTTTTCAGTTTTTTATTTTTTACAAAAGTTTAAAATAACCAATAAATTTCATTCCACTTTACAATTGTGTCCCACTTGTTGTTGATTCTTCACCAAAAAATTTAAATTTTTATATCTTTATGTTTGAAGCCTGAAATGTGGCAAAAGGTTGAAAAGTTCAAGGGGGCCGAATACTTTCGCAAGGCACTGTATGTACTGGCTTAAGCAGGGGGACACATCTGGCACTACAGGATCTGAGTCCCTGGCTGCGTAGTGTGTTACTGACGGTAGCCTTTGTTACATTAGTCCCAGCTTTCTGCAGGTCATTCACTAGGTCCCCCCATGTGGTTCTGGGATTTTTGCTCACCGTTCTTGTGATCATTTTGACCCCACGGGGTGAGATCTTGTGTGAAGCCCCTGATCGAGGGAGATTATCAGTGGTCTTGTATGTCTTCCATTTTCTAATTATTGCTCCCACAGTTGATTTCTTCACAACAAGCTGCTTGCCTATTGCAGATTCAGTCTTCCCAGCCTGGTGCAGGTCTACAATTTTGTTTCTGGTGTCCTTCCACAGCTCTTTGGTCTTCACCATAGTGGAGTTTGGAGTGTGACTGTTTGAGGTTGTCGACAGGTGTCTTTTATACTGATAACAATGTCAAACAGATGCCATTACTACAGGTAATGAGTGGAGGACAGAGGAGCCTCTTAAAGAAGAAGTTACAGGTCTGGGGAGGGAGAAATCAATGATGTACTGTATATCTTGACAAGGTGTTATCACCGTGTCCAAAAGAAACTAATGACAAATTCAGCTCTGCCATGGATGTGAGGTAGACAAAGTAGGCAATTTCCCACTCATATTTTTGCACAACCAATCAGACATTGTGTTTGAGCTGTAGGTAAGGCAGTAGATGTCGGAATACTGTGGCTGTTTCCTTTTAGTGCTATGGTGAAGGAATTGCACCTGTTGTACAGGATAGACTTCTAATGTGTGACAGGCAACCATTGTAACCCATCCAGTCTTTCTGAAGAGGGAAGTGGGTGCATGAAAAAAAGAAATTGTCAACTGTCAGTATATTATATAAGAGGTGAGGGTAGGAGATGGGAGGGGTGTTCTCTTTGAAGGATAAATGAGTGACTGTTCATCACTGCATTGCGAACTGCAGTTATATAGAATTTTCTATTGTAAACAAAAATGCTATGGATTTGGTCACCAAAAGGGTTTGTGTCAACCCTGGTTCTTCTATATCCAAATACAGACTATGTTCCACCAAATGAATCTGTAAATTGTCATTCACTCTCCAGCTGTTGGTTACAGCCAAGTATAACCTTCTGCATGTCATAAGTAGCATTGTGGACATAAATACTTACTTTATGCTGGTGTCAATCTTTATCAGAGCAAGTGAATTGGATTATTTCATCTATATCAGCTATCAGATAATGTTAGTAATTAATTAGTGTACTGAAATTGTATCCAGAAATTTGCATTGCAATATAAACTATGTTATAGACTAGCACACACATTAATAAAGCCATGTCCACACTCAGCAGATTATTTGCAGAAATTTCTGCAACAGTCTCATTCATCTATAGGAATGCATATGCTTTCCAACAAAACAACCACATTCAGATGCATGAAACTGTTTTTAAGTCACAAAAAAAAAATCAATAAATCTGCCTCTTGTGAATATAGCCTTGATGATTGTAAATAAACTGCTTGGACTACATATTACAGTTTTGCTTTTTTTTTTGCAGTTTTTGCATCCACTGTAATAAATAAAAAAGCAGTAAGCACATACTGTAGATCATTCAATAATATCTGGAATATAGAAAGGCAATACAGTATGTAGCATTATTTTCTCCTGAGTCACATGCACCTAAGAGCATCCCAGTATATTAAACATATACCGTACCAAGTATTATACTTGTAAGCAGGTATTTCAACATCACTGTATAATGAAAAGTTAAATGACATTTTCTTATATATGTTTCCCTTTTAGAACAAAGCTGTAATTTATTCCAAGAAATTTATGTCTGTAAAGGAATAGTTGGAAACCCTGCTACAGGGGAAAGGCTGATGGAGTCGAATGACAAGAGTGGGTCCCAACTCCATTAGGACACTTCAGCCTAATTATATGCCAACAGAATGTTTTCCAGCCTGGTGGAAGAAGCAGATGGTAACCTGTGGGAGCTGCACTCATACTACGCTGGGATGCACTTTGCTCTGTGTGATACTGCAGGATGATGGGTATTAAGCCTTTATACTGGCTAGAAGAAATTCTGTGTGTTTAGTAAGTGCTGACAGACATAAGCACGGTATTTCTTACAATAGATTTTCTGATTTTCTTATCTAGTCACTGTTTGTACTTTACCATTGTAGTGATAACTGATATTGAGACTACATGTGAAGTGAATAACATTGATAACATCTTGTAATAATGGCATCCGTAAGATATAGTAAACAGCAAGACAACAGCTTGTTTTTGTAGTTGACGGAAAAAATGGGCAGGTGTAAGGATTTAAGTAACTTTGACAAGGGCCGAAGATATCACAAAGAGGCCTGGAAGAGGGGAGGGAAGATTAGTATAATTGTTTATTTTTTTTACACCTCCCCTGAAAGAGACCCCAGAGTATAATAATTTCACTTCCAGTTCTAACTGAACTTGTTTGGCCCGAAACAAATCAATGGGTCAAACAATCCGAGCTTGAAATAAACAAATCTTTAGAGATTCACCCATCCTAAGTACTTAAAGTTATGAGTCCACTGTATTCATGTATTTAGTTCTCCTGAATACTTCAGATATTTGGATAACTATAGCAATATAGACAAAAGAAATTTGGAAACTACAGAAGGATACGCTGAAAGAGACTGGTTAAAGCGCACCTACAATTCTAAACAACTTTTCATAAATGAATAGCACATGTGAAAATAAGAAACTTTGTAATATATCTTATTAAGAACATCTGTTTTTTTTTCACTTTTTAAGCTCCTGTTCCCTATCTTCAAACTGACTGCTTGTTTACATTATATCTCCGTATTCAGCTTCACACATAGAACTCTATGGAGCAGGGAGGGGCAGAGTAGGATTCTCCTGTCGGCTGATTAACTGATTCTTTACCTCGTTCAGCTTTTTATCTACAACTTCGCAGTGTTAAAAAGCAAGGAACAGCAGAGTGTAACAGCAGCAATTACTTGAGTGTCTTTTCTAACCCCCCTCCTCTTTTCATCGGCTAATATAGAGAAAGTAATTGTGTGAAAAGTGGAGAAAACAGATTTCTTTAATAAGATATACTACAAAGTTTCTTATTTTCCCCTGGACTATTCATTTATGAAAAGTTGTTTATAACTGGAGGTACACTTTAAATATTGTGATAAAATAGTGGGAGAAAATAAACGGTTGTGGAAAATGTAAGCTAGACGTGGCAGATGGATTAGTTTATTGTTGAGTTCAATAGGAACTATATAAATCGGTCTTCAGAATCTCCCTCTGGTTGGTTTTTAACTATTTAGCCTTTCTACTGTAGCTTTGCAGTATTTGGATCACTGATCTTGCACTATTAAATATCTCATTGGACCCCATCCATGGCACTAAATATCTCCAGCAGATGAAACCAGTAACAAGGTCAATAATAATCATTCACTTTTGGAACAAGTAGGTGGGATTTATTTACTGCTTTGGCACTCACTAAAAATGATCGGGTTATGACATACACACATGTACAAAATTGTTGGTACCCTTCGCTTAATGAAAGAAAAACCCACAATGGTCACAGAAATAACTTGAATCTGACAAAAGTAATTTGCCAAACTACATGTTGACAAGCCACAAAGCTTCTGGGAGAATGTCCTATGGACAGATGAGACAAAAATCGAAATTTTTGGCAAGGCACATCAGCTCTATGTTCACAGACGGAAAAATCTTGAAAAGAACACTGTCCCTACTGTCAAACATGGAGAGGGCTTTGTTATGTTCTGGGGCTGCTTTGCTGCATCTGGCACAGGGTGTCTTGAATCTGTGCAGGGCACAACGAAATCTCAAGATTAAGGGATTCTAGAGAGAAATGTGCTGCCCAATGTCAGAAAGCTTGGTCTCAGTCGCGGGTCATGGGTCTTGCAACAGGATAATGACCCAAAACACACAGCTAAAAACACCCAAAAATGGCTAAGAGGAAAACATTGGACTATTCTGAAGTGGCCTTCTATGAGCCCTGACCTAAATCCTATTGAGCATCTTTGGAAGGAGGTGAAACATGCCGTCTGGAAAAGGCACCCTTCAAACCCAAGACAACTGGAGCAGTTTGCTCATGAGGAGAGGGCCAAAATACCTGTAGAGAGGTGCAGAAGTCTCATTGACAGTTACAGGAATCATTTGATTGCAGTGATTGCCTCAAAAGGTTGTGCAACAAAATATTAAGTTAAGGTTACCATCATTTCTGTCCAGGCCTGTTTCGCGAGTTTTATTTTTTTTTAAAATTCTGTTGAAGCATGGTTGAAAAGCAATGTCTGACTTTCATTTGTTCATTTTCATAGAATTTTTTTACATTATTACTTTTATCAGATTCAAGTTATTTCTGTGACCATTGTGGGTTTTTCTTTCATTAAACGAGGGGTACCAACAATTTTGTCCACGTGTGTAATTCCCTATTTTCTTTTCACATACATGTGAAGTTACCTTTTCTATTTATACTTTATTTTATATATAATTAAGTCTCAAGCATTTTTCTATATTATTGGACAGTAGCTGGTGCCATTTTGGCTTTAATGATAAGCTTTATAATAAGCAGAATAATCATGACCATAGGCAGTAGTAGTCTGGAGCCGACTCAATGGGGCAAATTTATTAAAACTGCCTAAATGTAAAACTGTCTTAGTTGCTCATAGCAACCAATCACAGTGCAGCTTTCTGCTCCTAAAAATGAAAGCTGTATTGTAATTAGTTGCTATGGGCAACTGAGGCAGCATTGCATGTAGACAATTTGAATAAATCTGCTCCATTATATCTATAGGAGAGTTCTCTAGACGTGCTCTGTACAGGGAGGACGAGTAGATAAGCTGTGACATCATTTATTGTCAATAGTGGGTGCAACAGTGAGTAAGTGGTGTTATCTTGTATTGTAATCCTGTCTGTGGTGTAAATGAGGTGACAGCTGCAAGGAAACCCCTACAGAATTTGCAAGTTTCAGCCTATTATTAGGTTTAGTGGCCCCAGTGAAAATCACAGTATATATTACTTAAAAAAAAATAGACAGTGGTGACACATTCCTTTAAATCAGACCTCACACTACAGTAGACTCGTGAGTCAGATCCCTGACATGACCCCTAAATAAGAAATTTTTCTACTTCTCCTTACTCCTTGCTTCAGGGCCCACAGGTTCTGATAACACCTAGTATTGGGACCTTTGTATGTTGATACAAACAATAGGGTAGATTTACGATTGAAAATGTACCAGAAAATTTGGCATACGTTTTACATCACATTTATTAACAGTTTAAGACTGTCTAGTCTTAGTTTGTCTTACTTCTAGGACTTTCTATGCTTGACTCGGGCCCCTGGACTATGGGGTCCAATATTCTGTCATATGTGCTTTACACTGCATTTATTAATTGTTTTAGACACTTCCTGCACCTAGCCTGATAAAGGATGAGACTTATTGGAAAACATGAGGGGCTTTACAAGAAAGTTGCATGGCTTAATAAATGACACTCTGGGCTAAGCAATCCACGGTATGTGCCTCACACTGGGAGCAATATAACAAATTGCTCTTACACTGATATTACCCTCCCCTTTGTCTAGCTAAGTTCTAGCAAAATCTGCAACAAAAAAAGCTGCGTTTCCGCAATGTGGGGCCATAGCCTGAAATAGTCTTTACTCTCCGTTACGGTAATTTTCATTTTGTATGGTGTTGTTGGGGGTGGGGCTATAACCTTTAGTAAGGGCGTGTTATTGGCGTATTATTTTATTTATTTTTTTAATTATTTTATTTATTTATTTATTTATTTATTTATTTTTTACATTGTGTCCCCATAAGGTTATAATAGACCTTTGGGGACATCTGATTTTTGTGGGGACTTTTTTTTTTTTTTTTTTGGGGGGGGGGGGAGGCTGATTTCCCCTGTAACTGGGGTGGTACATTTAGCCCCAGTTGCAGGAGGAATACAGCCTCCTGCACGTTACTAAACCCAGCAGCTCTAACACAAGCTGATCCCGGCGGATCACATGACCGCCGGGTCAGAGGGGAGCCGCAACATGGCGGTGCCCATAGCGGTGTATACAGCGCTCATTGACTGCTGTATACACAGAGATCGGGAAGGCAGGGAAGGTAAAAAACCTTCCCTGTCTTGTCTCTGGGAGCTCCGGCTGAAGTTACAACTGGCTCCCCGTTTCAGCAGCTGCACGATTTCGTGCAGCTGCTGAATTCTGCTTGGACATACCACTACGGCCTTGCAGAACTAGACAACAACCTTCCGGACGTATATAGTCTATGGGCGGTCTGGAAGTGGTTAAGCCAATTAAAATATGGCATATAATTAGACTAGACAGTCTAAAGAAGCCACAGACTTATCTAGATCTGGAGCAGTTCAAGACTGTCTAGTCTGAATTTGCAATGTCTTATTTCTAGGACCTTCTATGCCAGACTCTGGAGGGCCTGATGTGGCAGAGAATTCTGTGGGCCCCTGGACTATGGGGTCTGGTTGTTCTCTGGCCCATGTACCTATACCACTGTACAGATTTATGGAACAAAGCCACATTTAAATCAAGTACTATTGATAAGGTCATGATACCCCTTGTGGACCAGATGACCAGGTTTCCCAGGTAACTGTCGTTGTCCTAATTAATATGAGCTAAGTGCTAGCTGCGAGGCATTGACACCAGACAGAGAATGTTGGTATGAACTCTCTTTCTTAGCCGAATACAGGGGCGCACTGACATACTTTATTAAGGCAACATAAGTTCATATAGCAGCAAGCATAGGAAAGGGTTAACATAGCAATGTAAGTCCTCATGTTCAATCCTAATTGATGTAGTATATCTTGAATGCATAGATAACAGATATAAGCAGTTCCATATATGGTCAGCCATCTCCTGTCTTGAGCTGTGATCCAGGGAGCTGTCTTCTGGCAGCAAGCCAAGCACATGTCTTCTTGGACACAAAGGATTCTCACTTTGGCATGCAGACACTATCTGGTAGTGTAACATTACATTACACTCAGTTTCAAGCATAAACAACCACATCTAATATTCAACTTTAAGGATAACAATGTTTTTTACACACAGTACACCTTAAGCAGATATGAAAATATAAAACAGATATAAAAGTATAAAATTATAAAAAGTTCATTATGATCCTTCACACTATGTGAATTAACTTTTGCCATTGTGCTTCTGCATCTAGTGAGATTCTTATATTGAAGTGCTACAATTATGGTTCCTGTTATATTATTGCTAATAAAGAAGATTATCCCATCAAAACAAAGCAGACAAAAGTTTCCAAAAAACAGCTAAGACCTGCCCTGGCCTCAGGAGGAGCCATAAATATTGGATCGTGGGAGGCCTACAGTCAGCCCGTGCATGGATTAGCAGTACAGGGCCACTTTCAACACCTATACTATAAATACCACCGAGATGGAAGCAGATGGCTCCATGCCCTGTATAGTGGCTGGGCACTGTCACTGCAGATCAGCTCATATTGAAGTCAACTGCATCCTGATCCCTGCTCTTTATTGTACCAGAGTCGAAGTCCCTGCTACAGCTGATCCGTGAGAAGCGCTGCCACCAATCATATATTTATGTCCTATCCTTTAAGGTATTCATGTGGCTGTAAATCAAAATTAAGTTGTTTCTTTATTATGTGCATAGATTTCTGAAAAAATCCATATTTCAAAGTATAGTATAGAACAGTTGCACATTTTCTGCAATAAATATGCTACATATTGAATATTCCCAGTGTTTATAATCACAAAATTTCTGTTTCATCTCTACTTTACTAGATCTAATTTACAATGATACTCCAGCTTTATTTTTGTATTTAGGTGAAAGAAGAAGGGGCCACATAATGGCAGAATTATTTTCTAACATAGTAGCAAGTATGGTCACAGCATCAGGCTACATAAGGTTTGTTTGTAGTAGGTAACCAGGGGGACACACAGGTGGAGTATTTTTTAATGCAGACTATATACAAAGTTGCTTCATTTATCATTTTAGATGCATTGAAGCAATACAAAAAAGTTGTTGTGAAGGTGTACATAGACTTTAACCTATAATTGTAGGAAATTGCTTTAATCTATTATAAAAAAAATAAAATAAAATCACACAATAAAAACATCTGTGTCCAATTCTCAATGGAGAGCAGGCTGGATCAGAATCCTATATTTGAACAAATAAAAATAACATTCACATGCGGGAGATGTCTGTTCACCAGAGAGAGAGAGCACTCCATTAACACACTGACCTTCAGTTTAATGAAGCACTAAATTGTCTGAACCCTTCTCTTTAGAAGTGGGATTTTCACTCCTATGACAGGGTTGATGGCAAATCACTCTTTTTTCTCTTGACATTTCAGATGTATACAGGAATCAGTTTTGTAGCTTAAGACAGCAATAAAAGGAATTTTTCCCTGTAATTGGTGATAAAATGTATTTTAAAGACTCATAAAACAAAAAAAAACTTCATAATTGTGCAAATTATTTTCATCTGCAGAAAGCCCAAACTATGCGCAGTTCACTTACTTCTCTTCAGACTGCCAAATTCATACTACAATTTAATCAAACAAAAATGTAACATAACTAGATCTTTACAATATTTTAACCCCTTCCTGACAGCCTCTGTAATATTACAGCAGAAGCCAGGTCTTTAAAGATGGCGGACACTCTGCTGCAACAGCGGAGACCCGAAGCCAAAGTCCGCAACATGTGTGTGGGCCCCCAAACTAAAAAAATGCCACCCCCCGGGGCTCCGTACCGGCCCCGTACCTTCTTTGTTGCAAGATCGTGGGAGCCGTCCTGTTGCTTCGGCAGCCGGAAGCCTTCTGAAGGCTTCCAGGCATGTAATAGTAATATTACAATTGAGTTTGGTCTATGGACACAAAAATGTAGTACACTATACTTTTGTGTCTTTCAAAAAAAAATAAAAAATGGACAGAAATCAATTTTTTTTCTTTGATCTCTATGTAAACAGAACGGCCAATCGATTCCATTAGTTTGTTTGCGTTTTTTGCATCCATTAAATGGATGTAAACAGTATAATGTGAATGAAGTGAATGATGTTACTCACTTTCCTTCTCCTATTAAATATATACAGGATATGCTTGTGATTCCACAGCTAAAATTAACATGCTGCAATTTTCATAAACGTATGCATGAGTTTAAATGAAATCTCATCCACACATTGCAGAAAAATATCCGCAGTGGACATGCTGCGATTTCAAAAACCGTAAATCGCAGCATGTCAATTATATCTATGGAAATGCCAGACTTTGCGGACTTTCTGTGAAAAGCACTGCGTAAAAAACTGCGATGCCTCTCTGCCGCCATGCTTTTACCCACAGCGCTTTTTCGCTGCGGTTCACTATGTGGTACCTTAGCCTCACTTTGTTGGTATTGTAATAGACTGTTTATTTTCCCCCACTGCGTTGCCGCAATATGGGGCCTTAGGTGAACATCTGTTTTCTACACCAAACCATATTCATGATTTGTTCTATAGAGATACTACATAGAAATGGGAAAACCATTTCAGGAGCTCTGTTTAGTATTGGCACACATCATTCTGAACAAGCTGGACAGCTTAGCTCTAAGGCATCTCAGAAGAATTGATCGGAGTAGACAACTCCATTAGGAACATGGATTAAAGTTAAAAGAAGTTTCCGAAGAATATTTTAAAGGAAGACAAAAAAAAAAGGCAAACACCAAAACCAACGGATACTGTACTATCTATTCATAGAGCTGTGGCCAGCATAAAATGGTTTTACTCAGACATAATTATATACTGTGGGAAACATTTGTTAAAGCATACAACCAGAATGGAACATCTGGCCTGTGAAGTGACATGACAGAGAGTATATAGGATCCTAGCTGCCATAATTACAGACTGCGAGTATTAAACCAACCAACATTACTCAGCGTGCATTTATTCAGTATCTTCTTTATAACAACATTGTAATGTGTAAATTATTATTAAGCTCAAAGGTTGCTGATTTGAGCAGAGTTGAGTATGTTACTTTATTTAAGCTGAGTTTGATAGTACTGATCTTTACACATACACTGTCAGAATAAATGTGGCTGCCGCTGTATATATGTATGCAGCCTCTTCTTGTTACACACATATATGGGGCATATCAAATCCTGTCTAATAGCTAAATCAAGTCAGAGATGAGAAGAAATTTAGATCCAGTTGGTATTGCATGATGGATAAATATGTCCCTCTATTTCTAAGCATTTAGGACACCATTATTCCTGATTAAATTTGCTAAAAAGAAGCCCCAAGCTTGCCTGACTGTTAACTGCAGACGTTCATCATTGTACCGCACTCTACCCCTTCAGCGAACAAACTGCCTTCTATTGTAGAAAAATATTTCAAATTCTGCCTCATCGGTCCAGAGCACCTGCTGCCGTTTCTCTGCGCATAGTTGAGTCGCTTGGTGTTGTTTTCATGGCTTTTTGGCTACAATTCTTCCATTTCTCTATAGGTAGGTGTACCTCTATGATCTATACAGAGGTAATACAGTGAAGGTGAGTATGCTGTGACAATCACCTATTGTGAATAGTGCTCCCTATGTGATGTATAAATAGATGACACTTGTCATAGTCATCCTGCCTGTGTTAATAGTGAGGCTACTGCTGCCAAGAAACCTACAGTTTACTTGCAAAAAAATATTTTTTAACATAAAAACTCACTGTAAGGATATGTAATTCCTGTCACCTAGTACAAAATCTAAATGGCATACCTACTTTGATTGCTGCTGTACCCCTGATCAATTCTAAATATTTTTTGGAAGGTTATATGTAAATTAGCTTTTTTTCTTCATTTTATCTAATAAAACAGAGGATTACCGCCCACTTGGAGAATAACAGCAAACATACATAAAATCTGTCATCTTTTAAGTAGGTGGACGGATTAAAAAAAAATAACGCTAAACTGATCAGGGCACAGCGGCAATCACATGATGTATGGCATTTACTTGGTGACAGGTCCCCTTTAGAGACAGAGCATTGTTTTATATTCATCAAATCTATACTTTGCATTAGGCAGCCTCCGTACTTGCCTTCCGCTAGTCAGGAAATTGTAGACCTGGCTCTGGGATTTGTTCTGCTGTGGATAGTGTACTGCCCAATACACATTTCAACACATGGCCCACGTCATTACTCATGTATCATTGAGAATCCTATGATATATTAATATAATCCATTACATTAAATGCTGCGTAGCTTTGACTATCAATAGCAAGCATTCAACAAGTGTGTATCTAGATGTGTAACAATGTATTACTCTGGTCACCTTGCAATAAATCACTATTGCAGGGAGCAGTTTGGATATAAAAGTACTGGCAATGGTTGTGTAGAATAATTACGGTAATGAAATTCTCCCACTGCCTCACTGGTGTGTTGTACGGGCCATTTGATGTGATTAATAAAGTTGATATAGTACAGTTGTCTAGCAGTTCCAGCAACCATTATTAGCCACTGGACTCTGCTCATAAACATGGGGATAGTATGGTTCACTGTAATAAAACAGTTCTGTTCAGCAAACACAAAGGGAAGATGTCCAAACCTGAACAAAGTATTCACAGTCTATGTGTGGACAGGAAGCCTATAGGAGAAGAGGAGCTTTCATTAGATAAATGGACAGTCTCCTATTGATCAGTAAAAGAAAAAAATGCAGAAAAGATTCAAGATTCTGCTGTAAATGTCTGCATATAAATATATACTATACTATGAATATACACACACATTATATATCTATATCTATAGAGAGAGAGAGCAAAGTTTAACTTAACGTTAAAGGACTCTTTCAATGGCTTTTTTTTGTCTTCCGTGATATTATGGTACAGAAAGTTATTACACTGCAGAAAGGGAGCAGTTCAAGTATCTTTCACATAGGTCAGGTAGGGTTGACCATACAAACACTAGGAAATATAACTAGCTATTACACTTTATACCTATCTAATTCAATCGATCAACATAAGAGTAAATGATACAAATTAGTCCAAAGGGAGAATCTCTGCAGGTATCTATTCACCGCACCAAGCAATGGTGTTTCAGATAAAACCACCGCAAAAGACACCACTGCAAATGACAAAAATGTAAAGCAATGGTAATGAAAATATTGTACTAAAAAGCTTTAATTCACTAAAAATGAATACTATAATGCATAGTGTGTGCACGGTCAAAGCAGACAGTACATTTTACACTCACAGTTATGAGTGAAAAAAATGCACTTGGGCAGATTTATTGATTGTTAATGCCAGTCTTCATAACCTCTGAATCGGCGGAGGATGTGCCTCATTTATGACGAGCCGCGCACCTCCTCATATATAAGGCTCACCCTCAGCCGGGCCATGCATCTACAGGGGAAATTTTGGCATAAATTATGCACACCCTTGCCATGCCCCTTTTCAGGAAAGTGGTGTGAACGATGCAGAAAAGAAAAAAAAGTTGCAAATTTGCGCAAAAAAATAGCGACTATTTATGCTTCGTACAACAGAAAACTGGTGTGCAATACATAATAAATCTGCCCCATTGTGTTTTTGCAATATTTTTTCCACAGCGTTCTTTAGCTGCATTTTACTATGTGGGGACTTAACCTTAAGATCTTAAATACCTCATTTCTGGGTTATATATGTTGGTAATGTAAGTGAAACACAAGAAAGATATCTCTGTCTTTACTAACCTCTCACATCACAAGTTTTATAATAATATCTTTCACATAAATAGGTCAGGTAGGGTCTTCCATACAAACATCAGTCAATATCGCTGGGTATCACACTTTATACTTTATTCATTATTATAATAAATTTATACCTTATTTTACTCTGTGTGTATCTATTCACCTCACGAAGCAACAATGTTTCAGATAAAAGCACCACAAAAGACACCACTGCAAACCTTACGAAAAAGCAAAATGCCATATATTAAAAAGATATGACAAAAATGTAAAGCAATGGTAATGAAAATACTGTACTAAAAAAATTCACTGTCAAACCAGACAAGCACATTTGACACTCACAGTTATGTGGCATGGACAGATTATTTGGCTGTCACTATGCCCAGAATTAGAGCATGCTTTCCTGTGCGCTATAGTCTTTCTGTATATTATAACACAGGGCAAAGGGTTCCAGCGCTGACTACAATCTGCAGCCTTAATTTGCCATTGCCTAAAAGAAAGGAGATGACATCATAGATCCCTATTGAAATTACAGCATTGGCTCTTGGTTACCTCAGTACCAAAAACTCTATATATTTATAACATTCTAATTTATATTAATTGACATTTGCTTCTGTAGGCGATATATCTGGGTGGGTGTGGCAATAGGGAGCAGATTATGTGAGAGACAGAGGGTGTGCCTCATTTATGATGAGGCGCACACTTCCTCCTAAATAAGGCGCATCGTCAAACCATGTGTGTACATGATACTGTACATGCCCTCGCCATGCCCCTTTTCAGGAAAGTGGTGTGAATGGTGCAAAATAGAAAAAAAGTCTTTGGGACCTTTTAGGCATCAGTGCTCAGAGACGACTGCTTTGTTTGAATGCCCTATCACTAGGCCACAGACCTAAGAAAGGGTTAACAGACTTTAAGCATGTCATGTATTGCAAAATACAGCCATGTAATGAACTTTCAGACAGAGACAATTAGTACCAAGCAGGAGGAGATAGCTGAAGAATGTTTCCATGTATCATCCCTCAAAGGGGTGCTTGAGATTTATGATTTCTATTAAACTTATTTCACTTATCTCATTTTCTTAATACTTGCACAAACTGCTAATTTAGAATCTTTTAACTTGTGCAAGAGGAACTAAAGACATTGCAACATCACTCAAGGCATTATAGGTATTGTAGACATGGCATAAATGTTTTGGTTTTTTTTTTGTTTTTTTTTGAGGGAATTTTATTTTAATGACCTACCCTTAGGGTATATACACTGCGGAATCTGGGGCTGATCTTGAGACACAGTCTGCCTGAAAATCAGCTCCAAATTCCACCTGAAATCTGCCTTCCATTCATTTCAATGGGAGGTAGAGGCAGATTTTTAAGGCTAACTGATTTTTTTCAGGTAGCAGAAAAAAGAACCGTCCTGCTCATTCTTCAAGAAGATTCTGCCTGAGACTACCATTGAAGTGAATGGGAGGCAGACTGTGGAGAAGATTTTCAGAATCAGCATCAAAATTAACTTCCAAAATCTGATTCCAGTTCCTAAGGCAGAAATTTTCTGGTAGGAGTTAAGCCGGGGCGGATCACATGACCATGGACTGATTTTTATCCACTCGGAGTAAGCGGAATGAATGAAAGCAAGCAGAGATCTATAAAATAGTGAGGAATTAATGCAGAAAGTATATTGGAAAATTGTCCAACTTTTTAATACACAAACTATAACATTGGTCTTTCAATATTCGTTTGAAAGTGGCCAACCCCTTTAATGTTTCTGTGTCACATTTACCATTTAGACTTACTGACATGCTACTATGGAGTTTATAAGATATCTTAGCGATTTATGTCTGATTTCTGTTTTCTACTATGATCATACATTTGGTGGACCTTGCCATTATTAGACTTGTGTAATGACATCATGATGATGTAACCAAATGATGTTATTTACTGCATGACAACATTTGGAATAGGGCTACTACCAATGTCACTAAGAGCTTATAGTGGATGACACTGCAGTTAAATACCAAAAAAGTATAAATATGTAGTATGCACAGCAATTGGTGGTTTCATTTCAGAAAACTGATACTAGAAATTAAATGAGCCATAACCAAAAAACAGATAAGATAGTAGGTGGTTGTGTCATTAAGCTCCAGGAGTTAGGCTTTCATGGTAGGGTGTTGGGGGCTTCAGCCTATTTATCAGTCTTAGCCTATATTCACACAGTGATAACAGTGATCACATGGCTGCTTTAAATTCAGTGGGGATTATTTATCAATTTGCGCCTTTTTTTCCTCGAAATGTTGCAAAATTGTGCCTTTTGAGTGCCCTTTCAATTTCTGGCGTAATTTACTAATCGGGCGCAAGCTGTTGATAAATTCCATGCACATTTCGTCTCCATGTGTGCTACGCCTTTTTTTTTACAGGTGTTCGCAATGCGCCAAATTTATCAAAAAGGCACAACCAAATAATAAATATGGCACAGACATGGTATTTAAAGAAGCAGAAAGAAGTGACTTCTGCGGATCTGCAAAGATGGCTTCAAATCCATTCAGCTTGTCCAATGAAGAGAGCTCCTCTGATTATTGGGTCTCAGAGCAAACTTTGCCCACAAAATCCAAAAAGAAAAAGCAATTTTTAAAAGAAGAGTGTGGCCAGATCCGCGGCACCCTCTGCCCCCCGCTAGCTACGCCTCTGCTCTGTATTCTTGATGCAGCCTGCAGCCATGCAATTATCCACTTGAGCTGGCAATGCATTTCAGGATTTGACACAAGTAATTGAATATGATTTATAAAATTGATGTAAATGTTAAGTCTGCTAACTTTGCATAGTTTTGTGTGTGTCTTAAGCTTCTGCAATTGTGTCCTTTAGTCTGCACTGTTTTTTACGTGACTTCCAGAGTAGAGTGATTTTGCGCTTTTTAATGCACGTTTTTTAAAAAGGCGCAAATAATAAATCCGCGAACACATGTTCGCCTGGTCCGACACGCCTACTTTTCTCGCCAAAATCACAAAGTGTCGGACAGGGAATTCTCACGTAGAAAAAATGGCGCAAATAAATCCAGTGTAACGGCAAAAAAGGAGCAAGAAAGGTGCAGCATACGCCAAATTCAGGCGCAAACACGTTGATAAATGTGCCCCACTGTAAGTGAGTGAGGCTATTCACATGTTTTATTTTTACCCATTTTCACGGATCCCTCAATAGACTTACATGTATGAGGGATCAGTGAAAATAGGTGCCCCTCAGATGGAGAATTTTTGTACCATGTTTGTGTGAATGTTGGTTTAGTTACTGTCATGTCGGGGGAATTTACCCAAAGTGAAGGCAGGGTGTAGTCAGGACAGGCAATGATATATTAGATTAGAAAAGCCAGTAAAAGTATGGGCAGAAGTCAATCTTAGGCTTAAGCCCCACGTTGCAGAAATGCAGCTTTTTTTGTTGCAGATTTTGCTGCGTTTTTTTGAGCCAAAGCCAGGAGTGGATTGAGCAGCAGGTAGAAGTATAAGAACTTCCTATATATTTCCCATTCCTTTTGTAGCCTTTCTTGACTTTAGCTCAAAAAACCGCAGCAAAATCTGCGACAAAAAAAGCTGCATTTCCGCAACGTGGGGCTTTAGCCTTATAGAGGTCATATTGTCAATGACTTGACAACTGGAGCTTAGCTCCAGTTCAATTGAATGAAAGCTGACCTGCATTTACCTAGTCTGGCCACTATACAGAGAATAAAGCTGTCTGTTTCCTGCTCCACTCTCTGTATATCAGCTAATCGGGTGCTGGGTGTCAGAACCCCACTCATTTAATACTGATAACTTATCCTTAGGAAAGATCATCAATGTTTCTTTGCCTGGAAAACCCCTCTTAATGCCAGGGCCCCAAATTGCAAAAACGGTAAAAAATGCTGCATATTACATTACATTCTGGCTAATCCCATCCACACATTGCAGATATAAATCCGCAGCAGAAAAGCGTTTTCAAAAAATACCGACTGTTTAAATGGGGACTTAGGAAGACTTTTCGACTGAACCATGTCCATTTTTTGTCATGCAGCATAAAAATTATTTTTTACTGTTATTATTTTTAAATAAAATTCATATAATTGAAGTGTCTCTGGTTCCACCCTCAGCTTTGTGTATAGCCTTATTTCTTCTTTTAGACTGCTTGGCATAAAACTTTGCAGCATTAAAGGCACCTCTGGGCCTCATTTAAATAGGAAACACTATAAAGGAATGAGGAGAGCAGATAATGTGCTCAGATATTTTCCTCGCTATGGTTGCTGCAGTACATAAAATAAAAGAACCAAAAACCTGGATGTTTTCTTTTTAAATAGTTCCAAAGGGTAAATCTTCTTTTGCATTCTAATATATGCTAATATATGTTTGAATATAGAGAACGGTGAATTTTCTTCCACATCTGTTGTCTTGTATTGTATTACATTATGAGAGACACGGTCGCTGTAGAGTCTATAGGCAAAGCAGTCTGTCATTAGATGAACCACTTCTCAGATAATGCTCTGCAAATAAGTTGTGCTGGTTGTTAGAGAAACTCTATAAATTTATGCCCCAGACAGGACTGATTCACATTGGGTATTGCACTTGGCGGTGCGTAGAAGCACATACTTAATTATTTACTTTCTATACAGAGGTGATCCATTGTGGAGAATATATTCACTCACAATAGACCCTGTGCCCACTGGGGATCACAATATAGGGCCAATTCACCAATTAATCATTATATCTAAGGCTGTAGCTGGAAATCAGAAAATGTATGTCAGCGGGGGGAGACTACAGAGGATAAGATGTGAGGGTAAGCAAGGTAAAGATGGTGTATTCTATAAGGATAAAGAGGTGCAGAAAGTGCTGATTAGTTGTCAGTATAATAAAGAAGAGCCATCTCTACAAGATATTGCCCACCTGACGTGAGGGTAGGTAGTACTGAGGTTAGAGAGGTTTTCTTTACCTGTCTGAAAACATAAAATGCTAGCAGAAAGGGATACAAAATATTATTGTGGTTGTCCAGTTTCAGCAACTAAATAGTATTGTTTGTATAATAAAAGGTTATCTCATTTTCAAGTTCCTCTGCTTGCTGTCATTGCTTACTTCCAGTGGATAAAAATTAGTGCATGGTCAAGTGATGGACACACAGGTGCCCAGTTCGTTACAACACAGAGCTCTGATTACTGTGCTATGACTGTAAGGCTAAGGTCCCATGTAGCGTCCCGCAGCAAAATAGCGCTGCGGGAGTAACCGCGGTGGCAAGGTACCGTGGTTTTTCACGCAGCGCTTTTCACAGAAAGTGCACATTAAATTGTAAGGCTACATTAACATTTACGCAAAAGTGGACTCGCAACGTCTGCCGAAAATCATTGGAGGAAAAAGTCCTGCAAGTCCGACTTTTTCCTCCACTGGTTTCAGTTTAAAAATGACTGACACCCGATGGACCCCATTATAGTCAATGGCCTCCGTCGGGCTCCATGTGTAACCGCTGTTTTACTGATTCACCTTTCCACAAAGAGACAGTGGTAGTGTGAACCTATTGTAACTTGTAACAACAACCACATTATCTAGCAGCTCTGTGTTAATCTGTTACTTTGCAGAACTGGGGTCCTGAGTTCAAATCCAGTCAGGCAACTGCTGGATTTAAGGGGTTCCCAGGATATAGGCTTTAAAAGAAAAAAAAAAATGTCAGGACCGGGTACCTGCAAAAGATCACAACTTGCAGACTCTTCAGACTCCAGAGTATAATGATCGGGGACCAGGGGAGGTGACAAACATAAAAAACAGTTTTAATCCCCTCTCCTGGGCTCCATCACGACTCTCTGCTGCCTTCAGTCCTCTTCAATGACGTCACAGATGTGGGTTACACCAGCCTGACCCACGTGACTTCACTAAAGAGGCGTGAAGACAGCAGGGAGTTGGACTGGTTTTTATGTTTCCTCACCTCCCCTGGGCCTCCGATCATTATACTTTGGGGTTTGCTCAATCCACTTCTGGCTTTGGCTCAAAAAACCGCAGCAAAATCTGCAACAACAAAAAATGCGTTTCCGCAACATGGGGCCGTAGCCTAAGGCTAAAGCCCCACGTTGCAGAAAAGCAGCTTTTTTTGTGCCAAAGCCAGGAGTGGATTGAGCAGAAGACAAAAGTATAAGAGCTTCCTATATATTTCCCATTCCTTTTATAGCCATTGTTAGCTTTGGCTCAAAAAACCACAACAAAATCTGCAACAAAAAAAGCTGCGTTTCCGCAACTTGGGGCCTCAGCCTTTATTTGTTCAAATCCACTAATATATAATGAGATTACCTAAAACAGAAGTCAGTTTATGGTAATACAACCACTCTGTTTCAGTCTACAGATATATTTTAACCAAGATCAAACTTGCTCTGGTAATATTCTGGTATTATTACAGCCATGTTCACTGCCTTAAAAATTCTGGCAGGCAAGACACACGGCATGAACACAAACCTTTGACTTGGAGTTAGGGTAGCAGCACACAGTACTGTAATGTCGCTGGGAGGCAGGGACTCCTAGTGTCATAGATAACTAGGATGCTAGGAGTCTCGCTCCCAGCACGAAGTTCATGCCGGGACATCTGGCTAGCACACGGTCATGTGCTGTTGCCCTAAGTTCTCACATTGCAGAGACTCTGCTTTTTTTGTTGCAGATTCCTTCTGTAATAGGAAATACAGTGGGGGAAAAAGTATTTAGTCAGCCACCAATTGTGTAAGTTCTCCCACTTAAAAAGATGAGGCCGGCCTGTAATTGTCATCATAGGTAGACCTCAACTATGAGAGACAAAATGAGAAAACATATCCAGAAAATCACATTGTCTGATTTTTAAAGAATTTATTTGCAAAATTATGGTGGAAAATAAGTATTTGGTCAATAACAAAAGTTCATTTCAATACTTTGTTATATATCCTTTGTTGGCAATGACAGAGGTCAAATGTTTTCTGTAAGTCTTCATAAGGTTGGCACACACTGTTGCTGGTATGTTGGCCCATTCCTCCATGCAGATCTCCTCTAGAGCAGTGATGTTTTGGGGCTGTCGTTGGGCAACACTTTTTTTCCCCACTGTATCTAGGAAGCTCTTATATTTTTCCCTTCTGCTCAATCCAGTCCTGGCTTTGGCTTAAAAACCACAGCAAAATCTGCAACAACAAAAAAATGCATTTCCGCAAAGTGGGGCCTTAGCCTTAAATGGGTTTTCTCATGAATACAACCATATTTAAATTTGTGGACAATTAAAAGTTTTTGCAAATATAAATAACTATACATTTCTATTGAGTATTAAAGCTTTTCTCTAAGAATCTAACTTGGTGACAGTCTTTTGCCTTGATCGGTTGAAGAACATTTTATGATTTGGCATCTGTCAGAAATAAGGAAATCATGTCCTCATCAAGACAAAACACTGACACCACTCAGTGGTTTGAGAAAATGTTTAAAACTATGCAAACTTTTGTCTATAAATTTAAATATAGTTATGATTATGGGAAAACCCCTTTAAGACTAAGGCCACACTTTGCAGAACTGCAGAATTGCAGTTTTTCCCACAGCGTTTTTCACAGAAAGTGATTTTCTGCTTCCATAATACCTATAGGGAAACCGCCATCATTTCCGTAAGTATAATTGACATGCTGTGATTTCCAAAACCTCAACGGTTTTGAAAATGGCAGCGTATTCGCTGCGCATATTCTAACACAAAGTGGGATGGGATTCACTTTGCTGTGACTGTAAAATGCCGCATTTTCTGTGGCATTTCTGCCGCGGGCAAACTGCTGCTTTTACGCCACGTGGGGCCCCAGCCTAAGGCTGAAGCTGCGTTTTTTTTTAAACCAAAGCCAGTACTGGATTGAGCAGAAGGTAGAAGTATAAGTATTTCCTATATATTTCCCATTCCTTTTGCAGCCATTCTTGGCTTTGGCTCTAAAAAACGCAGCAAAATCTGCAACAAAAAAAAAGCTGCATTTCCACAACGTGGGGCCTCAGCCTAAGCCCCATACCATCTCCACTACCTCCCATCTAGCAGCAGGAACCCATGCAGGACAGTTTTTACATAGAGAGGAGCAGTGACAGCCATTTTTTCCCCACCATAATACCCCTAGAGGCAAAATGAGCACTTTTTTAAGTTTTTGGCCTTTTTCCAGAGAAACCCTTTAATTTTATTATCTAAACTTGTCTTTCTCAGGCTATGTTCACATCTGAGACACACCGTTGGTGGACCAGAACAACGAACAGGCAGACTGCTAAAATAGCAGATACAGATGGAGCTCAACGGACCCCATTGACTATAATGGGGTTGTAATGAAAGTCCCTACCTGTATATACTTGTCAGTGAATTATATTGTTGATGTGTGTGTGTTATATATATATATATATATATATATATATATAATTATTAGAACATATTCAAAAGAAAAATATTACTATCTTTTTGGGCCTGACAATTCCAATGTTAATTACTTATGGTCACATAGGAATTTTCCTATGGTTTTGTCACCTCTTTCCTTTCCATTCCTTTTGAAGTGCGCGGCTCACACAGATAAGGTGTGTGGCTTTTAAGGACCAAGATGTTTACCAGAGTCAGCACAACCTTAATAAAGAAGTTTGTAAAAGAAAGACAGCTTTCCCACGTTGAATAGATGGACAAAAAACATTTCAACTCCGATTCAATACAGGTTTGTGAATTAAACAGGAACAATTAAGATCCATGGGACTCGCTTCCTTATTAATCCACTGTCCAGTGACTGACATAGGATTAAAAAAATGAACCAGAGTGGCGTCTCTGAAACATAATTCAAGGCCTAACATTCTAAAAACTGCGTGATGACCAGAGAAACCTTGTCACACCCATGGAGCTAGTCAAGCTAATCCCATCCACACATTGCAGAAAAATATCTGCAGCGGAAATGCTGTGATTTCTAAAACTGTTGCGTTTTTTTAAATTGCAGCATGTCAATTATACCTACAGAAACACCGGCGGTTTCCCTATAGGTATTATTGAAGCACAAAGAGTAAAACTCTGCAGACTTTGTGAAAAGTGCTGTCGGAAAAAACCATGATGCTTTTCCGGTGCGGTTTTTCCCGCAGCGCCCCACTATGTTGTTTCGCTCATCACCGCCATTTAGAAGAAATGTTGATTTTTATATTTATGCTAATGCATCTTCAGAATGCACAGGAAGCGTTCCCCCAGTGCTGAAACTGCACAGGGGGCGTCCCCTGTGCTCTCCTCAGACGCATTTTTGAACTCACCGTGCCAACTCTCTTCTTCTTTAGCAGACGCCTCCTTTTGATGTCATCCTTCGTTCGGGAGACATGCGCTGGCTGCGCATGTCCATTCAGCCATTTTCCTGTGGCCTATTACACGAGCGTACTGTATGTAATAGGCCACAGGAAAATGGTCGAATGGATATGCGCAGTCAGCGCATGTCTCCTGAACGAAGACTCGTACAAGGATGACGTCAAGAAGAGGCGTCTGCTAAAGAAGAAGAGAGGCGGCGCGGTAAGTTCAAAAATGCGTCTGAGGAGAGCACAGGGGACGCCCCTATGCAGTTTCAGCACTGGGGGAACTCCCCCTGTGCATTCTGAAGATGCATTAACATAAAGATAAAAATCAGCATTTCTTCTAAATGGCGACGAGGAGCGAAACAACAAAGGTAGAAGAAGAATAGCCTTTATAATGGCTATTACGACGTGGTCTTACTAAAATTGGCCTTTCTGAATGATAGGATCCCTTTAAATGAGTTTTTCTCTTTTATTTTATAACTGTTTGTTTGTCACTGAACCTTTTTGTATTAAAACATTCAGTTAGTTCCCATATGCTCAACAGATCCATTGCTTATTGAACTGTGTTTTGCTGTCTGTTAGAGAGACATGTGCGCATATTTGGTGGATTCCTGCTACCCTCAAATCAGTAGGTGGTGACATGGTCTAACTGGGGTGCTTGGACTGTGTTGGGGTGTGATGTCAAGAAAAAAAAAAAACAGTACTATAAACAGGCCTCTGGCACAATGATATATAAAATGGGGGTTATTTATCAAATGCACCTCTTTTTGGCAAAATTTTACGCAGTTGCGCCTTTTGTGTACACTTTCTGGCGTGACCCTCTAATCAGGAGCAAGCAAGCTGTTAATAAATTTCATGCACATGTCGTCACCATGTGTGTTGCATTTTTTTTTTTTTTAACAGGTGTTCATAAGGCGTCGAATTTATCAGAAAGGCGCAACTACATAATAAAAATGGCGCAGACACAGAACAGAATGGTATTTAAAGCACCAGAAACAAGTGACTTCTCTGGATCTGCAAAGATCTGCCCCCCCGCTAGCTACGCCTCTGCTCTACATTCTTGATGCAGCCATGCAATTATTCACTTGCGTTGACAATGCATTTTAGTAACTGAATATGATTTATAAAATTGTTTTAAATGTGTGCTAACTTTGCATAGTTTTGTGTGTGTGTTATGCTTCTGAAATTGTGTCCTGTAGTCTGCACTGTTTTTTACATGTCTTCCAGACTGGAGTGGATTTGCACCTATTTATGTGCCTTTATTAAAGAGGCGCAGATAATAAATCCAGCAAATACAGGTTTGCCCGAGAAGCCATGCCTACTTGTCTCGACAAAATCACAGTGTCAGATAGGGAATTCTCACATTAAAAAAAAAAAAAAAAGGTACAAAACACTTCATAAATCCAAGGTAATGGCGAAAAAGGTGCAAAAAAAAAGATGCAGCACACGCCAAAATCAGGCGCAAAAACACGTTAAAAAATGTGCCCCAATACAGTAAGTTATAGACACTAACTCACCTATAAAAGTACCTGCTCTACAACTAACATATACCCAATTACCCCTGAGGAAGCGGGTCGATGGGGAATGGTAGCATATTTTGATGCAATATTTTGTATATGCTAATTGTAGCGGTGTTTTTATATGAGAGTTGCTGTTATTGTATATGCCAATGTGTCAAGGGCCTGATTTTTGTAGACAGGGGGTGTTATACATAACATTTTTTTTTCTTTTTATGCTAAAAACCCAACGTTGCAGAAAAGAAGCTTTTTTGCTGTAAATTTTTTTTTTTTTTTTTGAGCCAAAGCCAAGAGTGGCTTCAACAGAAATGGAAAATATATAGGAAGTGCCTATATTTCTCCCTTTTGCTCACTCCACTCCTTGTTTTGGTTCAAAAAACCACAGCCTCAGGCCCCACGTGGCGTAAACGCTGTAGTTTGGCTGTGGTGTTTTACAGTCCCTGCAAAGCGGATGGGATTCTAGCGAATCCTATCCACACATTGTGGGACAATACACGCAGCGGACATGCTACGATTTAATGCTGGATAATGCTGGTTGAAGTAGGAACGAAAGTTCCCAGGACCAGACTCCACGCTTCCCAGATGGTCAATAAAACAACTGATGCAGATTCCATATTGTTTCCTGTCTCTTAGGAAGGTGGCGTATCATCTTCCTGTCAAGCACCTGTCAGGGCTTGAACCTAGGGACTTCAGTGTCCCAGGCTGCAGCTCTTCCAACTGAGCTATTCAGCTTTCTGGACAGCGCTTGTGCTGATCTGAAGCCTAGTTCCCGCACCTCTAGTTTCAGTTATGACACTTTCAATACTGACGCTCATCTTGTGTATCGACCACTGGCTTCTTCCTGACTACGGTATTTGCCTACTCCTCTAATACTGACGCTCATCTTGTGCATCGACCACTGGCTTCTTGCTGACTACGGTATTTGCCTACTCCCCTAATACTGACGCTCATCTTGTGCATCGACCACTGGCTTCCATCTGACTACGGTATTTGCCTACTCCTCTAATACTGACGCTCATCTTGTGCATCGACCACTGGCTTCCATCTGACTACGGTATTTGCCTACTCCTCTAATACTGACGCTCATCTTGTGCATCGACCACTGGCTTCCTCCTGACTATGCTATCAGCCTTGCAGTTACCCCAAGTAGTTGCAATAAAAGACTCCGAACCAGACCAGAAAATTGGTGTATATTTCCAGAATATTTGTGTGGTGTTATTTATATGGGGGATGGGGATCACGAGAATAATACAGGCAAGCTGAGGCTGGAGCAAAATGAGGAAAACACATTTCAAGCAAAGCATTATAAATGCAGAACCATAGTTCTGGTGCCATATGAAAAATTAGATTTTGATCTTTCAAGAGGTTATCTCAAGGGTTGCAATTCTACCTTTATTATTTTTGAAGATTTCCCCACTGACAACCCAGTTAGGATTGGAGGCATCCACAGCGTCATATCAATAGGTCAATCCCATTAATGTTTCTGGAATGTCACACATGCTGTACAATTATCAATTCACTCAAGATTCAGATACTAATGTGTATTTATCTAGCTCATTGAAAGGCAATAAATATTCCACTGAAAACATATACACTGGATACAACACTGTCTTCCATTCCCACTGTACGTACCTAGCAGGCGTTCTCTGCTACACTTATTGGTAAAAGAATTGTGGAATGCTTCCGATAGCCTTGTGGACAATATGGCTGTCCATCCAAATCAGTTATCCAACGATACTTTGAATGTTATCAATACAGATAATAAACAATTTCATGCTCCTTTATCTATAAAGCAGACATTATTATAAAAACTATCTTGCTCTTGTAGCCAGATGTTCCCTTGCAGAAGAAGTAAGTCCAACCATAGCTTCACTGGCCTCCCAAAGTTTTTTGGCAATGCCAGTGTCTTGCACATAAGGACGCAGCTTACAGGGCTTACAGTCTGAGAAGTAACCACCATTATGCTGGACAATGTCATCAGATATAGCACAGTATATGACAGTCTGGGCTGCTGCCTGACATGATATAAAGAACAAGGATGTGAAGACATACATCACTATGCGGAAAAGAATAGAAAATTGAGAGGTCCAATCTCCGCCCACATAACCTGCAAGAAAGAGGGATACAGTTTAGTATGCTAAACTTTTATTTTACCATCAGTCCCCTTCTTTTTTAGTAAGATATATTTGGTAGGCTATGATAACATTTACAAGTACACACAGTGGTATGTCATATGTATGTAAATGCTTCAGAGCAATATGGACACAGCCTTTAAAATTCTGCCAGGGCTCCTTGGGAACAGATTGCAACCAACCACTGTCAGTGTTTACTGCTAATATCTCGATCATTAAGACGGATGAACCCCATGAGGTTGGTCATTGCCAGACAGAAGCCCAGTACCCACCCAACTAGTCCCCTGTCCCCCCCATTTAATTATTTTAATGCAGCATGGATTCAGATTATGGGGGTGATGACTGCTAGTCTCCAGACAAGACTGAATTGTATGGAGAGGCTCAGGTGGCTGCTTTATATATTTTATTCTTGTTTTTAATAATGTCTTGTGCACTGTATATTCTTAAGTTTGCAAATAGTGGAAGAGTGAAGAAATCAGGCGATACCTTTTAGAGGCTAACTGAGTATATTTATAAGTAAGCTTTCAGGAGTACTAGCTAGCTCCCTTCAAGAAATGCTACGTAGACTAAAGCTTCATGCACATGGTCATTTTTGCAAGCCAAGTGTCGTCAGTTTGTTTCACGAACTTCAATGAGCGGCTCAGATCTGAATAGAACAAGCTGTAAAATTATTGCAATGGCCACACAGATCCACTCAGCTTGCAAAACAGCCGTGTGCATGAAGCCTAAAAGAGCATTAGAACTAGTAGTATAGGAAACTTTATGCCTTCTGAAAAGCCTTATTGTAGAAAAGGCTCTGACTCTAGCAGCTTATGTATTACAAGTATTACCATTTATCTGAATGGCTGCCATGTATCTCAGAAGCTGGATTCATGACGATCAATGGATCATTCAACAACTCTCAGATTAAAGGATCTACTTGTGCCTATACTACGCATATTACTACACTACACTACGATGATCCTAGGATGTAAGGCCCGCCCGTCTCACAGTGGGTAGATATCAGTGCCAAAATTAACGGCACCGATATCTCCAGCACCAGGGCACATACCGGGAAAGCAGGTGCTGAATTCAGTGCACTGTCAGTTTTCTAGCGGTATACATAACCACATATTGATGAGGACATGAAAGTTTCTTTTTAAGCAGATAAATATTTATAGATGATTAGAAACCTGTATGACTACATTATGTGCATAGTAGGGGTAGGTTCACACCACCGTTAATTTATGTCTGTTGCTCTCATCTGACACAGGATGAGAGCTACAGATATTAAATGACCGATGGACAAGGAACCCCCTCCGTCGGGTGTCTGTCTGCATTCACCTCAATGTTAAAAAAAAAAAAAAAAAATCAATTTTTTTTTTCTTTCACTTTTCTAGTGGAAGAAAGTCATGCATGCAGACAGTGTCCATCATGGTGTTTACATTAAAGACAATAGCAATGGACTGACGGAAGGGGCTCAGTCTGTGTCTGTCATCCTATGACAGATAACAGCAACAAACATTAATAACAGTAGTGTGAACATAGCCTAACAAACGCAAAATACTATTATATTGGGCAGGTTCCATGTATACTAGTAATATCTGAAAGACTTTGATGAAGTCTTCTGGGCTTCCACTGTTTTTTTAACGGCAAGAACAGCACTGAGAAGAATATTACAAAATGTCTTGAACACCACCTGAATAAAAGCGGTAACAGAGCCTTACGCTATGATAACATCTTAATCGGAGGCTGCATTACGGACTCCATCAGATTTGACAGGTAAAATGGCATTGCATACAGCTCAATTTTTCCTGTCAATACAAAGGACAACTATGTGGAACCAGATGGACCCTGTATAAGTCAGTAAGGTCATTAGGATACCTTTGGAATTGTGCAAAGGATCCAACACAGTGTGAACAGCTCCTCATACAGGGCCGGCGTAAGGGGGGGGTCAAACTGGGCAATTGCCCAGGGCCCCGTCCCCAAAGGGGCCCCGGGATCCGGAACCTGATGACCCCCGATCCCGGAGTCAGGCCCAGCCAAATCAATAACAGAAAGGGACCGAGAGGAGTAAAAATAACAAACATTTTTACTCACCTGTCCTTGGCGTCCGACGTCATCTTCTGGCGTTCCAGACATCACCAGGCCAGGCCTCAGCCTTAGCGATCACGTGGGGCGTGCCTCACGTAATCGCTGAGGCCCAATCACAGGCCTCAGCGGTGATGTCCACAATGCGTGACGTCAGCCGCAGAGAAGAAGAAGCCAGCGCCGGCGGGGATAGCGGAGCAGCGCGAGGAGGCCCAGGAGAGGTAAGATAAGGTGAGTATAACTGTTTGTTATTTTCCCTTACCTCCCCTGGGCCTTCGATTATTATACTCTGGGGTCTGAAGAGACCCCAGAGTATAATATAATAATAGCACTGTAGGGCCCCTGTGGATAGCATATTATACTGTGTGGGGCCACTGTGGAGCATTATACAGGGGAAGGGGCCCTCTGGATAGCATATTATATTCTGTGGGGCCTCTGTGAAAAATTATAATGTGGGGGGGTGCTCTGGAGATAATGTTATATTATGTAGGGCCACTTTGGAGCATTATGCTCTCCAGAGGGGCCCCCCAGTATAATGCTCTACAGTGGTCCCACACAGTATAATATGCTCTCCAGAGGGGTCCCCCAGTATAATGGTCCAAAGTGGCCCCACAGAATATAACATGCTCTCCAGAGCCCCCCCCCCACTTTATAATACTCCATAGAGGCCCCATAGAATATAACATGTTCTCCAGAGGGCCCCCTCCCCAGTATAATGCTCCACAGTGGCCCCACACAGTATAATATGCTCTCCAGAGCCCCCGCCAGTATAATGCTCCACGGTTTCCCCACACAGTATAATATGCTCTCCAGAGGGGTCCCCCAGTATATTATACTGTGCGGGGCCACTGTGGAGCATTATACTGGGGGGGGGGGGTTCTGGAGAGCATGTTATACTGTTTTGGGCCACTGTGGAGCATTATACTGGGGGAACCTCTCTGGGCAGTATATTATACTGTGTGGAGGCCATTCTGGAGCATGTTATACTGAGTGGGGTTGCTGTGGAACATTTTTCTGGGGGGGCCATCAGCAGAGCATATTATATTGCGTGGCGCCACTGTGTGGCATTATTCGGGGGGGGGGACTAATGAGCATTAAACTAGGGGGCCCTCTGGGGAGCATATTATGCTGCGTGGGGCCTACTGTGGAACATTATACTGGGGGGACGCTCTGGAGAGCATATTATATTGCGTGGTGCCACAGTGGAGCAAAATACTGGAGGGGGCACTGTGGAGTATTATACTAGGGGGGCCCTCTGGGGAGCATATTATACTATGGGCCACTGGAGCTTTATACTGGGAGGAGGGGCAGTGTGGGGAGCCTGTTATACTGTGTGGGGCCACTGTGGAGTATATTATATTGTGTGGGGCTTTTCAGGAGCATATTATACTCTGTGGGGCCATTGTAGAGCATTATACTGGGAGAGACTGTGGGGAACATTTTATACTGTTGGGGACCACTGTGGGGCATTATACTGGGGGAACCCCTCTGGGGAGTATAATATACTGTGTGGAGACCATTGTGGAGCATGTTATACTGTGTTAGGCCACTGTGGAGCATTATACTGGGGGGGGCACTGTGGGGTGCATATTATACTGTATGGAGCATATTATATTGTGTGGGGCTGCTGGGGAGCATATTGTACTGTCTGGGGCCACTAAGGGGTAGTAAACTGTGTGGGCCACTGTGGAGTATTATACTGTGTGGAGCCTTACATACCATGTGGGGCCACTATGGGGGGCTCAGAGGAGCATTTTATACTGAGTGGGTGTAAGGGAATCACTAGAGGAGCGATTCCCCAGAAGCTGCTGGAGAACTAGTGGGGAGGGGCACAACGAGACAGTGGACCCTAAGCTGAATCCCCTCCACTGTCCCTGGCTAACTTGCCCGATCTGTCCTAGGTGACAGCCAGCAACCACGTCGACAGTCCCTCCTTATAATAAGTGATCACATAGAACGCAGACAAGACGCACAACAACAAAGGGAGGTCAGCTAGCCAAGGGGTCAGTAACAATCGAGCAATTGCAGCACAGAATCGAGATCCAAGAGAATAGTCAAAGTCAAAGTCAGTGGTCAGAAAATAAGAAGAGCAGGTAACAAATAACAAGAAGTAAAGCCAGTAAGCAAAAAGCAATAGCAGGCGCCCATAGGAAAGTGGGCAAAGAATAAATAGGGAGAAAGAACCCGCCCCAGACTTGATAGGAGGAAAGGCTGTCAATCACCAAGGCAGGACCAAAGTTAACTCTTAGTGGAGCAGGGGGAGAGCAAGGTGAAGGAGAAGGGCGTGATGGAAAATCAATTAAGGAGGTGAGGGAATAGGACAGTGTTCAGACAGTACAAGAAAAACCCAAAGAAAAGAATCACAACCGGGCACGCCTCCTGCGCCGCAGCGTGCGCCCGGAGGACGGTGCCAAAGCCTGGACAGGCAAGGACGTTACAGTGGGGTCACTGTGGAGCATTATATACCATGTGGGGAAACTGTGGAGGGCTCAGGAGAGCATTTTATACTGTGGAGCATTATATACCATGTGGAGCATTATACTGTGGGGGGGGGGGGCTCAAAATTCCTGCTGGCAACCCTGTGTGCTATGTCTTCATCACAGCTCCCTTACTATAATCTTGCACATACGTGTAGTGCTCCATGGCCATGTCATTCCCCATACAGTACTGTGCATGAGCTGGCCATTGAGTTATTGGGACCTGCACAGTACTATAGGGGCTGACTATACTGGGAACATACTCAGTAACACCGGATAGTCAGCACATATGTAAGACTTCAGTGAAGGAGCCGTGGTGTAGGCTATTATCAGGAAGCTGCTGGGTGGGGCCCCAGAACAAGTTTCTCTGATGGGCCTAAGGCCCTTCAGTCCGACACTGTATAAGGGAGAACTATTATGTATAAGGGTGGGTTACTATATATAATTGGGAAACTTAAATATGCGGGGGCTATTAGAAGGGGGAACTATTATTTATAAGACGGGCTATTATTTATAAGGGGGGAACTATTATGTATAAGGCATCCATTATAAGGGGGGAGCTATTATTTATAAGAGGGGAACTGTTTATAAGGAGGGTATAATTGTTAAGTGGGCTTATTTATAAAGTGGGCTATTAGTGATAATGGGGACTATTATTTATAAGGGTAACTATTATTTATGAGGGGGCTATTATTAATAAGGGAGCAGTATTATTTTTACGGGGTGACTGTTACTGATAAGGGGGAATATTACTGATACAGGGCACTATTTATCATTTATAAGGGAACTGTTACTGATAAAGGTGTAATATTATTTATAAGCAGGGACTATTATTTATAAGGAGGCGCTATAATAACTGATGATTGGGTGCAAAAATCTATTAGGTGGTACAAAAGGTGCTCATTTGAATTGTGTGTGGTAAAATGGGGCTTGTTATTACTTTTTTGTTTTCAGAAAGGCGATATTACAGGGGTTGTCACTGGAAGACGATGGTCTTGTTTGCATATCAGCATTTGGGGCCCCGCTTTTAATTTTGCCCAGGGCCCCACTTTGTCTAAAACCGGCCCTGTCCTCATACACATACTTATTGTAGAGTAACAATTTTCCTGTATGGATTTCTTATTTGTACAATGATATTCCTTATGTATCATAAATAGTCATTGTGCTAGATGGGAGCAGGTTGCATGTGTGAAGCGGTCATGACCTGAAAAATAACTTGTTTCAAATGATAAAGCAGGCAATGTAGATGTATTAGAACACACACTTCCTGACCTGGATGAACAGCACATGCAGTGACTCCATGCCTCGCCATCTGTTGAGCTAGCTCTTGAGTAAAGTAGACATTTGCCAGCTTGCTCCGGCAGTAGGTGAACAGTGGCACTATGTTGTAGTTTAAGTCAGAAAAGTCCAGTTTTTGATATTTATGAACATTAGAGGTGATGTTAACAATGCGGCATGGAGAACAACTTTTTAGCCGTTCTAGTAAGAGATTGGTGAGAAGGAAAGGTCCGAGGTGGTTGACTCCAAAGCACATACTAAACCCATTCTCTGTCCAGTCTAACACAGCTGGCACACCTGGCAAATAGAAGAAGTGAAGTTCAAAAATACAACCAAAGACGTGCCAAAGTGAAAACATAGCAGCATGTAACATTAACTACTTATTCTTTCTTTTAAGTTCTCACCATTTCCAATATATCTGCTTGTTGTCAGTAAATGGTAGAAGAGTTGTTTACATTCTTTCAGATCAAGGATATAACCAGTAGTTGTAGACAACCCCTTTAGTCATATTGTAATGTAGTCATTTTTATTAGAAAACTTGCAGCCCAGCCCCAAGAAAACACAATCATTTGAAAGGCCTATGCACTTGCCCTCACCTCACACTCTCTTAGAGATGTCTCAAATTTGACAGCTCAAGCACGTGCCCCTTGTGTCATTTAGCCTTGTCATTGCTCCATTTTTAATGGTTAATGTTAACTAAACTTTGGAACTACTTTTGACTTTGACAGTATTAATGGATATTGACCCCTTTCTATGATATCCTGCATTTCTTTATACTTTCCCTTGCTTCTCTATTGAGAGCTAAACCCTGCTTCTCACTGTGTGTAATGTAGAGAAAATATGTGTGTGGGGAATGGGTGTCACTTGAAACTGTTCTATTTTAGGTATTATAAAACTTAGAAACTTGCTTCTGGTATTGTATTAAAGAGTAAATTCTCATGTTTCATATGACCAGTTCTATGCCCATATTCCAGAGATATCGTTAGTTGAGAACACAGCGAGGATGGTCATGTGATGGACACAAGTGCACAGCTCGTTACAGTCACAGCACTTTAATCAGACATTTGCCTGGTAACGAGCTGTGCACCTGTGTGCTCATCACATGACCATGGACTGATTTTTATCCACTGGGAGTAAGCAGAATGAATAACAGCAAGCAGAGATCTAGAAAGAGTGAGGAATTTATACAGAAAATATACTGGACAATTGTAGATGTTTTCATTATACAAACAATAACCTTTGTTTCTTAATATTTGTCTTAGACTGGACAACCTCTTTATTGACACAAATGTTACCAGAAAATTAAAAAACGTGAACATTTAGTTTACTGTCCTAGGATATAATTTGCACAAATATCCTGGACTCAATATCATCCCCCATCTGTCTTTCAGTAACACTAAGGAAATATCCACATGCCATAAGAAATCTGGACACACTGGAACCCATACACAATTTTATTGTTTTCTGACTAGCAATTTTTCTGTCTGTTTTTAGTCACATTATATTACTGAAACCAGTAATTCACATTAATGCTCTGTAATGGGTCTTACAATTGTGTCCTAATGCCATGGTAGGAGCAGCACATTACCATGTGCCTGAGTTCACATGCAACAAATCCTTTAGCCCCATCTAGTGGACATTTGTGTTATTGAAGTAAATTAATATCCCTTCTAATTCTACAGGATACAAAACTTAAGGGCCAGTTAATTAACATCACATGTATATACGCTCCTTCTGTGATGGCCCATAATTGGTCCTTAAGAACAAAAAAATTAAATAAAGTTATTTACGCTGTGTGTAATATATTCCAGAGTTTTTAGTACAAGACATAGTGGGCAAACAGTCTCTCAGAGCATAACACATAAAAGGAGTTGAGTTTCTGGATACTGAGCTGAGAGTTAAGACTTCTACAGGCAAAAAGGTATGCAATGATGCTTCATATAACAGATAATGTCCCACAAAATGGGATGGGCACTTGTAATCCAGCAAAGTACCAATAGAAATCTGTCCCCAGACACTCCTGTGAGGGGGTATCTTCACATGCGCAAAATACTCGGAAAAATTATTATTTTAGTATTTTTGGTTCTGTGGAACTGAATGCCCCCATTCACTATTCACTGTGTGTCCACCCGTCAGAGTTTTAGTGCTGTAACTGTGGAGAGATAAAGCAGGTTGCTTATTTGTGCTTAAAAACCAAGCGCTGTTCACTGATCCCCTTTGAAAAACAGCGCATCTATTGGATCAGCGGGTGCTACTGTGTAGTGTAATAAGATTATGACTGTTTAACACTCCCATTAGGTTGTAATTAACATGATCAGACTTTATTAATGTGTAATATCAGGCAAATAGTTGAAAATCGTAAAAAGCAATAGGGGCTACTAGATATATGGTCTGGGTTGTTCAGCATATGACCTTCTTCAGCAGATATCAGAGACCCACCTGAGGAGTGCATGGGAGCCTGCTTCTAGGACTGATTGGCTAACAGGCACGATAAGGTAACAGCTCATGATACCTCCTAAGAATAAGGCCAGGAGGTGCTGCCATTAGAATACAGCCCCTGCCTTTGAATGGTGCCCCAAACTCCTTTTTAGCAACCAGTCAGCAACTGCACTGGTCCTTTAGGGAGCCACTTTTTGTGCTAAATGCCTTTTACTATGCAACACAGCCAATATCAACAACATTTTGGACATTTCTGTATTTCCATCTCTTGTTCTGATATTCACTTCTGTAGTGGGTTTATAAAATAACTACACATACATTGCTGCTATTGAAAGAAGCAGAAATGTGTTAGTTTTCAATGGAACATTGTGCCAGGGTCCAAATCCTTCTTTGGATCAAAGTGTTGCAGAAGTGGAATTCTGTATTGATAGTCTCCTGCTCTTATATACTTCCCTCACACAGAGGAAGTCATAAGGGTCAGGCTGGTCACACGGTGTGCCTTTTGGAATGTGATGTGCTTTCTTTTTACTTTCACCTTGTGAGTACAATAAAACCCTTGTTCTATACTGCACTTGGTTGTACGAAGTTACACTTATGAGTGTACGGTACTTTCAGCTGCTGTTAAGTGTCCACCATGGAGTAATGTTGGAAGGGGATGGTGTGGCGGCAACTGAAGACTGACGTTTTAACCCCTTGGCGATTGTAGAGAGTGAGAATTCTGTGACTTTCAGTCCCTGTTTGGACAGTGTTGAGCGGTGGATTTTACAAGACTGACTATAAGAAATATGGAGCTGTTTTCACAGTCGTTTACATATGCTCTATCCATTTCGCTACGTCACTCACCATCATTATTGATAAGAATATCAAGACGGCTTTCATTCTTCAGAAACTCCTTACAGAAATTTCGGATACTTTGCAGATTTGCCAGATTTAGGCACCAGAACCGAACGTTCATGCTTGCACTTTCTTTTTTGATTTCTCGAACAGCTGCTTCCCCTTTCTGGTCATCTTGACTTGTGATATGGACACGTGCACCACGCTTTGCCAGGGCAATGGCTGTCTCTTTCCCAATTCCCGATGCCCCACCTAATGTATTACAAGATACAAATGACCATAAAGATAACAATATGTAGCTAGTGACTTGGCAATCTGTATAGTATAGTACAGGTAAAGGCTTATTAGCATGTTGAGCACCCAAGCTTTATTGCTGTAGTCAATGTGCTAGACCACCCTTCCATGTGTCCAAGGGGAACCGGCAGGAGCTGAGCTGAACTTTGTTTTCTGCCCAAGTTTTCTTCCCTCATTGATAAAGACTATTTCTATAACTGGAAAATGCTGTATCTGTGATGACAACATCGGTACTTCACCATCTGATGAACCATCTCATTCTGTACCAAGTACTGATCATTGAAAACCAGATATTATGCTTATTGCTATAAGCGGTTGCTTGTACCATACTCACCAAAACCCATATGATATCTAAGGCAATAAGCATTAAGGCTTTAAACCTACCACTGTGAAAAGCTGGTTTGGCATTTACGATAGTATGCACCACCTTTTATGGTTGCAGGGCATCCTGCTTGTTGCATGTTCAGAACTATAGATGTGCTGTCAAGCATAAGCCAACCCAGTTACAAACAAAAGATGAATACAAATTTACTTACTATACAGTCATTTAAAAAAGTTTGGGCACCCCTATTAATCTTAATCATTTTTAGTTCTAAATATTTGGGTGTTTGCAACAGCCATTTCAATTTGATATATCTAATAACTGATGGACACAGTAATATTTCAGGATTGAAATGAGGTTTATTGTACTAACAGAAAATGTGCAATATGCATTAAACCAAAATTTGACCGGTGCAAAAGTATGGGCACCTCAACAGAAAAGTAACATTAATATTTAGTAGATCCTCCTTTTGCAAAAATAACAGCCTCTAGTCGCTTCCTGTAGCTTTTAATCAGTTCCTGGATCCTGGATAAAGGTATTTTTGACCATTCCTCTTTACAAAACAATTCCAGTTCAGTTAAGTTTGATGGTCGCCGAGCATGGACAGCCCGCTTCAAATTATCCCACAGATGCTCAATGATATTCAGGTCTGGGGCCTGGGATGGCCATTCCAGAACATTGTAATTGTTCCTCTGCATAAATGCCTGAGTAGATTTGGAGCTGTGTTTTGGATCATTGTCTTGCTGAAATATCCATCCCCCGCGTAACTTCAAATTCGTCACTGATTCTTGTACATTATTCTCAAGAATCTGCTGATACGGAGTTGAATCCATGCGACCCTCAACTTTAACAAGATTCCCGGTGCCGGCATTGGCCACACAGCCCCAAAGCATGATGGAACCTCCATCAAATTTTACAGTGGGTAGCAAGTGTTTTTCTTGGAATGCTGTGTTTTTTTGACGCCATGCATAACGCCTTTTTGTATGACCAAACAACTCAATCTTTGTTTCATCAGTCCACAGGACCTTCTTCCAAAATGAAGCTGGCTTGTCCAAATGTGCTTTTGCATACCTCAGGCGACTCTGTTTGTGGCGTGCTTTCAGAAATGGCTTCTTTCGCATCACTCTCCCATACAGCTTCTCCTTGTGCAAAGTGTGCTGTATTGTTGACCGATGCACAGTGACACCATCTGCAGCAAGATGATGCTGCAGCTCTTTGGAGGTGGTCTGTGGATTGTCCTTGACTGTTCTCACCATTCTTCTTCTCTGCCTTTCTGATATTTTTCTTGGCCTGCCACTTCTGGGCTTAAGAACTGTCCCTGTGGTCTTCCATTTCCTTACTATGTTCCTCACAGTGGAAACTGACAGGTTAAATCTCTGAGACAACTTTTTGTATCCTTCCCCTGAACAACTATGTTGAACAATCTTTGTTTTCAGATCATTTGAGAGTTGTTTTGAGGAGCCCATGATGCCACTCTTCAGAGGAGATTCAAATAGGAGAACAACTTGCAAGTGGCCACCTTAAATACCTTTTCTCATGATTGGATACACCTGGCTATGAAGTTCAAAGCTCAGTGAGGTTACAAAACCAATTTTGTGCTTCAGTAAGTCAGTAAAAAGTAGTTAGGAGTATTCAAATCAATAAAATGATAAGGGTACCCAAATTTTTGCACCGGTCAAATTTTGGTTTAATGCATATTGCACATTTTCTGTTAGTACAATAAACCTCATTTCAATCCTGAAATATTACTGTGTCCATCAGTTATTAGATATATCAAATTTAAATGGCTGTTGCAAACACCCAAATATTTAGAACTAAAAATGATTAAGATTAATAGGGGTGCCCAAACTTTTTCATATGACTGTATGTACATGTTTCACAAACTCATTACATATACACTTATTCTACATAAAAAGCTGAGTAAATCTGTAAATGCATTGTGCAGTTTCTGACAAATTTATTACACTTCAAGAGCGTGGCAGAAAAGGGCATCTAATCTAGATTTCATCTTCTGGCTTAAAGACACACCAAGATGTACTAAAATGTATTAAAAGGGTGTATTCAAATGTGAACATACCGTTGAAACCAGTGCACTGGTGAGGCACCACCTAGTTGATGGTGCAACACAGCTGGGGAGTCAGTTTTGGCAGAAATGATCAAGTGTTGCACCAATGGCTGGTTTAGCAACTCTGCGCTTTTAAGAAACAGTTTTTTTAGTTTTTTTTTTTTTTTACAAACTTTGGCATGAACTAGACCATTAGTGAGCTTAGACATCACCATGTTTTTTTTCGGGTGAATGCCAACAGAAGACGACTGTGAAGCTGTAATTGCGAATTATCTAACCCATGGTCATACATGTTACAGCAATAGAAATGTAGCATTACAATGATTGTGTAATACATGGATGGATCTACAAAAGAGGGTGTCCTGAGCACAAGACCTACCTCTATGACATCTTATCTCTATAAAATGGGTTGTCTTCTTGAACAAGAAGCAATCTATCTGGTTGGCACAAGAAAAACAAAACAAAACACATCTACTGTATTGAATAACCTTTGATAAGTAGCTAGAACCAGAGGAAACCCATACATACACGGGAGAACAGACAGAAGCCATAGGGCTGTTGTCTGAGCTGCTTACATTTGTTCACCCACTGGTCCATTTTACTCTTTGCCTACTGTCACTTGTAGTGAATTCAGCAAAAAACCCAAGAATATATACATAAGACAAGGAGAAATCTGCAGTTTTGTGCACAAAACAAATGATGCATTATTACTGCCAGGCTGCTTATTTGCTTCCAACAAGGAAACAAATGAAAAATAAATTGAAGACACATCTTACAATCCCCTCTTGTTTTCCGAATAGAATTGAAATACAACATGCAGTTAATGAAGCAGCAGCAAGCAGAGCCTGGTGGCCAGGAGATGTCACTCCCTTTGTTGGGGTGGAGAGAATTGGCACTGTTCGAAAGACGCGCCAGGAGTCACACAGAGACCAGGTGGCTTAGTATCTTTCTGAAAACTCGGATACTTACATCTCTGTCAGTACTAATTCGTTTACAGGCATCTCAATGTTCAGCTGGACAAAAGCGCCACTTGGAAAAAGTTTTGGTCATTTGGCATCGGAGGGGACTAGAGTAGCCAAATCACAGCATGGCCTTCTGTAAATATGCATTCTAGGAGCACATGCCAGGAGATTCGTGGCAGGAAGGGAAAAGGGTTTAATAAGAGATGAAAACTTGTCTATAGAAAAATGAAGACATTAGGTCATGTGGATAATGAATAGACAATTTACTGGTATTCTCTGGAAGTGGATTAAAGGCAAATTAATATGTTGGTAATATGATGATAATGAGCATTACAGAGTCTAGGCCAAAGCCCTAGCAGGAGGCATCTGGAATTAAATGCTACATGAAATGCCACCAACGATACCTAAAGAGTGATTTACTGCAGACTACCAGTCATACATAATATTATCTGAAACATAAAGCAATAGATCGTGATATTTACTGTAGCACTGAAACACTGTCCCAGCGGTTATACAATGAAGAGTATTTATCCTCTAGTGATGGGTCTAACACCTGTGATTCCTACCGATCCTGACAATGGGGGGATCCTTTCTAGGGGTGAACCTAGTCTCTCTGCTGCCTGAGGCAACATATAGAAAGGCGCCTCCTCCCCCCCCTTCTCCAGAATACCCGACCTGGTGATCTTTGGTTCTGTGATGGACCCCCCCCCCCCCAATTAAAATTGTAGGTCACGCCCCCATTTGCAGATGAAAAAAAATCCCCTTATTTGGCCCACACACACAGTATAACAACCCCTTTACTGACCCCCACACAGTATATTGACCCCTTTACTGGCTCCAGCACAGTATGTTGTCTCTTTTTGGGCCCCCACGCAATATTGCCTTCCCCCACTTACATCGTATACTGCGCCCTTTTTTGGCCCCCACATAGTGATATGTTAGCCTTAGATTCGACACACATTTTCCAAAAGTTTCATGCTTTGCCAGAGCCCAAAACTTTTGGGGTCGTCAACCACAAAGAACTATTATATTCTGGAGTCTCCTTAGACCCTAAAGAAATAAGGCGAGGTGAGTAAAAATAAAAACACTTATACTTACCTTGCCTCACCTCTCCCAGGCATCTTCACAGCATTGAGCGAATATAAACATCTTCTTGCCTCTGCCTGATGTAATGTGCGATGAAGGTCACCATTGAGGCCTGTGTTTGAGTCTCAGCCGTGACCCTGGTGCACGTGATATCAGACGCAGGTCAGAGGAGGCCGCCGTCAGACTGCTGGATGCCCAGGAGAGGTGAGTATTGCTGTTTGTGGTCTTCACTCACCTCCCCTAGTGCCGCACAAGTTCGGTTGCTACGCCGATGTTTTACTCACTGATTCCTTCTCTTGTTGTTTCTGGCCTCCAGGGTGTGAAAAGGGGGCGAAAGAACACTTAAGTGCCCTATGGAAGAAGAAGTGAAGGCCAAACTGGACAGGAGCAATGATCGGTGCGTATTATATCGGGCACTACCTGCTGGAATAAATAGGTAGCAGTCAATTATAAAAATGCTGCCCCTCAGTTTATGCCAGGAGTTGAATTCAGGTTGAATGCGGGCGAGTCTTGTAGTGGACAGCTCTCCCACTCACTTCAATGGGAGCGCTAGAGAAAGCCAAAGTTACGCACTCGATTATCTCTGGCGCTCCCACTTAAATCAGGGGCGGGAGAAAGGATTCGGGATCGGTGAAAGTCTCAGATCTCAAATCCTAGAGGATAAATACTTTTTGTGACATAATCCCTTTAAAGGAGTTTTCCCACAAAATACATTTTTGGCATATCCAAAGGATATGCCGTAAATGTGTGATAGATGTGGGTCCCATCTCTAAAATAAGCTGTCCACTCCCCAGCTTTCAGCTATGGTCAGGATTTACGAAAACATGAGAGTTATGGAAACCATGGATGTGTCTTTAATGGGAAAACCCCTTTAAGAAAGGCTGAAGAACAGTCGAAAAAGTTGCACACAGATGACCAATAGAGACACTGGAATCATATGGTCTTTTTGAATGTACAGATTAGTTCTCCCTCTCAGCAGCTTTACACCAGAATTTTAATGCTGTCCTAGGTTGGATATTGAATATATAAATGAGTTAAGTATTGCTGGATGCATGGCCACAGGATGTTCTCCATTATATAGTAGTATTATGAATCCTTACAACCTATGAATTGTATGGCGCTGTAATAGGCACTAATAGACTAGAAGCTCTACTATACCTCTGTATGCTTCTGATTTACTGAAGTCATTTATGTCACTTCCTATACAAATCCAAAAAAGTTTGGCATGTTTCAGATTCAGTATTATGTAGGTATACTCTATTACAAATAATAACATATAGTGCCACAGAGCCCAGATCGCAGCACAAATGACTCCACCGTGTATATGAGACCTAACTGCAATTCAGAACAATGCAGCTGGAGAATACTTGATGAAAGTTGCTACCATATTGCTATGAAGTCTACAACATAGTCAATGCATCCTACCTGTGTGATCTGAACTTCCAGAAGGATTGGCTCATATGTTGCTGGATACCCATGGAATTCAGTAACCCAAGTCATACACAATATTACAATGACCAGTGTGTGCATACAGGGTGTAGTTTGCCTCTGTATGGCAGCATAATCTTAGGAGTATTAGTGTTGTACAGGTGTCCTATGCCAAGTGCAGTGAGTAAATTTCAGTCACAGAAATTTCTGCAACAAAACTTTCGCCTGTGAATTCATCCTCGCACTGTGCAGCTATTCATATTCCACATTTTACATTCAATGTGCAGCATCATATTATGTTTACATGATTTGTGCTTGTTACTTGCTCTTTCCTCACTATAAAAATATTCTGTGGCACAAAGTTGTAGCAGCTAGAGCTGAACAAAGTTAGCTGCTTTCTTCCATAAAATAGTGCCAAGTCTGTTCACAGGTTGTGTGTGAAAGCAGCAGACTCCCATGCATGTAATACCAAGTACAATCCATGGTCAGGTGTAGCACTGGAAGAAAGTAACCATACTTTTGTAATCCTGTACAACCCGTTCAATGACACTGAAGATAAAGGTGTTATAAAACCGGCTCACCTGTTATGAGGACAGTTTTGCCATCTAGTCGCTTTGGATCAAGACACAGTCGTCTGCTCTTGAAGCGCCGTTGAAGCAAGGTTAAGAATAAGGCAGCAAGCACAGTTGCAAAAACATACATGGTTCCTTCCTGCAAACTACAAGCAAGATGTCAATAGTAATGTAATACGATAAGTAATTCTGAAGTAAAGACAAATCTATAGACAGGAGGAAGCTTCACATACAGTCTACCCTACTAGCAGGGGTAAGTAACATATCCCAAAATGATAAAAAAAAAAAAAAAAGTAACATTTTTATAACTGGTGACAAGGACTACATACTCTGGCCTCATACACCTTACTATGTGCCAGCACCTACAGTGCCTTGCGAAAGTATTCGGCCCCTTGAACTTTTCAACCTTTTGCCACATTTCAGGCTTCAAACATAAGTATAAAAAATTTTAATATTTGGGTGAAGAATCAACAACAAGTGGGACACAATCGTGAAGTGGAACGAAGTTTATTGAATATTTTAAACTTTTGTAAAAAATAAAAAACTGAAAAGTGGAGCGTGCCAAATTATTCGGCCCCCTTAATACTTTGTAGCGCCACCTTTTGCTGCGATTACAGCTGCAAGTCGCTTGGGGTATGTCTCTATCAGTTTTGCACATCGAGAGACTGAAATTCTTGCCCATTCTTCCTTGGAAAACAGCTGGAGCTCAGTGAGGTTGGATGGAGAGCGTTTGTGAACAGCAGTTTTCAGCTCTTTCCACAGATTCTCGATTGGATTCAGGTCTGGACTTTGACTTGGCCATTCTAACACCTGGATATGTTTATTTGTGAACCATTCCATTGTAGATTTTGCTTTAGGTTTGGGATCATTGTCTTGTTGGAAGATAAATCTCCGTCCCAGTCTCAGGTCTTTTGCAGACTCCAACAGGTTTTCTTCCAGAATGGTCCTGTATTTGGCTCCATCCATCTTCCCATCAATTTTAACCATCTTCCCTGTCCCTGCTGAAGAAAAGCAGGCCCAAACCATGATGCTGCCACCACCATGTTTGACAGTGGAGATGGTGTGTTCAGGGTGATGAGCTGTGTTGCTTTTACGCCAAACATATCGTTTTGCATTGTGGCCAAAAAGTTTGATTTTGGTTTCATCTGACCAGAGCACCTTCTTCCACATGTTTGGTGTGTCTCCCAGGTGGCTTGTGGCAAACTTTAAACAAGACTTTATGGATATCTTTGAGAAATGGCTTTCTTCTTGACACTCTTCCATAAAGGCCAGATTTGTGCAGTGTACGACTGATTGTTGTCCTATGGACAGACTCTCCCACCTCAGCTGTAGATCTCTGCAGTTCATCCAGAGTGATCATGGGCCTCTTGGCTGCATCTCTGATCAGTCTTCTCCTTGTTTGAGATGAAAGTTTAGAGGGACGGCCGGGTCTTGGTAGATTTGCAGTGGTCTGATACTCCTTCCATTTCAATATGATCGCTTGCACAGTGCTCCTTGGGATGTTTAAAGTTTGGTAAATCTTTTTGTATCCAAATCCGGCTTTAAACTTCTCCACAACAGTATCACGGACCTGCCTGGTGTGTTCCTTGGTCTTCATGATGCTCTCTGCGCTTTAAACAGAACCCTGAGACGATCACAGAGCAGGTGCATTTATACGGAGACTTGATTACACAAAGGTGGATTATATTTATCATCATCAGTCATTTAGGACAACATTGGATCATTCAGAGATCCTCACTGAACTTCTGGAGTGAGTTTGCTGCACTGAAAGTAAAGGGGCCGAATAATATTGCACACCCCACTTTTCAGTTTTTTATTTTTTACAAAAGTTTAAAATAATCAATAAATTTCGTTCCACTTCACAACTGTGTCCCACTTGTTGTTGATTCTTCACCAAAAAATTTAAATTTTATATCTTTATGTTTGAAGCCTGAAATGTGGCAAAAGGTTGAAAAGTTCAAGGGGGCCGAATACTTTCGCAAGGCACTGTATATATAGGCCTATGCAGCCAAGAACCTATAAGCACATTATCAAACATTATTAAAGGGGTTGTCCGGGATAAATAGAAATCCCTACACTAATCTAAACATCCTTCTCCCGCCTACTTTTCTAAATTACATAACTTACATATACATTTTCTGATTATCTGGTGACTATCCATTTCCCTGTTTCCAGAAACGGAACGTCACTACTACTTCCCCCCCTCCACCCCATCATACTTACCTCCTGACTTCCTACTGCGGGGAACAGCTCCTCCTCCTTCTGTGACACCTGCCTGCGTGTGCGCAAAAGAGATGGCTCTCACACTGTCTCCCTCTCTAACACCCCCTCCCTTTCTTCCTAGCTATCCCGCCCCCTTCTAGCCCTTCCCAACTAACTCAGCCCACCCCCCCTACCCCATTATACTTACCTGTCTTCTTCCTGTCCAGACTTCCTTCTGCAGGGAACAGGTCCTCCTCTTCTTTCAGTCTGCCAACACCTGTGCAGCAGTCCCGGCTTTGCGCTATAGCCGACACTCCATCTCTATTGCGCAAGCGTGGGAGCCCGAATGAGGGGGTGTTAGAGAGGGAGACAGTGTGAGAGCCTACAACTACTATAATGCATTGCATTAGCTAAGGCAGCAGGAAACTACACCATGTAAACAAATGCAGAAGATACCAGGCACTCCCATAGAAACCCAGAAATCACTCAAAACACTGCTAAAGGTATATGGGTAACCCATTAATAGCACTAACAGACCTTTTTAAAAAAAAAAAAACAAAGATTTTTTTGCCCAGAAAACCCCTTTAAACCTTTCCCTGCCAGCCACGCATCTATACGTCCTCCCAGGGTGGCACTTCTGTAGCCCAGAACGTATCTAATATGTCCTTACTTCTAATGCAGATATCTCAGGATCTGTTAGGGCTATTAAGAAGATCATGGATTCATTTTAAAGACGATAGCCCTTACACATCCGGAGCGATTCACTGTTGAAAACGCTATTCAGCATTGAGATCCCATTGCAGATCTCAATTTCCGACTGTTTTTAACAGCGATTTGCTCCGAATCTGTAAAGGCTATCATTAAGATCTTGGTATCATTTTACAGATGAAGATCTTCTTCATAGTCCTAACGGATCCTGAGATATGGGGCTCTAAAATGTCCTCCCCCCTCCTGTCTCAGGAATCATCTTAAGAGCTGCAGTAGGAGGAGGAGGGGTGAGGAGCAGCCATGCAGTTTGCAGAGATGAGAAATCATCATCATTTGAGCATAACCTGTATGTGACCCCAGGGGGGGGCATAGCAGGGACTTCTTTCCATGTTATCCCCTCTATTATCAATCAGAGCGCATACTATACTTTTTCTCTGATTATCACATAAATAATGCAAATTTTTGCTCATTCCAGTTCTAGTGATTTTCAGAAGACATGTGCATGCAGGTGTAGAGCTTAGTGACATGAATGAACTCTGAACATGTTGATCTCTTATTTTTAGGAGGCTTGGTGCATATAACTTTGTTTGGTTTCCACTCTTAGCAACTAATATACATTTATTTGCATTTTTTTTTATAAAACATTTACTTTAAATCAAAATTGCATGAAGGTGCCTGTTTGCATACAGTACCAAGTGGCATTCTGACAATGCTGCAGGTGTCTACTTTAAGAAAATATATAGGTATGGGGGGGGGGTTGGATGATTTTTTAATGTTGCAATTTAGGTTTGATTTGTCCATCTCAAAACTGTGAAAACTGCTCTGGCTACCGGAGGTGCAAAATTTCTCGAGACCCCTGGCAGTGAAAGGGTTGAACCAGTCCCAGTACTTTATAGTGTTCAGGGCTGTAAGCACAGTACTATCATTTGTTTGTAGAGTGGCTGCTTAATCTTTACAAAAAAAATGCTTTTCATTCCTATGTAAATAAAATTGCATTTGGGGCATGTTCTGGGGCAGCTGAACATCGCAGCAAGATCTTCTCGCTCTATACCCCTCCTAGCAACACGGAGTCTACGTCTATGGGGCATATTTATTAAGTCTTGTACGCCAGTTTTTTCCCCCCAAATGTCTGAAAATATCTTCAGTGTAATATGTGACCATAGAAGTCTATCAATGTCCACCTGGTACCATGCAGTCGCTAGTGATGTCACCAATGTGGTCAGCTAAGTCTAAAGACCCGGCGGTGGACCACAACACTGGCGCCATAGCAAAAGCATTGATCAAGCTGTAAATACATTACAGTCTATTGAGTTAACATGTTGGCACCCACTGGGGTATACTTTTAATATTGTAAGTAAACTGGGTTGCCTGCGGGGCTTTGTAAATTCACAGATAACACATACTTATGTCCTCAAGGTAGCCTGAGGCCAATGACAACCACAGCTCTGCTACATCTATGTAACATCCCCTTGAACATCACACAGATATGACGTGTCTGCGATCTTTGTGTAAACCTTTGTATCACCTATATAACTACATAGCTACAAATATCCTGGGTTCTCTTGTGTTGGATGGGTTTATTGGAAATACAGGTCTGTGTATTATACTGCATTGTCCACTATCAGAAAAGTAGTGATAGTCGGGAGCCCTCTGTGACTGACCCCAGCCGGTTACCTTGCCCACTAGCCAGACACACCATTCCACCAGGGGATGCTACGGCAGGTGCTATTTCCTATTGGGCGAAACGTCCTCTGTTGACGTCATGAGCACGTGGTACAAGGATCGGAAGCTGATACTGGGAGATACAGGTAGTGTAGTCTAAAATTGGGCGGATCCTGGTAGGTATGACGTCACGGGAAGGAGCGGGGCTTATCGGAGGAGGAAGTGCGGGAGATAGTGGCAGTGCACGTGTATATGGTGAAAAGAGGGAGTGAGCTATTGCTGTATTGGACTGCATGTTTATGGGTGAAGAGGCAGATGTAATGTGTGGGACTACCATGTTGTTTATGGATTAAGAGACAGATGTAATGTGTGGGACTGTGTGTTTATGGATGAAGAGGCGGATGCAATGTATGGGACTGCATGTTTATGGTGAAGGAGTAAATATAATGTGTGGGACTGTGTATGGATGAAGGAGTAAATATAATGTGTGGGACTGTGTGTTTATGGATGAAGAGGCAGATGCAATATATGGGACTGCATGCTGGAGGGGACTGAACAGAGAGATGTAATACAGAAAGTGTCTTTCAACAAAAAAAAGTATGTTGGATGACATGAGTGCCTTCCTTGGAAGAAAAAAAAAATTGTCACACACTCGGCCTGCACATTTTGTCATAACTATAAAGTTTAGAATGTTCATTTTTGTAGTAATAATGCTGGGGGTAGCTGCTATTAGGATCCATACTATTGATGTCTGAGGTATATCAACCAGTATTTAAAAAAAAAACATCTGATTGCAAGAATGGGATCCTGTGTCCAAGATCACTTGTGAGAGAAAATCTACTGGGTACTGAGTTGTGACAAGACTGGGGTGAATGGTATGGAAGTTATTTTGAGTGTTTTTAGACTTCTGTCTTCTCTGGCCCAGGTGCTGTGAACACTTCTTGTAGCTACAACCCTTATTTAGATATTGCGGCAGATCTACTATTGAAAATGTGTCACAATTCTCCTGCAATTTGCGCCAATAAAACTAGGGTATGTGACTTTCAGCATGTTTATTAAAGAGGACCTTTCACTGCCTCCACCAATTCAAGTTCTTTCAATTTTTTAATAGGTGCTGCCCCACTGATTCCAGCACAGTAGGATTTTTTTTTTCTGTAGCCCTCACCATTCCTGAGCAATAAGTGCAGTTAGTTTGGGTGCCTCGTGCTATTTCAACTCAAAAAGGCAGTGAGATGTGATTCAGAGCTCTCACCCCTTGTCTGCTCCTGCCTGATACCTCCCTCTTGACAGTACAGCGTCTAAATATACTATATGAGACACCAAAACTAACACCGATTGCTCAGGAATGGTGGAAGCTTGAAAAAAAAAAACCTCAGAACAGTTCTAGGATCAGTGGAGCAGCTGTTATTGATGTAAAGAACTGAACCTGTTGACAGTGGTGAAAGGTCCTCTTTAACTGTTGTATACTTTCTGCTTCTTCAGTGACAAGGGGAGGGATTTAAAGGGGTATTCCCATTTCAAGAATCCTATCTATACTGCTAGCTTATGTAACTTCAAGAGTTTTCTTAATACATTGCTTTAGAAATGCTGATTAGTTTGCCTGCTATGTGAAATTATTCTTCCCATTGTTTAATAGATAGCAGGCAGGATGATGCAGTTACACATGTTTTATACACATGATTATTTCCTTTGTATGTACCAGAACACCACAACAAAACTGAAAAAAAAAAAATAGCTAAAAACAATATAATTTCCTGCAAAAATCCAAGTATGGCCCGAGCAAAATTTCTGGCACCCTGAACTGAATATTTGGTTGCACACCCTTTGGAAAAAATTACTGAACTAAATCACTTCCTATAACCATCAACAAGCTTCTTACACATCTCAACTGAAATTTTGAACCCCTCTTCTTTTGCAAACTGCTCCAGGTCTCTTGTATTTTGAAGGGTGACTTCTCCCAACAGAAATTTTAAGATCTCTCCACAGGTGTTCAATGGGATTTAGATCGGGACTCATTGCTGGCCACTTCAGAACTCTCCAGTGCTTTGTTTCTATCCATTTCTTGGTGCTTTTTGAAGTATGTTTGGGGGTCATTGTCCCGCTGGAAGACCCATGACCTAGGATGCAAACTCAGCTTTCTGACACTGGGCCCTACATTGTGACCCAAAATCCTTTGGTAATCTTCAGATTTCATGATGCCTTGCACACAGTCAAGACACCCAGTGCCAGAGGCAGCAAAACAACCTCAAAACATCTTTCAACCCCCAACATATGTACTGTTGATACTGTGTTCTTTTCTTGGTAAGGCCTCATTCCATTTTTGGTAAACAGTAGAATTATGTGCTTTACCAAAAAGCTCTGTCTTGATCTCATCTGTCTACAAGATGTTTTCCTAGAAGGATTTTGGCTTACTCATGTGCATTTTGGCCAACTGCAGTCTAGCTTTTTTATGTCTGTGCCAGCAGTGGGGTCCTCCTGGGTCTCCTGCAATAGCGTTTCATTTCATTCAAATGTCAACGGATATTTTGCACTGACACTGATGCACCCTGAGCCTACAGGACAGCTTGAATTTCTTCATTTTTCTCTTCTGTCCATGTGCAGAGAGATTAGCTACAGTGCCATGGGTTGTAAACTTTTTGATTATGTTGCGCACCATGGACAAAGGAACATCAAGATCTCTGGAGATGGACTTGTAACCTTGAGATTGTTGATATTTTTCCACAATTTTGGTTCTCAAGTCCTCAGGCAGTTCTCTTCTCTTTCTGTTCTCCATGCATCCTGTTCTGATGGAGTGGCAGTTCGAGCATGTTCCCTATTGCTCTATTCGTTCTTTATTGAATTGCTGGAGATTGCCGAGTACAGTTCTCTGCTAGCTCCGATGCTCATATAAGGAATAAATGAAGCAGCAAGGTGCATGCCCTGCTGCTCCATGAGAAGGGCCTATTCTCAAGATAGGTGGGGGTTCAAGCAGTCGGACAATAAAGTTCTCCCTTATCGATAGGGATAACTTCATCACATTTAACTTGAATTGCATTCTAAGACTGCATGTAAAATTAAAAGGCCTGTGATCTGTTAGGTAGCCAACCTATTGGTGAGCTGTTGCTGACCAGTGCTGTATGCAATATGCTCCCTTCCTTTCATGCACCTATGCACACACATCTATCCTCAGGCCACACAGATGTTATTACAACGTATCTGTGAAAGAAATATGGCTTTGGTTGAGTTGCATATGTCTTTGCTAAGCTGAGTCAATCGATAGGTGTACTCACAATTACATATTAGAAGTCTCATACATTTGTCATCTGAACAGTCCCTATTGTACTATAAGCACAGTCAGCTGGGTTCATGTGACTAAAACATGTTTTTTTTTCTGTTTCCTGATTGGTGCATCCATTGTCGAACTGTATAGTGCAATGATGATGTCACAATTATCTCTCTGCACTAAATAGTGTGAGAAGGTGACAGGCAAAATGATGGAGTCCCGGTATATCTCCCCCAGATTTCTGACTTGTGTGGTCCACGGCGGGTCTTGAATAAGCTTCAGCCCCAGGTGTAGGTCCCAGGCTCGTTACTGGGCCATAAAAGGCTGCAGAGCCTGCACTTCAGGACACATCCTGGGAGTGAGAGGAGGCGCCTAGGTCTGGCCTGAAACACTGAGAGTCTGGTACTGTGCTACTTTGTTTTGTTCGTGTGGTTGATAGTAAGCCACACGTATAGTTAGTTTTTACTGTTTAGTTAGTGCTCGGACAAGCAGGGCTTTCTTTTACATTTTGCCTGAAGTTAAGGCTGTATTTTATTTTGCTTATTTTGTACCTGAACTGAAGGTTTATTTATTTTTGCTTTTTTTTTCCAAATAAACCTGTTTTGCACCAGACTTTGTGTCCCTGTCTCTGACTGGTTGGGTCCGCACCATTGCTGCTATGAGCTACCTCCCCCACAATAGCTATAGTTTTATTAGCGTCAACCCAGGTTACCTGGCTATGCTTATAGTGCAATAGGGACTATTCTGGTGACACGAGTTCCTTTTAAAATCAAGGTATCTGTTCTGTCTGTAGATTAGTGACAGCACTATACTGTTCTCTGATGCTGTGTGCTTCTGAATTACCATGTCTGTACAGTATTCACATGATGCTCTGAATACTGTACACTGCAGTTTGGTTATTTCGGTAGCACATAGCATCAGAGAACAGTATGATGCTTTGAGTTCTGTGTATACGAGTCGTGGTCAGGCCAGGAAAAGTGTTCGGCACATGGACTGTTTTTCTCAGCCTGATCGTGGTTGTTCAAAAACGGCTCTAGGGCTTATTTACATAAACATGGAAATTGGCTGTAAAAATTGGATGAAAAGGTCCCTTTTTCATGACTGACTTGCATCTGTGTGGAACCAAATTTTTAAAGGGATTCTATCATTAAAAAAAAAAATGTATTTAAACTAAAAGCATTTAGGAATAGCCTTTAGAAAGGCTATTTCTCTCACCTTTATTTTGCAAGTCTGCGCCGCTGCTTTTTAATTTTTCTTCATTATTCTAATTGTACTCAGGGCGTTACCCCTGTGCTCAGAGCACAGTGTTGTCATCGATTCCAGCGCCAACTCTGTCTTCGGTTTCTGACGCCTCTTCACTCTTCTTACACGAGACCACCACAAAATGGCCTACAGAACATGCACAGTCGGCTCTGTCCAACCCGAAGAAGAGGAGACGCGTTAGAACAGAAGAAAGAGGCGGTGCTGGAATCGCCCCGTGCTTTCTGAGCACAATTAGCATAATGAAAAGAAGAAAAATTCAAAAACGGCGGCGTGACCTGCAAAATAAAGGTAAGAGATGAATAGCCTATGTGCTTTTAGTTAACGTTTTTTTTTTTTTTAATGATAGAATCCCTTTAAAGATCTCTCATAGACTTGAGTCAATGATTGATCAGTGAAAACGGTGAGAAACAGACATGTTGGGCAATTAACACAGTCCATCAAAAATGGACATGTGAATAGCCCTATAGCTTTTCACTGTTTTGAAATTATAACTCCAACTACACTTCTTTTTCAGGAGATTCTCATCTTTCATATAATACTAAAGGTTGCAGTTGTATGTGTATCATTTCCAGAAGTATCATCAGTTGAAAACACAGTTGGGATTGGGAGCAGCTGCATGTAAATATCCCAATAATACTACTGATAGAACGCAGTGTTATATGAAACATGAGAATCTTCTTTTTCGTGATGACACCAGAAGTAAGTTTCTAGGTTTTACAATGCCCAAGATATAACTGTTTCAAGTTACACACCCAAGCCTGTATACTGTGAGAAGCAGCTCAATAGAGAACTAAGGGAAAGAGTAAATAAATGCAGGATTTCACAGAAAGGAGCCAAAATGTATTAATAAAGTATATTACAAAATGTATTAATGTCAAAAGTTAAGTTACACTGTAATATCTGATGTTCTCATCATCTGATAGGCTTAACCATCTGATTAAGACTGTGTGAATGCAGCTATCTTATGATGGATCAGAACAATGGACTGCAAAAGTAATAGAGTGATGAATACAAATGGAGTACTCCTTTGCATTAGTCTCTATTCATTGTAATGTTGAAAACAAGATGGAAGAGGCCAGCTTACCCTGAATTATTCTTGTGGTTCTTTCCATGCATTGAAAAAGAAGTTGGAGTGCTACCCGTTAGGTAAATTCCAATTGAAAAACAATAGTTTATAGCATAGAGTGATTTCCATATAAACTTTGCTTTTATTTACACCATTAAAATGAAATCAAGGAACTGAGGTTACTGCTTACGCATTTCAGCGGACATCCTTAGTCATAGCATTCCATACTGACATGGGCGGCTCTCTTCCTATAGTCACACATACTGTATGCATAATTCCTCCACCACATAAATCAACTATTGCATTAAAACTATAGTAAAATAATATACGTAGTAGACAACAACATCTAAGATACCAGCTGGAGTCACAGCACTTCTCTAATATTGATATATTACATCCTGTCTTATATTCATACTTTCTGGTAATTCGTATTGCTAGTAACTTCTGCCTTGACTCTCCTCCTCGTAGAGGATTGTGGACTTTCTCAATGCCCTTAAACCTAAAAGAACTACAATTCCCATGATGCACCTCTGCAAAGTGTTTAGATGGCGTAGAAGCATTCTCTGCATTGGGATTAACTGTATCTGATAGATGCCGGTGTATACTTATTTTTAGCGGACCTGATGTGCATCCCACATATTATAAATGTCAAGCAACACAGGTAATTACATAGATTACATTTTCTGTGTTGCAATTAATATAATTTTTTTATTTTATAGGATGTTCCCGTCACATTTGATTGAAAATAGCGAGATTTTTCCGCATGATTACCTGCCTTGTGTTTGTTGTATCCACATTGATAAAAATCTGTGGTATCCAACCACGTTTTATTCATCATTTTATTTCTTTTAAAGTTACATGGGGACAATTGCACTCCATCTTGTTTCTTTACTTTTTAAACAGGAAAAAGTCCTGTACTTTCTGTTGGTGACATATGCCTGAATACCCACAAAAGCATTGTTCAAACATATGCCATGACTGATCAAGTTACTTTAATGGGATAAATGGAATCCAAATCAGGGTGGGTTCACACCTACGTTCCAGTCCGTCCGTTGCCAATCCGAGTGAAAATCTCGGCGAACGGGATTGGCATCGGATACAGACCGGTCAGCGACGCATTGGTTAAAAACCCATTCATTTGAATGGGTTTTTAAAGTAATGCGAGGGTGTCCAATTGCACCCTCTGCGCTGCGAAGTCGTTTTTTTTCCTCGGACACGAAGTCCTGCGTGTCCGATTTTGTTTCCGAGGAAAAAAAAGGATTCGCAGCGCAGAGGGTGCAATCGGACACCCTCACATTGCTTTAAAAACCCATTCAAATGAATGGGTTTTTAACCAATGCGTCGCTGACCGGTCTGTATCCGATGCCAATCCCGTTCGCTGAGATTTTCACTTGGATTGGCAACGGACGGACTGGAACGCAGGTGTGAACCCACCCTCAACCGACTTGCTTTCAGTTTGTTTCTGTCCTTACCAAACAGAATATCATAGTTATCTACAACAGGCGTTCTCAACCTGCATTTTTCCCTGCTATCCCCGGAGGTACACAAAATGGTGAGAGACACTCATCAATCCCGCTCCCCACCCCCCACCGCCAAGCATGAACACCCGTGGGTGCCATCCTTACTTTACAAGCACTCATTGCAGTTACAGGCACCACGAGAATGAATGGTAAGCTGTGTTCAGTACTCTCCACTCTGCTCCCCACTTCTTCTCTGATGCTAGTGTGAACACAGCCTTACAGTTAAATTATTATTTATAATTTAAATGATATTTCTTGTACATAAGAAGGGGTTTCCTTGACATTTAATATGTTTACATGGCGCTGCACTGTGGTATTGATAACAGAAAGATACATGGAGAGACATATCAGATGGGGTTAGGATGTGATTTCCTCCACCCATTATGATGACTTTTTCTGTTGTGTAAAGGCCCATGACAAAAGCAGTGGGCTGCTGAACCTCTGATTTTCATGCAGAGCACTTAGGCTGTGTTCACACAGCGGAAAATTTTCCGCCCTCCGGAGTTTTCGCCGCGGTCAGCCATGACGGGATTCCGATGCCGTGCATCAGCATTCCGTTGCGGCTAACCGCTCCTGACTAAGCCCGAATGAATGGGCCTAATCAGGTGTGTGGCTCGAGCCGCAAGATAGGTCTTTTGCTTTTTTTTTTCCGCTAGTGGAAAGAAGCCGCTAGAGGGAAAAAAACGCCACTGACTCCCATTGAAATGAAAGGGAGGAGTTTTTCAGGCGGTTTTTGAGGTGGATTCTGCATCAAAATCCGCTGCCAAAAAACTCCGTGTGAACACATCCTTACAGTATAGTAATAGTGCAGAATGGAAATGTTAACAAACTGACAAAAGAACTTGTTATTGCAGGTAATTCTGATTTATTGATGGCTTATGTTCCAATTGTGATATACAGTGGAGAAAAAAAAAAAGTATTTAGTCAACCACCAATTGTGCAAGTTCTCCCACTTAAAAAGATGAGAGGCCTGTAATTGACATCATAGGTAGACCTCAACTATGAGAGACAAAATGAGAAAACAAATCCAGAAAATCACATTGTCTGATTTTTAAAGAATTTATTTGCAAATTATGGTGGAATATAAGTATTTGATCAATAACAAAAGTTCATCTCAATACTTTGTTATATATCCTTTGTTGGCAATGACAGAGGTCAAACGTCTTCTGTAAGTCTTCACAAGGTTGGCACACACTGTTGCTGGTATGTTGCTCCATTCCTCCATGCAGATCTCCTCTACAGCAGTGATGTTTTGGGGCTGTCGCTGGGCAACATGGACTTTCAACTCCCTCCAAAGGTTTTCTATGGGGTTGAGATCTGGAGACTGGCTAGGCCACTCCAGGACCTTGAAATGCTTCTTACGAAACCACTCCTTTGTTGCCCTGGTGGTGTGCTTGGGATCATTGTCATGCTGAAAGACCCAGCCACATTTCATCTTCAATGCCCTTGCTGATGGAAGGAGGTTTGCACTCAAAATCTCACGATACATGGCCCCATTCATTCTTTCATGTACACGGATCAGTCGTTCTGCTCCCTTTGCAGAGAAACAGCCCCAAAGCATGATGTTGCCACCCCCATGCTTCACAGTAGGTATGGTGTTCTTTGGATGCAAGTCAGCATTCACTCTTCCCCAAACACGACGAGTTGTGTTTCTACCAAACAGTTCTACTTTGGTTTCATCTGACCATATGACATTCTCCCAATACTCTTCTGGAACATCCAAATGCTCTCTAGCAAACTTCAGACGGCCCTGGATATGTACTGGATTAAGCAGAGGGACACGTCTGGCACTGCAGGATCTGAGTCCCTGGCGGCGTAGTGTGTTACCAACGGTAGTCTTTGTTACGTTAGTCCCAGCTTTCTGTAGGTCATTCACTAGGTCCCTCCGTGTGGTTCTGGGATTTTTGCTCACCGTTCTTGTGATCATTTTGACCCCACGGGGTGAGATCTTGTGTGGAGCCCCTAATCGAGTGGGAGATTATCAGTAGTCTTGTATGTCTTCCATTTTCTAATTATTGCTCCCACAGTTGATTTCTTCACACCAAGCTGCTTGCCTATTGCATATTCAGTCTTCCCAGCCTGGTGCAGGTCTACAATTTTGTTTCTGGTGTCCTTCCACAGCTCTTTGGTCTTCACCATAATGGAGTTTGGAGTGTGACTGTTTGAGGTTGTGGACAGGTGTCTTTTATACTGATAACAATGTCAAACAGGTGCCATTACTACAGGTAATGAGTGGAGGACAGAGGAACCTCTTAAAGAAGAAGTTACAGGTCTGTGAGAGCCAGAAATCTTGCTTGTTTGTAGGTGACCAAATACTTATTTTCCAACATAATTTGCAAATAAATTCTTAAAAAAAAAATCAGACAATGTGATTTTCTGGATTTGTTTTCTCATTTTGTCTCTCATAGTTGAGGTCTACCTATGATGTCAATTACAGGCCGGCCTCATCTTTTTAAGTGGGAGAACTTGCACAATTGGTGGCTGACTAAATACTTTTTTTTCCCCATTGTATGTAGGTGTATGCATACTGCTGATGTCTGTTTTTAGTGTAAATGTATCTGATTCATCAGTTACATATGTGCATGCATATTTGCAAAATATTTTTACATTCTTCAACCACCTTATGTCACTCACAGACATATGTAGAGCAGTATGAGTAACAAGCATATGGTTCACCTAAGTAGTTTAGGATGAGTTTAGAATCATGCTGCAATATACTAGTTACAACATCCACCCTTTTCAGTATCATCTAAGGCTGGATTTACACCTGTGTTAGTCTCCATAGGAAACTCCACCACAGAATCTGCGGAGAGAAAAGTACTGCAAGGAGGACTTTTCTCTTCTCCGGTTTCAGTATAAAACTGGTGGAAACCTGGCGGACCTCATAGTCTATGGGGTCTGCAGGTTTCCACATGTAACCGCTTTTTAGTTTCAAAGGTATTTATTGAATGATTGTAAGCAAATCAGAACATAAGAACAAACAGAAGAACAATCAGAAGATCAGTTTAGAACAATTTAGAGAAGTAAATACGATACAAGAATAACATTTTTAAATCTAAAGTTGACACGCCTGTACAATAAGAAAGGGTAAAAAGATAAAAGAACCATTAAAAAACAGTGAGGAGGGAAGGGAGATGAATAGCGTCAAAGTGCATACATCGGATAGAAGGGTGGGGGAGGGAGATCCTTCCCAGGAAAAGGGGTATAAGCACAGCACTTAACCCTAATATCAAATTATAGTTGAAGACAGTATGGCAGACCAGGGATGTTGGACCTATTAATACAGGGTGTCCAATCCCTGTCAAAGAACGGAGAGTGTCAGACTGTAGCATTGATCCACTCTTGGAGCATTATCGCGTCAACTCAGCAAACAACATCTGTCAACGAGCAACTGGATCTTTTCCAGTTGAAGGCATTATGAATTTGTAGCAATTTATATTGGGCATATTTGAAGGTAGCATGCTTAAAGGGGTATTCCCATGGACATAACCACAGTTATATTTGTAGATAATTAAAACATTTTTGCAAATATAAGTAGTTAAAAATTTTGCAGAGTTTTAAAGATTTTCTCTAACTATCTCAGTGGTGATATCTGTTGTCTTCATAGGTTGCCAATGGATACAACCATGAATGCAGAAACTTTCTATGGTCTGGGACTTGTCAGAAATCATGACCCAGCCATGAATTCCTTACTGTAGCTGGGCTATCAGGCAGGCACACTACCTGTATGAGAAGATATCCCGGCCACAATAAGAATTATGGCTGATTTACTGACCTTACAAAGGTCCTGCATTCATGGTTGTATCCACTGGCATCCAGTAAAGACAACAAGCTGTCATATTTAGAGAAAATCTATAAAACTCTGAAAAATTTTTAATTACTTATATTTGCAACAATGTTTAACTTTTAATTATCTACAAATTTAAAAATGGTTATGTTTGTGGGAATGCCCCTTTAAGACTAAGAAGGAATACTGGGGCAGAAAATGAAAATGATTGACCAAAAAGTCGTTGCACCATTCTATGGATAGCTACCCAAAAGCGATGGGCTAGAGGTCAGGTCCACCAAATATGGAGAGTGGTGCCTAAGGTATTACAACCCCTAAAACAAAGGGGCGAGACTGTAGGAAAAAACTGTAATCTATGGTGGACCAAATAGGTCCTATGAAGAGTTTTCAAAGAATATTCAAAGAAGCTCCATAAGGGTGACCTGCCAACTACATTTGCTAATAGACGTGCAACAGTCTATCCTATGGTCTGGAGTTAAAGTAGTATTAAGGTCCCGTGTACAGGATGCCATAAAATCTAATTTCGTTTCGGGGCGCGAGGCGTTCAGTATACTGTATAAAAGAGAGAGGACCCCTATCCCCCGCTCTGTACAAACATAGTCTCTCAAAGCTAATAGGGGAAATTTCTGGACTAAGTGGAGTGAGGCAACATAGGAAATAAAAGACCTGATTAGTCCTGAAAGCTTCTGAGGGATGTGGAGAATATGTATTAATGAAAGTGAAGACCCGCCTGTTACAGTGGAAGTCGATGAGATGGCAAACCTAGCGTTTCTCCACCAAACACCTCAGGAGATAGCCCCGGAGGGAAAAGGGGGTTATGATGCAAAAGTAGCAAAGGGGGAAATCTGGCTTTGCAGCCGATAGATAAAACGAACACTCCTCCACAATTGTAACATATAATTAGTTACCTTTGCAACTGCTGGAATTATATGAGAGGCTGCAGGGTCCAAAGTAAAGCTTTTAGGGAGGACGGGGCCTCCAGTGACGACTCCAAAGTGACCCATTGTGGGCAATCCATCTCGTTATAGATAGTACATAGCTGTGAGAGACTAGCAGCAATATAGTATCTATAAAAATGAGGGACTAACAGCCCACCTGATATCTTATGGAGATACATAATGCGTCTGCGAATACATGGGTGTTTGCATGCCCATATGAAGTTGAAGATTTCCTTTTGTAGATTAGCTAGGGAAGAGGAGGTCACCAGAGTTGGGAGGGTATGAAAGTAATAAAGAATGTGGGGCAGGGTAACCCTTTTAACCAATTCAGGAGAGGGTGGGGCAATGCCATGCAACGAGATCCTTCAGTAACTTTGGAATCTACGTGGCATAGTTCCATTTGAAATGTGCACCTAGGGAATTGCAGAGGTTTATGCCCAGGTATGGTAAATATTTATCCCTGGTCTGGAAGCCAAAGTTCAAAGCTATCAATTTTGCGGTGGCCGAGGGGACATTACAGTGGAGAATTTCAGATTTAGAGGTGTTGAGTTTAAGGCCCGATAGTTGTGCGAAGCGTGAAAGGGTATTGATCAGTTTCAGAAGTGGGATAAGAGGGCTGGTGATAGTTTGTAGCATGTCATCCGCAAATAGGCTACATTTATATTCATGGTTCCCAATCATCATACCCTTAAAGAGGATCTTTCAGCACCTCCACAAATTCTAGTTATTAGCATTTGTTAATAATGCTCCCCTGATTATAGTGCAGTTGGAATTTTCTTTAATATCAGAAGGGCAGTGTCAAGCAGTGGCTGTGATTCAGAGCTCTAACCAGAGGCTCAGAATCACACTCCTTGTCTGCTCCTGCCTGACACCGCCATCCTGACAGTACAGAGCCTAAATAGTATATTATGCACCAAAACTACCTGTATTGATTGTTCGGGAATGGTGGGGGCTAGAGAAAAAAATTCCAACTGTGCGGGAATCAGTGGAGCAGCAGCTATTAAATAAAATAGATGGACTTGATGGAGGTGGTGAAAGGTCCTCTTTTATGTCAGGGTGAAAGCGAATGACAATAGTGGCTCTATAGCAAGAGCAAACAAAGCGGGAGACAAGGTGGGTACCAAAACAGATGTTGATAGGCATTGGAGAATCTGTGGGTAGTTTTAGATATGCGATGGGGTTGCAGTAAAGGGCACGGAGGACTCTTTGAAAATGCCCATAAACCTCAGGACATGAGCAAGATAGGTTCAGGACAGACTGTCAAAGGCATTTTCAATATCTAAAGCTAGCAAGGAGATGGGTTTACAGTGAGAGTTGGCCTAATGAATAATGTTACAGAGTTTTCTAACATTATCAGATGCCTGTCTACCTGGAAATAGAAGTGAAATGGGTCTATAATTGGCAGGGGTAGTAGCATCTTTACCGGATTTTGGAATGACCGTAATAGATGCACATAGAACATTCTAGGGGAATTTACCACCATGCAAGATGTGATTGCATATCTGAAGAAGGTGGGGTTTAAAGGACAGTTCTGAATTTTTTTTTTATAGTATAGAGAAGAAAAGCTCTCCCATTCTTAAGCGCATCAATAGCAAAGTCCAGTTCCTCCCTAGTTATGGGTTAATTTAGGGTTGTTGCCTGAGAGGGGGAAATTATAGGGAGGTGGAGGGAGCAGAGGAAATAGGCAATCTCTGGGGGGGGGGGGGGGGGGCAGGCCACAGTAGGGGCAGAATAGAGATTCTGGCAGAACTGGTGAAATTGAGCATAGATTTAGTTAGAATTAGAGGTTATGGTTCCGCCAGGTTCCCGTATTTGATAGATAATATTTAGTCTCTGGTGTGCTTTCAGCCTAGAAGCCAAAAGTTTATCAGGTTTATTTGCATATTTATAGAACCTCGTCTGGGTCCAGCACACAGCCTTTTCAGTCCGATGCGTCAACATAGAGTCAAGATATAGTTTGACATCCCTGGTACATTTTGCAAGATAGTGGGAAGGTTATTTATTTTTTTTTAGGCGGGAGACCTCTGCTATAAGGGAGCCTTGGACTGTGGCCTTATGGATTGGTATCTGATGCTTTATTAAGACTAAAGAACTGGTTGAGGGTGCCTGCAGTCAATAGAGACTCATTTAAATGCCATTCCAAGTGAGGAGCAGAAAGGGGCTCGAAAGCTATATCAATCATAACCAGGTCATGGTCTGTCCAGGCACAGGGTACATGACAGGCATACGTAAGGCCGGGGAGCATTGAGGTAGAGAGGAGGATCCTATCAATCCTAGTGTAATGGCAGTGTGCAAGGAAAAAGTACATATAGCCCCTTTTATTCCCATTAAAGTCACGCCAAGCATCTGCGACAGCAAGGGACTGTAAGGCAGAATCTCCCCTTTAGCTGTAGAGGAAAGTTTGTCAACCAAAGGGGAGCAATGATCTAGGTTAGCATTAACAGTGAAATTGAAGTCTCCACACCAGATTAAGTTACAAAGATCTTGTTGGTTTAGCAATGCACACATCTCATGAAAGAAAGCCACAGGGGATTCAGTGGGGGCATAGGAGTTAACAAGGCATAGGTGGCGGCCTTAAAGGCAGCAGTGAAGGAAGATGTACCTTCCCTGGGGATCAACAATCGTGCTATCGACGTGTAGGGGGAACAGAAGTCCTAAGAAAGACTGCCACTCCTCTACTTTTGGGGGCTTAGCCAATCAGGGTATAACATGAGTGAAAATACTTAGGGAATGAGGTGGGGGTGAAGTGAGATTCTTGAATAAAGAAAATATCAGGTTTCAACTTCTCATATTGGAGAAACGCCTTACGACGCTTCTGAGGGGTATTGAATCCCCTTTCATTATGAGAAATAACCTTACACATGAGGGGGGCATAAGTTAGCAGCGCTGTAAGGGAGAAAAATAATAGTAATATAGTAATAGTAATATAACTACCATGTGCAGGGTCCCTCCTGGGACAAGGAAATAAGAGCAATATCAAGAACACCTGTATAACGATGCTAGTTGTCAGATCTGGAGTCCAATTGGTGAGGCTAACAGTACAGTACTTAGATAGTAGGAGATGCAGAAATAGTACCTCAGGAGTAGAAGTAACCGTGGTCAGACGTTTGCAGAGTTCAGTACACGAGAGTAGTAGATCAATTGTAGTCAGACGTTTGAAGAGTTCAGTACACAGGACCAGTAGAGTAGTGGTGAGGGTCAGGGAAAAGAGGAAGCAGATAGCCAGAATAATCAGGCACAGGATGGAGTAAGCTGTGGGTTTATATAGGGATTGCTATTCCGTGATTGGCCACAGAGCAGTTGAGATCCATAAGCTAATCACTTCAATAGAAAGGATCGGTCTCAGCAAAGCAAAGAACAAACAGGCTTCTACAATGGCATAATGGTCAAGGCTGCAGAAAATGGTCAGGATGTCAACGGTTCAAGACCCAGTGAGCTCAGTTCCTGACAACCTGCATAAGAAATAGAAAGTATTAGGGGCAATAAAGAAAATATGGTCAGGTAGAGGTAGTATGGCACGGTTAAGGCCTAAAACCTGAGATTGCAAGAACAATGAAAAGAGCAAATAGCAATGTCCAGTGAACCTGCGAAAAAAAAAGACATATACTCAACATGTAGGTGCATTGGCTGTCATTGAGGGTCAAGCAGAGTTTAATGACCGTTTGCACGTTGTTATCCAGGAGTGTGAGGATGTCTGAGGCAGAGGACCAGTAGGATCTGGTTCCTCCACCTGCAGTCCCTCATGTCGTAAGACTTGAAGGCCTTCCTTCAGAGAGCGGATGAGGTAGTCTTTATTGTTGAGAGTACAGGCCATGTGAAAAGGAAAACCCCAATGATAGCGTATCTGGGCTTTTTGGAGCACTAGACCACCATGAGTCTACTTCAGTCCAGAGTGGCCGGAGCCAGATCTGAAAAGAGCCATACTGAAGGGTCCATACCTGGCAGAGGTTGTAAATTTTCGGGCTGCTGAGAGGATTTGGTCATGGAGCTCTGAGTAGTGCAGCTTGAGAATAATGTCCCTGGATACATTCGGGTTCTTAGGGCGACCCAGGGCTTGGTGAATGCGGTCCATTCGAAACAGAGTAGGGTCAACCTGTGGGAGCAGGGTTGTAAAAAGCGTAGTAATAGACTCATGTAGTGTGGTGATAGATTCCGGCACTCCTTGAATACGGATATAAGCTCTCCTAGACCTATTTTCTAGGTCTTCTAATTTCAAATCAATGGCCTCGAGCTTCTGAGCATAATCATCGAGGAAAGTTCGAGCCTATATGGAGGACGGTGTGTGAGGCACAGAGGAAGACGAGTGGCAACAGGAGCAGGTGTGATTGGGACAGTAGCGGCGTCTGCGGCTGAGTGCAGGTGCCGCTGATGAGGAAGTCATGCAGAGCAGAAAGTGGACAGTTCCTGGGCCACAAAGATGGCACCATGGCATGTGGAGAGGCCGCAGGGGTTCAGATATTGCTGGGCTGCAGGTACTGGGGAGGCTTGCACACCTCCCCAAATACGATCAAAATCAAAGTAGCAGCAGTAGCTGAGAAGAGAAGCATCTGGTCTACTTCAGCGCCAGGTCATACCCCCCCCCCTGTTTCTAAGAAGACAGTCCCCATGCGGACCTGAACAATGGAAATCCAAACAGCCGTTCCGCTGCAGGGAGTTGGGGGGGGGGTGTGAGTCAGGTATAGCCTAAAAATAAAGAGGTATCTGAGGTGGATGTCTGCCTCAAATTCCTCTACATTTTAAGGCAACTGTACATATTCTAAGGGCAGAGGCAGCATCTAGGCTGTGGCATGTTCATTTTAATACATTAGTGGACACTCCTCTAGGCTCTGGCTGCAGTGATGTCTGAGGCTTGGCAGTCATTATGACTCCCTGCTGCAGATATCATCAGTTGAAATCTGAATAGTGGAGCTTCACCATTGTATTCAACTATATCTGCATCCTAAGGACAAAGATACAGTTGAAATCGCTAACTGCCGCCTGGAACAACGGGAGAGTGCCTGAAATGTGGGACTTTCCCTCTCAACCTAGATCGGCTGAGGGGGCCTCCACTACCATAGGGCTCGGTGTAGATGCACCGTTTGCCCTATGGTTAATGCGACCCTAGACTCTGGTACCTGGCAGGGCCATATTACCTCACTGCATCTTGAGAAGACAGTATTATGAGTGACGCATGGTAGGTGTGGCCCCTGTAGGAATCCTTTAATACATTGAAATAGTACTGTTTAGAGGGAAAAAGTGTGCTAGAACAAAAAAATAACAGTAAAGATCTAATGAAATTATTTTTGATCCTGTTGATAAATGTGTGATTAAGGAACGTCATAATATTTAGCTGGATAATGTATGCTGCTCCAATACAAATCTGTTAGCTAATATAAGCAAGGATTAAAGGAGGTTCCAATTACTTCTAGTGTGAGGAGCATAAATTTATAGCTATAAAATTACTGATAAATGATAACGTATATGGTATGTAATGGTAATGTATTTGGTAATAGATTTATTATAGTTAATTTTAGTATCAAAACATAGAACAAGAAACTACCTTTCCCGGTAAGGCTAACCGGGTGATGAACTGAACCATGGGTGGGATAGGATGGGATGGGATAGACCCCTTGGCAAGTCATAACATTTAATGTTGCTGGTTCATAAACATTTTAATTGTAGCAATACAATAGGGAAATGCACTGTAGTACTATGTGGTGCCTAAATTCATAAAGGATAGATAGTCACTCTCTGCAGGGGCTTTCTGCTTTGAAAAATAGGGATCCTGCATGATAAATCCCCCTATATGAATAGTTGGTAGTCCCCTCATGGAACAATCCCTTTAATCCTACTTATTGATTTCCACTGCACAGTTTATCCCGTTGCAGTTTCTTATTCTAGCATAAATTCCAGAAGTGATCTGAAACGTTACTAAATATTTCTAAGGCTGTAGCATGCTATCAAACCTCATCTTGTTTGGTTGCAATTATTGCTAGTTAAGCTGCTGTGACCAGGTATTAAAAGGGGTTGTCCCAGAATCACAATTTATCACATATGCACAGGATAGGTGACAAGTGACCTCTGGGGATCCATCTTTGAACTGATAGAAAGTGTTGCACACTATGCCAATCCCACAGAGAATAAATTGAGCGGTATCAAGCATGTGCAACTATTGCTCTGTACAAAGATGTTGGACCCCTGAGAAATGAGAAATTTATGTAGATAGAGATTATGTGGGTGAGCACAGTGTAAAGAGATTTCTACAGCGCTCATTGAGTTCAGTGGTAGCAGTATTTATTCCTATGCACTGAGATCCCCCTAGTGGTAACTGCAGCAGCATGTTACTTAGAGCTGTATAGAGCATCCCTGTAAAAAAATGTTTTCTTTGATGCACTCCTAACAAATAATTTTTACCAAATGTCAAAAATACATGCAGTTTTGATGTGTTCCTTAGTTCTGTTTTTGAATTTACAGCTGTAACATAAATTTGTTTCACTTGTAAATATAGAAAACCTCACCAAAAGCCACATCAAAATTGCAACGTCTGAATGCACCTTCAAAGCTACACCATCCTATACTTTCCACTCAGCACATACAAATATTTACCATTTACCTTTTACCATCACCCTTAGTGGCCCCCCCATAGTATCATGCTCCCCAGTGGCCCACTATGCAGTATACAGTTCCCCAGTGGCTGAACACATTATAATGCTCCCCAGTGGATTTCAATTTCTAGGGCATGCATCACTTGAGATGTGCTAAAATTATTAAGAGGTTAAACTTTATAATTTTGGCATGTTTTACTCCATCTTGGCTGTTCATTAAGAATGGCCTACTTTTTGCCAGTCTAAATAAATCGGCCCCACAGTGTTCAGAATGAGCACCATATTAATAAAGCACCTGGATGATGTGGAGTGTAAATTTTTTTATTGAAAAAAATTCCTTCACCTTATACAATCATCACAGTTGAGGGCCCTTACATCATTTTGCTATAGAGCCCGATGACATCTGTGTACGTCTCTTTGGACAATCCATTTAAGAATGAAGGAATAGTTATTTTGTCACGTGGGTGATAATTTGCTTTAAATGTAGTTAGGCTTGGTTCACGTGATGGTTTTACAATACAGTTCATGGATCCGTTTTAAAAAAAACAAACATGCGTCAAAAAAAGAATGCAAAAGAATGGTTTGGAAAGGGCATCCATTTTGCATAGACTTCAATGATTTAAAAAAAGTATACATTTCTGTCCGTTCTTATGCAGGTCAGAAAAACGTGGCAGGCTGTGCTTTTCTGTACTGCAAAAAAAAAGTACAGTGGATACTTTTTTTTTTTTTTTTAACCTTTGAAGTCTATGTAAAATGGATGTCCTTTCCGTGAACTCTATTGTAAAAACGTCTTGTGAACCGAGCCTAATATTGCATTATCCACTGCAAAGGAAGGTTTTCACCTTTAACAGAAAATATATGTGTATAACTTAGCTATAGGGGTTGGTATATAAATGTTTCCACTACCCAGACAGCGGATCAGCCAACGGTACATTATTTAAAATAATGAAGACATCAATCACGACACTTTGCCATTGGCTGTCTGTAAAACTTGGGAAGTATCATAAATATTGCTAATGAAACAGCGCCATTTTACAAGGGCACAAATATTATTTCTAATTAGCATTTAACTCCTTAATGCCTAGGCGCGGAATAGATGGGGGGTATCAACTCCTGTCACAAAGATAAATTACTCAGTGATAATGAATGTATTAAGAATGATGACTGCTTCTTAGATCACACCACTGTTGTCATCTAGGCATAGAAGGAGTTTGTTAAAGGCTGTCAAGAAAGCTATTGAGCTATAGGTCAGCTTTAAAATATAACGTCAGCAGGCAGCCTGATTACATGCCATAAAAGAAAAATAAGGTGGGGATGAGGGAAAACAAGAACGCTTAGCCTTAATCACTTCTTCCACAAGGCATAGGGACTGGGTGCTATTTGTAGATAACTTACACATTGAAAGAATCATCAACAATAGCACCGGCTGATGATCAGGTGATTTGCATATGATTGGAAGGCACTAACATAGCCTGCCATCCAACTATCAATCTTCCAGCAGATGTCCACCTAATGATATGTCTCCCCCTTATAAAGCTACTTACTGCTGTACAATTTGTTGTAATCTAATTATTCTGTGAAACATAGCTCTGGGGGTGGTAGTGGGAGTATAGGCTCATTATGATTTTACTTCCATTCACAGCTTCCTGTGCTACCAGAAACTATGTTTTTAGACAATTTTAGCTTCTTTTTTCCCTCTTCATGTGCAATGAGCTTGTGCTCATTATTATGATAAAAGATGTAAATAAATCAGATAATGGATAATGCAATGATTTTTTTCCCTAGCTTGCAGGACTTTTAATAAAGTAAAAATAAATTATACCCCTTTAAAAAGAACCTGTCCTTAGGAAAATCCCGCATGGAGCATTGAGCAAGGGAGGATGCTGTGTTTCCTTTGGGTAGTGAGAAGTCCTTAGAGGTACCATGTGGTATGCGGAGTGACTCTCGTTAGCTCAATAGCTATATTACTATGATAGGCCTGGGAGCCTTCAGAAGGCAGGAGCCGTCCTGCACCTACAGTGGGTATGGAAAGTATTCAGACCCTTTTAAGTTTTTCACTCTTTTTCATTGCAGCCATTTGCTAAAAGCAAAAAAGTTCATTTTATTTCTCATTAATGTACACTCAGCACCCCATCTTGACAGAAAAAAACAGAAATGTAGATATTTTTGCAAATTTATTAAAAAAGAAAAACTGAAATATCACATGGTCAAAAGTATTCAGACCTTTTGCTGTGGCACTCATTTAACTCACATGCTGTCCATTTCCTTCTGATCCTCCTTGAGATGGTTCTACTCCTTCATTGGCGTCCAGCTGTCTTTAATTAAACTGATTGGACTTGATTAGGAAAGGCACACACCTGTCTATATAAGACCTCACAGCTCACAGTGCATGTCAGAGCAAATGAGAATCATGAGGTCAAAGGAACTGCCCAATGAGCTCAGAGACAGAATTTTGGCAAGGCACAGATCTGGCCAAGGTTACAAAAGAATTTCTGCAGCACTCAAGGTTCCTAAGAGCACAGTCGCCTCCATAATCCTTAAATGGAAGAAGTTTGGGACGATCAGAACTCTTCCTAGACCTGGCTGTCCAGCCAAACTGAGCAATCGTGGGAGAAGAGCCTTGGTAAGAGAGGGGTAAAGAAGAACCCAAAGATCACTGTGGCTGAGCTCCAGAGATGCAGTAGGGAGATAGGAGAACGTTCCACAAAGTCAACTATCACTGCAGCCCTCCACCAGTCGGGGCTTTATGGCAGAGTGGCCCGAAGGAAGCCTCTCCTCAGTGCAAGACATATGAAAGCCCGCATAGAGTTTGCCAAAAAAAACATGACAGACTCCCAGACTATGAGAAATAAGATTCTCTGGTCTGATGAGAAGAAGATTGAACTTTATTAACTTGGCGTTAATTCTAAGCGGTATGTGTGGAGAAAACCAGGCACTGCTCATCACCTGCCCAATACAATCCCAACAGTGAAACATGGTGGTGGCAGCATCATGCTATGGGGGTGTTTTTCAGCTGCAGGGGCAGGACAACTGGTTGCAATTGAAGGAAAGATGAATGCGGCCAAGTACAGAGATATCCTGGAAGTAAACCTCTTCCAGAGTGCTCTAGACCTCAGACTGGGCCGAAGGTTCAATTTACAACAAGACAATGACCCTAAGCACACAGCTAAAATAACAAAGGAGTGGCTTCGGAACAACTCTGTGACCATTCTTGACTGGCCCAGCCAGAACCCTGACCTCAACCCAATTGAGCATCTCTAGAGAGACCTGAAAATGGCTGTCCACCAATGTTCACCATCCAACCTGACGGAACTGGAGAGGATCTGCAAGGAAGAATGGCAGAGGATCCCCAAATCCAGATGTGAAAAACTTGTTGCATCATTCCCAAGAAGACTCATGGCTGTACTAGCTCAAAAGGGTGCTTTTACTCAATACTGAGCAAAGGGTCTGAATACTTATGACCATGTGATATTTCAGTTTTTCTTTTTTAATAAATTTGCTAAAATATCTACATTTCTGTTTTTTTTCTGTCAAGATGGGGTGCTGAGTGTACATTAATGATAAATAAAATGAACTTTTTTGCTTTTAGCAAATGGCTGCAATGAAACAAAGAGTGAAAAATTTAAAGGGGTCTGAATACTTTCCGTACCTACTGTATAAATGTACAGGGATAATGGGGATTGGCCGCAGGGGTGGGTTCACTCAGAGTCTCCGCTGTATTGTATAGCAGAGCAGCCATCATCTTTAACGACCTGACACTATTACGGCGGATGTCCAGAAGGGGTTAATATCAGCAGCAACTGGCACACAGCTTACTACCTCTGCGGATATAGATTAGTTCCATATAGACACCACTGTTGGATTTTTAACAATATGGGCATTCCAGGTATGGTTAATTATTGTACTTTATATCATGTGATAAGCCACTATTTAGAAGTAGATGCATTTGCAGCATGAGTTGTGCTGTGCCTGATATCTACTACATTGCTTACACTAGCTTTACACTACTGCTGCCTCTCCTTTATTCTGTTGACTATAATGGGATCCGTCGGGTGTCCATTGTTTTTCTAAACTAAAACCCATGGAGGAAAAAGTCGAGGAAAAAGTCCAAGTGTGCAAGACTTTTTTCCCTCCACCGATTTTCGATGGACACTGCAACGGATTCTCCAACGGATGTGAAGATAGCCTTACCTCTCATAGACTTGAATGAAGACATCTATGACTCTCTGATTCTTTTAATGGCCCCTTTAAAACTATAACAATACTTACACTTTTTCCATATTGCTTATTGCAATGTACCCATACAATACTTACCTAATACCAACATTGTAAAGTGACACTACTGCTACTGAAGAAAGTTTACTCACATACTACTAGGAAAAAAAAGTCAAAGACACATGGGAGTTGATGTCCGTCTAGTGATGCTCACATTACTGTAATTCCCATACAGTTGCCACAACCCAATGGAGGCAACTGGAGGATAGGAGTAGTAATTGTGGTGGTGAAGTGATGGGTTGAACAAAGAAACTAGACCAACTCTTCCAGCTCACCTCCGTATATATATAGTGGGGAAAAAAAGAATTTAGTCAGCCACCAATTGTGCAAGTTCTCCCACTTAAAAAGATGAGGCCGGCCTGTAATTGACATCATAGGTAGACCTCAACTATGAGAGACAAAATGAGAAAACAAATCCAGAAAATCACATTGTCTGATTTTTTAAGAATTTATTTGCAAATTGTGATGGAAAATAAGTATTTGGTCAATAACAAAAGTTCATCTCAATACTTTGTTATATTTCCTTTGTTGGCAATGACAGAGGTCAAACATTTTCCGTAAGTTTTCACAAGGTTGGCACACACTGTTGCTGGTATGTTGGCCCGTTCTTCCATGCAGATCTCCTCTAGAGCAGTGATGTTTTGGGGCTGTCGCTGGGCAACACGGACTTTCAACTCCCTCCAAAGGTTTTCTATGGGGTTGAGATCTGGAGACTGGCTAGGCCACTCTAGTAGTATCTTTTTAAGTGGGAGAACTTGCACAATTGGTGGCTGACTAAATACTTTTTTTTCCCCACTTATATATATATATATATATATATACAAAAAGGTGTAGCAGCACTCTGACACAGCACACGGGTATATAGAGAACAGAGATAGCATTACTGCTATTATTGGCACCTACAAATTAATATGGTGTATAAACTAAAATTTTGAGGTTCTTAGTTATACATATTTGATCAAACAGTAGGAAGCCCACCTGCCCCGACATGGGTTTAATAGAGGCATTAGTATAGGGTCCCACCTTAATGAGGTTGCCTTGTCGGGGCAGGTGGGCTTCCTACTGTTTGATCAAATATGTATAACTAAGAACCTCAAAATTTTAGTTTATACACCATATTAATTTGTAGGTGCCAATAATAGCAGTAATGCTATCTCTGTTCTCTATATACCCTTGTGCTGTGTCAGAGTGCTGCTACACCTTTTTGTTTTTATACATTTTACCACAGTAGCTTGCACCTGTTCACATTGGGATGTGCTGTCTGAATCTTTTTGGAGTGTTATTTATATATATATATATATATATATATATATATATATATTTTAATATGTCATATTGATGATTGATGTGATAAAGAATTTTGATACTTTTGCACAAAGATCACGAGTACAATGGATCCTTCTATAATATTGTATTATTAAACTAGACCAACTCCTCCAGCTCACCTCCCAGGTCAGGCACTATTGAGGGGCGCCTGCGTGCTACTCGATGTTGGTGGTAGTTTTCCCCTGGGGAACTTCCAGTTGGAGAGGGATCCTCTCTTACCCTGAACCGTGTGGTGGTGTTCGGAAGCGTCCTGATGGTAAGTGCAGGAACGACTCATGAAGCAGTGGCGCAGTTGATCCATGATTTAACTTTACTGTGGTAACTGATAACACATTCAGCGTTCTGATGGGAATTGTAGTTAGTAACTTCACTGTGGTGGCTAATCCCCAATTTGGGATAAGGGATGCCCAGTTTAAAATGGTGGTATGGTGCCTTCCTCCACTCCAATAATATAAAGTCTCTGCCTCACCCACTATGGCCATGGGGCTGAATTAAGTCCCAGGAACCCAGATACCTGGAAATTATCCTGGCTGGTAAGTTCCACAACCTAGACTTCCTCCAAAAGTTGGCACTCTTTATCCTTTCTATGGGGCTGATAGCAATATCTTCCCTGCCTAAGGGCTGTAGCTGGATTGCTGGGAAGATGGTAACTTCTCTTCCCTAAGGAGCTGCAGAGGACACAGCAAGTGTCATAGATATAGATTGTATCATAGATTGTAAGCCCTTGCGTCATAGACTGTAAGCCCTTACAGGCAGGGCCCTGTATCCCACTGTGCCAGTTGGTCACTGTCAGTATTATGTTTGTTTTGTATATTTTGTGTACTGTATGTAAACCCTCAAATGTAAAGCACCATGGAATTAATGGTGCTATATAAACAACAACAACAATAATAATAATAATAATTAATAGATAAATAAATAAATAATAATGTGTTGCCTTCTCAGCTTCCATCTCCATCCCTTACCCAGTACCCAGGGATTGGCCAGTATGTACCAAGTCCTCTAATGCAGAGGAATAGCCAGAACTTAGTGGAAGGGTTCTAAGGGAAAACACAAATGGTAAGCTAGAAAACATACAATTAAAGGAGCAAACACATATAAAACATGTATACAACCACAATGGCATAAACACAATAAAATAAAAGAAAAACAGTTTAGCAGTGTCCACTGAGATTCTGCACAATGGTGCCTGCATACTAATAATACCTATGTATACATTGCATTGGTCCTTGGCTTAACTGGTGCCCTATAAAAAACAAGGTAAGAAAATCGACAACGCAAGGGACCTTAATAAGAAAAGAAGTATGGTATCTTTTGATCTGACAAGAACTGCTGCTTTGTATCTATGTAATCTGCACACTCCTGATACCTGAAACTACCTAATGCTAACGTTTGTTGTTTTTTTTTTTTTGTTCTTTCTAGTGTTAATAACTAATTTTTGTTGTTTGTTGAGTGCTCTCTCAGATCTTTTCCTGTTATTAATTCTTTAATCCCTTTATTATTATATTGCTTCTTCTTGGAATTAAATATTTTCCTACCATTTACAATGCTTACAGAATGAATTGCCTGGTGGCTATATAAGGAGACCTGGAGACAGTTTATGGGAAGAAAATAAGGACAGTTATAGAAACACAGAGAATGAATAATTTTACCTGTTTCTTCCTTTGCAATAAACAAGGTGCACAAGGTATATAACATCACCATACAAATAGAGTTTGGCTCTCAATTAATAACACAGTGGGGCATCCCTATTTTTTTCTTGACTGAAGTGTATTATGATTTTTATAGATATCGCAAACAAAATTAATAATGCAAAGTAGCATTTTCCCATGGACAGCAATGTCTCTGAAGATATTCACTTACTTACAGATATGTAATCTCTTCTATAGAGACAATTAGTTATTGCAGCAACCTGCGATAGAAGCTAGCCAAGACTTAGTTTGCCTGTAGATGAAAGACGTCTGAGTATACATGTATGACAATTTGGAAGAATATCTGTTACCTGAAAGGCTATCTAAGATTATGGACACCTTTACTACCAGACATTTACTCACTTGGGCCAAAGCTTTGTCTAGTGCAGATTAAACTGTGTTTGTTGGGTTCCCTATAAATGAGCCTGCCGTGATCCCCATAAACAGTGTACACAGTGCAAGCCAGAGAAAACCCCCTTATCTGGGTCAGCCACAGAAGGCCTTCATACATACAGTAGTATAGCCAGTATACTAGTAGAGAATGTTCCCTATATGTGGTACAGCTAAATAATGCCCTATATATAGTGCAACTACAAAGTACCCCATACATTGTGCATTCAGAGAATGTTCTCACACACAGTACACATAATATACAGTACAGTCGTGGCCAAAAGTTTTGAGAATGATACAAATATTAATTTCTACAAAGTCTACTGCTTCAGTTTTTCTAATGGCAATTTGCATATACTCCAGAATGTTATAAAGAGTGATCAGCTTAACAGCAATTACTTGCAAAGTCAATATTTGCCTAGAAAATGAACTTTATCCCCCAAAACACATTTCAACATCATTGCAGCCCTGCCTTAAAAGGACCACCTAACATCGTTTCAGTGATTGCTCCATTAACACAGGTGTGGGTGTTGATGAGGACAGGGCTGGAGATCAATCTGTCATGATTAAGTAAGAATGACACCACTGGACACTTTAAAAGGAGGCTGGTGCTTGCCATCATTGTTTCTCTTCTGTTAACCATGGTTATCTCTAAAGAAACACGTGCAGTCATCATTGCACTGCACAAAAATGGCCTAACTGGGAAGAGTATTGCAGCTAGAAAGATTGCACCTCAGTCAACAATCTATCGCATCATCAAGAACTTCAAGGAGAGAGGTTCCATTGGTGCCAAAAAGGCTCCAGGGCGCCCAAGAAAGACCAGCAAGCGGCAGGACCGTCTCTTAAAAGTGTTTCAGCTGCGGGATCGGGCTACCAGCAGTGCAGAGCTTGCTGAGGAATGGCAGCAGGCAGGTGTGAGTGCATCTGCACGCACTGTGAGGCAGAGACTCTTGGAGCAAGGCCTGGTCTCAAGGAGGGCAGCAAAGAAGCCACTTCTCTCCAGAAAAAACATCAGGGACAGACTGATATTCTGCAAAAGGTACAGGGAGTGGACTGCTGAGGACTGGGGTAAAGTCATTTTCTCTGATGAATCCCCTTTTCGATTGTTTGGAACATCTGGAAAACAGCTTATTCGGAGAAGAAGAGGTGAGCGCTACCACCAGTCTTGTCTCATGCCAACTGTAAAGCATCCTGAAACCATTCATGTGTGGGGTTGCTTCTCAGCCAAGGGAATCGGCTCTCTCACAGTCTTGCCTAAAAACACAGCCATGAATAAAGAATGGTACCAGAATGTCCTCCAAGAGCAACTTCTCCCAACCGTCCAAGAGCAGTTTGGCGCTCAACAATGCCTTTTCCAGCATGATGGAGCACCTTGCCATAAAGCAAAGGTGATAACTAAATGGCTCAGGGAACAAAACATAGAGATTTTGGGTCCATGGCCTGGAAACTCCCCAGATCTTAATCCCATTGAGAACTTGTGGTCAATCGTCAAGAGACGGGTGGACAAACAAAAACCAACAAATTCAGACAAAATTAAAGCATTGATTCTGCAAGAATGGACTGCTATCAGTCAGGATTTGGTCCAGAAGTTGATTGAGAGCATGCCAGGGAGAATTGCAGAGGTCCTGAAGAAGAAGGGTCAACACTGCAAATATTGACTTGCTGCATTAACTCATTCTAACTGTCAATATAAGCTTCTGTTACTCATAATATGAATGCAATTATATTTCTGTATGTGATAAAAACATCTGACAAACACACATAAAAACCAGAGGGCAGCAGATCATGTGAAAATATAATATTTGTGTCATTCTCAAAACTTTTGGCCATGACTGTATATGTGCATTGTGTTGGATAGTAGCAGTACAGATGACATTTACTTTGCTGCCATCAGAAATTAGTGCGTTTACATTTTGCCAATGCTGCCAATGTGATCTTAAATAGAAAGCTTCTATCACACAGTGCCCCAATATACGGTGTGGTTGTTAGCAGGGCTGGCGTTAGGGGGGGGGCAAACTGGGCAATTGCCCAGGGTCCCCACACCCATAGGGGCCCCATACGTTGCCTACTATTAGGACTAATACTGGGGAATAGATGAAAGCATCGGCAGATGCAAGGTCTGCTGGTCACTGCTTATGAAGTTTGCCGGCACTTAGAAGCAGCTATGGCCCTAACTTCCCCCCTCCAACCCACTCCTGACAAGCAGGGAGTCATCAAGCAGATCGTAGTGTGAAGAAGGAAGTCTGCTGCGATGTAAGTGCTTTAACTACTGCCAGGCAGAGTTGCACTTGATCTTCCTCCATGTCCAGTTCACCCAGCAACTCAGCCAAATGTAAGTGTATTTTTGGGGTATAATATGTATATTTAATATGTATATATGTGTATATTTGTTTACAGTGCCTTATATACTGTGTGAGTTCTGTATGTTTGTAGACAGGTATGTGTGTGTGTTTATATTATATAAGAATGTATGCATTAAAGGGGTTGTCCAGGAATTACAGTTTTCTGCAAGAAGGTTGGGGAAGGTGAAAAATAAGAAAGCCTATACTCACCTGTCCCCAGTGCTCCGGTATCTACCGCGGCTATGCGGTCCGGCAGCGCCCGGGGCCTTGTTCTGGCGGAAGTTCTCGCCACACGTGACTGCTGAGGCCAATCAGCAACCTAAGGAAAGGAATCTAGGCATCACAGGTGACCAGGGTCGGACTGGGGTGCCTAGGGCCCACCAGTGGGATTGATTCTAGGGGCCCACCCTACTGCCATATGAAATATCGCCCATCCAGTTTTTGGCATCGCCCATTCAGTTTTTGGCCCTAACTATTAAAATATAAAAATATTTATCCCATACGGTGAACGGCGTAGCGGGGAAAAAAAAATCAAAATGGCCAAATAGCGTTTTTTTCAACCATCAAACCGTCAGATCTTTCCCCAAATGGTATCAATAAAATGTCATGTTGTCCCGCATAAAAAGACGCCTTACCCAGCTCCATACATGTAAATATGAAAAAGTTACAGGTGACAAAATATGGCGACGCAAAATTTTTTTTTCTATTTAGCAAAGTTTTTAATTTTTTAAAAGGTATCCAAACATTACAAATACTATATAAATTTGGTATCGCCATGTTCGTACTGACCCGCAGAATACAGGTAACATGTCATTTTTACCACACAGTGAATGCTGTAAAAATTAAACCCATATGAATTTGGCGCAAATGCAGTTTTTCTCCAATTGCACCTCATTCTGAATTTTTTTCCAGCTTCCCAGTACATTGCACAGCATATTGAATGGTACCATTACAAAGTACAATTTGTTTCGCAAACAATAAGCCAGCATGTGACTCTGTGAATTGAAAAATGAAAATGCAAAAACAAAAAATGGCCTGGTCATTAAGGGGTTAAAGGGGTTTTCTAAGGCTGAGTAATTGATGACCTATGCAATCATCAATTAAAAATTGGAAAGGGATCAGCACCTGTTCACGTGATGTGTCTGCTGCAGCCTCTTCAGTACTTACCAAGCACAGCTCCATAGTGACTGTGCTTGGTATCACAGCTCAGCCCATTCACTTGAATGGGACTGAGCTGTGATCTGGCCATGTGATCAATGAACATAATGTCACATGTCCTGTGAAGTAGAAGCAGCACTCAGAGAGGGCCACTGCCTCTTTAACCAGCTGAACCACAGGGGGACAAGGTGTCAGACCCCCAACAGATCTCCAATTGATGACATTTCTAAGGATAGGTCAGCAATAAAAAAAAAGGAAAGCCCTGGAAAATCCCTTTAAGCTAAGTGCCACATGGCATCCTGCAGCAAAAAAGCTCTGCTGGAAAAACCACGACAGCAACGCATTGCAGTTTTTCCTGCAGCGCTTTTGATAGAAAGTTCACAGAGGTTTCCTCTGTGAACTTTCTGCTTCCATTATACCTATAGGGAAACCGCCGGCATTTCCGTAGGTATAATTGACATGCTGCGATTTCCAAAACCACAACGGTTTTGGAAATCGCCCCATGTCTGCAACACGTATATTAACGCAAAGTGGGTATAGGAATTACTAGAATCCCATCCACTTTGCTGTGACTGTAAAACGCCGCTTTTTTTTCCACGGCGTTTATGCCGCAGGTGAACCGCGGCGTTTACGCCACGTGGGGCCCCAGCCTTAAGGACAGAGAAGTGCTCCGACTATGGCTCTTGAAATGTGGTGACACAAGTCCCCACTGACCTACACTTCCTGCACCTGAATCCCTTACATGCTCCAGGATTATTACGAGGCCAGAGTCACCGAACTACTACTACTGTATCCATAGGACAGACCATAATGAATCCAGGTTCCCGGTCCTGAGAATGGGGTTGTTTTTCTCCCCACAGTGAATTTAGTCTGACTGAATCCAGGGTGAATGTAACCGTGCCCTGCTGGATAGGAAGCATCCATGCCCTCTTTTACTTTACTTATGGGAGTAACTGAGATAGCCGAAGTCCTGTACTTCACTATCTCAGGCACTTCCATTCAAGTTAATGGGTGCACGGTCGCCTCCCATCCAGCTGGGCACGGCTACATTCAGCCTGGATTGAGTTAGAAGAAAAACACCCCGATTCTGAGGGCTCGATCCTATGGATAACAGATAACTATTCTTCATGGCATAACCCCTTTAAAAAGGTTATCCACCTTCTAATATTCTAGGCTACATTCACACGACAGTGCCCAGCTCAGTGTGCACCCTAAGAAAATCTGTTTTGAAGGATCCCTCATTGACATGAGTCTATTGAGGGATCCATAAAATCACCAAAAATAGCCGGTTCTATTTCTTTCTTGGATCATTCACACAGACGATTAAAACAATGGTCGTGCGAATAGATCCACTAAAATCTATCGGACCGTGTGCTGCTAATACAACAGCCAGCACACGGCCTTGGAATCCTGTTGTGTGAATGAGCCCTTAGATCTGTGGAAGTCTGACAACCTGGATCCCTGCAGATCAGCAGCACCAGGACAGCGTGACTCCCAGTAATGATTACATACCAGGAGCCACACTGCTCACTCACTGTACAAAGTGCAGCTGCGGCTTTTGGTACTGTAGTGCTGCCTCATAGACTTCAATGGAACAGCGCTGCAGTACCTAAAGCCACCACTACACTTTATACGACTAGAGAGCAGCGTGGTTCCTGGTATGGTAACATTACTGAGAGCCATGCTATTCCAATGCAGCTGATCTTCAGGGGGTCCTGCGTGTTGGTACCCTGCAGGTGGTATAACAATATTAGAATGTGGATAATCCCTTTAAAGGGATTGTCCAGGCAAAAATGTATTTTTTAATTAGAGTAGGAGAGGTGAAAAAAAAAAGAAAAAAAAAACACATTCACCTGTCCCCGATGCTCGTGTGTTCCCCAGTCCTGCAGCTCTGTTGGCGCAAGTCTCCACCACACATGACTGCTAAGGCCAATCCGCAGCCACAGTGAAGGGACGTCACTATCTGTGACGTCCCTGGGTCCCTTCTGTAGGCCGCTGATTGACCTAAGTAGTCACGTGACGGCCTCAGCGGAAGGGAGCTGGGACATCATAGCCAGAAGACAGCCAAGTAGCAGGATCGAACTGCACTGGGAGGACACTGCAGCATCGGAGACAGGTGAGTACGGTATTTTTTTGTTGTTTTTCACCTCCCCTGGCATAAAAAAAAAATAAAAAATTAACAACATATTGACAAAATTATATTGTATTGGGGGTTGGTTAAAAAGGTTATATCTGCCATATAAATAAATAAGCCGTGTTAAATCAGCCCCATAGTATATACACTGTATGAATAGGATGCATGACATTAAATAGGATGCATGACATTTATTTTTTTTTAACATCATGCATCCTATTTGTACAGTGTAAATACTATTTATTTATTTTTCTTACTTATATAGCGCCATCATATTCCGCAGTGCTTTACAGACATTGTCAGTCATTCTCCCATATAGGACTCACAATCTACATATGACTGTCAATGTCTGTAAAGCGCTGCGGAATATGATGGTGCTATACAAGTAAGCAGAATAAATAAATAAATAAATAAATAAATGGAGCTGATATTACACAGCTTGTGTGCTAAAAAAAAAAGTGATGTACAAGCCATTAAAAAAAGTAACAATTATTTTGCCCAAGTGAAAATTTTTGCAAAAAAAAAAGACTTTTTGAGTTTTTCACCACTTTTCTGGCCCTGTCATTTTATCATCATTTACTTCAGTTTTCTAGTGTTAATGATCCCAGAGATCTACATCAGCAAGGAGCTGGTGTGGAGTTCTGTTTAGGTGCACGGACTCCGGAAGAAGCGACTAATTTAAGTGCGCACCTCATTATAAATTAGGCGCAAAACTCCAGCAGGTGGAAAACATTGTTTTTGATGAATAAGCCGTGACTCCTGTCATGTGGATCGCCGTGTCGCCTTGTAACTCCTTCACTTATGTTAGTGAATGGAGTCGCATTGCAACCTGAGGGTCCCAACGCGACTCCATGCACTAACGTGTGAAAGAGTCCCAAGGCGACACGGCGATCTTTGGTTCCATGATGGAAGTTGTAGTGTAGCCATAGCCTTATGCTAGGTTCAAATCCGCAGCAAGCTCTCTGTCATACAGGTCCGCCATGGGACCCAAATGACTGAGAGGCGGACTGTTAACATGGCAGTTACACACAGACACCGGCAGACCCCATTATAATGAGGTCCGCCGGTGTCCGCCATTTTCAAACTGAAAGTGATGGACAGAAAAGTCCTCAGCGGTTTCTGCAACTTAGGTATTGTTATGCTGGAGCCCTAGAGCAGGCACCAGCATAACAGTACAATGGAATATTCGTTTTGGGGGGGGACTACAACTCTCAACAGATCCAGAGCATCTGGAGCTGCTGGGGGTTGTAGTTCTCAGAGGGGTCAGTGAAGCTGAAAGATTTGGGGGCAAAATAGGGGGGGAAAGTTGTTTTGTGTGTGTGGTAACTTGTACTTACCTTCACACTGTTGTTCTGGGCAACTCTGCTGAATCCCGCCGCCGCGCACAGCGTTATGACGTCATTGATGCGTGCAGCAATGCGCTGCAATTTGATTGGCTCCAGGAGCTGTCAATCAGGATGCAGGCTTCAGGAGGCGGGCCCATGACAAGGTAGGGACAGTCTCCCGCTGCTGTGCTCCGCCGGCAGCGGCCATCTTTATGGTAGTAAAGTCCAGCCCCTGACCATTACTAATCCACATTTTGTCAATGTAATTGCAAACCGGGGGGATTCACCGGTTCCCCGGTGGGCCAGTCCGACCCTGCAGGTGACGTATGTGAGTAACATCCCAGTTACTTTCTTTAGGCTGCTGAGGTCACTGATTGGCCTCAGCGGTTACGTGTGGCGAGGACTGCCGCTGGAACAAGTGCCGGGGCGCCGCTGGACCGGACAGGGGTAGGAGGACCAGGGACAGGTGAGTATGGGTTTTATTTTTCACCTTGCACAGCCTCCTTGCAGAAACCTGTAATTCCTGGACAACCACTTTAAGGATTAGGTCCAACACAGCGAAATGTAGTTTTTCATTGAGCTTTTGATATATTTTTCTCTGCACTTTCTTCTCCTATTAAATATACAGTGCCTTGCGAAAGTATTCGGCACCCTTGAACTTTTCAACCTTTTGCCCCACTTTTCAGTTTTTTATTTTTTACAAAAGTTTAAAATAACCAATAAATTTCGTTCCACTTCACAATTGTGTCCCACTTGTTGATTCTTCACCAAAAAATTAAAACTTTATATCCTTATGTTTGAAGCCTGAAATGCGGCAAAAGGTTGAAAAGTTCAAGGGGGCCGAATACTTTCACAAGGCACTGTATGTGGAAATTCTGCAGCTAAAATTAACCTGCTGTGGATGAGATTAAATGATCACATTTTTTTCACTTTGCTTGCACATTTCTGCAGCCGCCATAATCGCTATGTTTCATGTTACAGGAAAGTGGATTTTTTTGTTGCAAATTTTTATGCTTTTTTTTTTAACCAAAGCCAGGAGTGGATTGAACAGAAGGGAGAAGTATAAGAACTTTCTAGATATTTCACAATCCTTTTGTAGACATTCTTGGTTTTGGCTCAAAAAATGAAGCAATATCTGCAACAAAAAGGTTAATTGCTGGCTGGCATTATGAGGGGGACATCTTCAAATTAAAGGGGGCTGGTTGTGTTCTTAATATGGGCAACAGAGTAAACTCTGATAGTGAAGTGTTTGGCGCTATGAGGGGAACATTATACAGTAAAAACAGCTATTTGTGGATTATACTATGAGGGCAGAGGGGAATCTGGCAGTAAGTGGCTGATGTGACAGTATTTAGTCCTGGTATAGCAGTCAGCGAGTGACGTGACAGTATTTAGTCCTGGTACAGCAGTCAGTGGCTGACATGACAGTATTTAGTCCTAGTATAGCGATCAGCGGGTGATGTGACAGTATTTAGTCCTTGTATAGAGAACCTATTTGATAATTCTGTATGTATATAAATATTTTATTGTGTGTAGGGATATACATAGGCCTTGCTGCTTGTGCACCTGATTTATAAAGGGTACAAGCAATTAGTTTGACTATGCAAAAATATTTACATATACACACGTGGACAAAATTGTTGGTACCCCTCGTTTAATGAAAGAAAAACCCACAATGGTCACAGAAATAACTTGAATCTGACAAAAGTAATAATATATAAAAATTCTAAGAAAATGAACAAATGAAAGTCAGACATTGCTTTTCAACCATGCTTCAACAGAATTTTAAAAAAAGAAAACTCATGAAACAGGCCTGGACAGAAATGATGGTACCCTTAACTTAATATTTTGTTGCACAACCTTTTGAGGCAATCACTGCAATCAAACGATTCCTGTAGCTGTCAATGAGACTTCTGCACCTCTCAACAGGTATTTTGGCCACTCCTCAAGAGAAAACTGCTCCAGTTGTCTCGGGATTGAAGCGTGCCTTTTCCAGATGGCATGTTTCAGCTCCTTCCAAAGATGCTCAATAGGATTTATTTAAGTCAGGGCTCATGGAAGGCCACTTCAGAATAGTCCAATGTTTTCCTTTTAGCCATTCTTGGGTGTTTTTAGCTGTGTGTTTTGGGTCATTATCCTATTGCAAGACCCATGACCTGCGACTGAGACCAAGCTTTCTGACACTGGGCAGCACATTTCTCTCGAGAATCCCTTGATAGTCTTGAGATTTCATTGTACCCTGCACAGATTCAAGACACCCTGTGCCAGATGCAGCAAAGCAGCCCCAGAACATATCAGAGCCTCCTCCATGTTTCACAGTAGGGGCAGTGTTCTTTTCAAGATATGCTTCATTTTTCTGTCTGTGAACATAGAGCTGATGTGCCTTGCCAAAAATTTCGATTTTTGTCTCATCTGTCCATAGGACATTCTCCCAGAAGCTTTGTGGCTTGTCAACATGTAGTTTGGCAAATTCCAGTTTTGTCAGATTCAAGTTATTTCTGTGACCATTGTGGGTTTTTCTTTCATTAAACGAGGGGTACCAACAATTTTGTCCACGTGTGTATATGTAACAACTGCTTTAGGCTAAGGTCCCGTGCTATGGAAAAGACCACAGCAGAAATGCATTGCATTTTTTTCTGCGACGTTTTTCATTGCAATCTCAGAGTTTTCCTCTGCGGACCCTCTGCACCTATTATACGTATATTGAAAACAACATTTCTGAAGGTATAATTGACATGCTGTGAAAACACAGCTTTTCTGCTGCAGATTTTTTTCTGCAATGTGTGGATGGTTTGCAGGTACTGTAAAACACTGTGTTCTTTTGCTGCGGCATTTCTGCTGCGGCCAAAACGCTTCGTTTTTGCAACGTGAGGGCCCCCGCCTTAAAGATCTTAGGAACACCCCGGGGGACCAGTGATAGGCACTGCAGCTCATCAAATTAACAGAATGTGACTATGTAGTAGGTACAATATTTCAACATTTGAGTCACAAATTTTAATTTTGCCCAGGGTCCCACTTTATTTAAAACCAGCCCTGGTTGTTAGAGTACTTTGGTACTCAGAAAAGGTGTATTTTCCGCCTCCCACTTATTTCAATCCACCTGAAGAACAACAAACAAAAGCTTATTTTTTCCGCTATCTGAAAAAAATCAGGAAAAAAAGAATCAGCTGCCTTACATTGAAATGAATAGGAGGCAGATTTCAGGTGGAATTTGAGACAGATTCCGCCTCAAATTCAGCATCAAATTCCTACATGTGAACACCCCCTAACACTGCAGAAAAGAAAATAATGCTGAAAAGTCAGTGTATTCAGAATTTTAGATGTAAAATGTCTCTAAAGGCCATTTCACACTAAGTCCCTATGCACATGACCATGTGCTTTGTCACTGTGCTAGTGCAGTTAGGGCGTATACTGACCCTTTCTTTTCTTATGGCCCCATATACATGATTGTGTATTATACAGATCTATGTGGAGGGCAGGAGGCAAAACTCAGGACAGGTCCTATTCCTGTCAGGGATCATTAATGAAATGTATGGTTCTGTGGGGGCCATGGATCATCCATGTGTCATCTGTGCAGTTTTCTTCCAAACCTGCACATGCACATGTTTGTGTGGATGTAGGCTAACTTCTTTTCTGTTTGTATGCTGTCTGTAAAAAAAAAAAAAAAAAAACTGACGGCATACGGACCTATTATAGTGAATGGAGCCATTCACACGTCCATTTTTTTTCACAGACCAATAAACATTGAAAAAAAAAAATCTTTTTTTTCTCTTTTCTCTACTCGTCTCAACCTTTCCCATCTGTGGTCTCTTTGTTTTTCATAGATATATTGCTAGGTGATTGCTGACACAAAAAAAGGATGGCGCATGGATATAACGTGGAAACACACTAGGATGTGCAACATCTGATTTTTTTTTTTATATTTTGCAAAATGTATCACTACATTGCATTTTTGCCACGTACTTATTTGGGGAGGAGGCAAAAATGAAAATGCAGTGGAAAAGCAGTGAAAAATGCAAGTACTTTGGCTGTGCTTTTTTCAGCTGCGTTTCCGCAGTTTTTTAGCAATATCATTTTTTAGCTGTGTTTCACTACATGTGGCCTTAGCCTTAAATAGTAATGTAATACATAATGTGTAAAGAAAAACTGGCCTGCTCTCCGATACTAGGCCTGCAATGGCATGTACGATTATGTGAACTAATCTTCCCCAGCTTCATGCTCCAGCAAGTTGATGTGCTTTAACTTTTTTTTCCTGAAGTATTCTGGAACTAGAGATGGAAGAGTAATAATGTTTTACTGCAGTAGTAATGATAATGTAGTCAAACATGTGCTTGCTTTCCCAGACAGCAAGGAGATAATTTCCCTACAATAATGTAATACATTTAATACGTTAGCTATTGTAATAGTATTGTAGATTGAATTTGCATACATTCTTTCTGAGGTCAATTTCATTCCATATAACTAACGATGTAGTACATGACATCCTGAAAACATCTTTATCAGATACAGTGGCCATATATAATACCAGGGACATTCCTGGCAAATATTTCTATGTCTTCCCTTAAAGAGCTTTCCCATTTTTTATGTAACTTAAAGAGAATCTGTCAGCAGTTTTTGACACCCTAAAGTGACCCCAATATGTGTAGCATCAAGTAAGGACTTCTCCCATAGTGCCCTTTACTAAGCTTTTTGTTGCTTAGTCATGTTATATGCTTTTAAAACCTTAGATTTGCATATTCAAATTTACCTTAACTAGTCACAAGGGCAGAGAGCTACTTCATCTAGTCATGCAGTGATTGCCATAAATCACACCCTGTGAGGCCGACAATTAGGTAGGGTATCAGGTATTTCTTATAACTGCATGACTAGAAAGAAATGGCATGCTCCTTTGGACCTTATATGTAATGTGACAGAGCCTATCATGCAGTGTGTTGAGGGTGTTCAGCTCTATAGAGTCATACAGGCTATGTGCACAGCCTTAACCCCTAAAGGATGCAGCCTAGTTTAGTTATTAAGTCTCTGCAGACTTTTTCATTATCCTTCTCTGCATTTCAAAAGCCTTAAAGGGGTTGTCTGGAATAAAATGGAAATTAACCCCTAAACTAAACCACCTCCCCCTAACTTCTAATTTATTTATATAAAAAAAAAATGTATAATCACACTTTCTGATAATCCAGTGACGTTCCCCGCTTCCAAAATGTAATGTCACCAGTACTCCACCCCCAACCCCATCAATACTTACGTGTCTTCCTGTCCAAGACCTGCTCTTCACCTCCTCCTCTCTGCAATCGCTTGCGCAGTCTGGAGGTGCTTGCAAGACATGCGCAGTAGAGATGCTGGATTTTATACACCTGTGGCAATGGGACTGAATGAAACACTTGAATTCATTGATTAAGATGTGTGTCCCATTATTTTTGTCCATATAGTATATGTATCATCCATTATAGGCACCATTATAACAACTTCATGAATTGTTCCACACAGGCTCTCCACGATCGGGGGGTATTATAATCTCGTATCTTATTTAGGAAAATAGGGAGGGAAGGATAATCACAAAGTGCATCCAGCAGGCACAGATGGTACTGGCTCTAACTGGTCATGTAATGCTGTGCTGAAGCACCATGGCATTGACAGCAATGCACAGAAAAAGAGAAAGCAAAGAAATCTAAGTATCAAAATGGAGTCTTTTTAAAAGCAGAAACTAAACCACCCTGGCCTATATGTGGCCTAAACCACCCTGTGATATATGAGTGACTTTCACATATTATCTACACATGTAACTAGTGTACTACCTGGTGTATTAGTCGGGGGTCTTAATCTATGTTTCTACTTCATGCATATTTGTGTGCTCATGCCCATCATATACCCCACTGAAGTTTTCATTTTGTTTTTAAAATATGACCATTGTTATCTAGTGAGGTGATTGTTTGTGTGTGGGGATGTTATCTTTGTTGTCCATTTTTCATTGTATGTATCTGAAAAATCTAAAATGATCTGATTAAAAAAAGAAGGGACTGCAGTGCAAGATGTAAGTATGGTATGCATAAAAGTTCCCCTTTATTTTCCGTTGTTTGAACAAGTTCTAACCTGAAAATATATGCCACTTTCTAATATACTTTGTGTTTCAATTGTTAACCTTTTCAAGTTTTCTGTTTGCAGTGACTTTAAAGGAACATTATACATTACACCCATACCATTCCTGATCCAGAAAGATATTTCCAATAGTGTCTCACCGCTCTGGGAAGTCAGAAACATGTCCTGGTGTTAAACTGTGGTCTTGTCCTGCATTTGATTATACCTATAGGGAAATCGCCGGCATTTCCATAGGTATAATTGACATGCTGCCATTTCCGAAACCGCAACAGTTTTGGAAATCGTCGTGTGTCTGCAGCGCATTTTTTACCACAAAGTGGGGATGGGACTCGCTAGAATCCCATCCACTTTGCTGTGACTGTAAAATGCTGTGTTTTTTTTTTTTTTTTTGCGGCGTTTCGGCTGCTGGCAAACTGCGGCACTTCCTACACGTGGGGCTATGGCCTTCCAAACATTTGTGAAACAACAGGTCATTCTAAAGAGCTCCATGAATTCCAGCTTGGTACTGTAATAGGATGTCACCGTTGTAACAAGTCAGTTCCTAAAATTTCTTCCTGCCTAGATTTTTCACTGTGAACTATGAGTGGTATTATTAAGAAGTGGAAGTGTTTAGTAACCACAGCAACTCAGCCAGACCATGTAAAGTTACAGAGTGGCTTCACCAAGTGCTGAGGCGCATAATGCATAAGTTTCCAAGGCATCTGCCCCTTTTTTGGCCATACTTTTCGCAGGTGCACCTTTTTTTTAGGCTAGTTTTAATGGGGTGCTTATTTATGCTGTAGGCGCACCTCCTTAGTAAATGTTGTGCACGTGTTAGTTAGTTTAAATGCGCCTTTTTTGGCCATGTGCACTTTGCCCCTTTTTGGTCAAAAGGCGCAAAAAAGGTGCAATTGCCCCTTTCTAATGCATTCTAACCTGACGGCTCTTTTACACTGCCCATGGACTGGAGTGCATTTGTGCCATTATTAAAAAAGGCATAAATAGTCATAAATACAGTCATAAAAAGAATCTCCATTTAGGTCACGGCCACTTTTCTCGCCAAAAAGCACAGAGAACTTGACTGGCCTGCTCAGAGCCCTGACCTCAACCCCATTAAACACCTTTGTGATGAACTAGAAAGGAGATTATGAGCTAGCGCTTCTCAAAATCAGTGTCTAACCTCAAAAATGCTCTTTCGGGTGAATGGGTAGAAATTTCTACAGATACAATCCAAAATCTTGTGGAAAACCTTCCCAGAATAATGAAAGTTGTTTTAGATGCATTGGGAGGACCAACTCCATATTAATGCTCATGAATTTAGAGCGAGATGTCATAAAACTTCTCTAAGTGTAATGTGCAGGTGTCCAAATACTTTTGACCATACTGTATATCATAGCGCTTTATAGACTCAGGAAGAGAAAGCATGTCATCGAAGATTGATTTACACTTCTGCTAAGCAACAGCCCAAGTCTCATATATAGAGATAGAAGCAGCAAAAAAAAATAACAGGTGAACAACTGACTTATCTAATACTATAATGGACTGTGAAACAAATAGACATAGCTATATTGCAACAGGTTCAGAGGTGAACAACCAAGGTCATTACAGGAATGTGTAGAAGGAAAATCCAATTTGGAGTTATTTTGTTTAGGAAAAAAATGGTGACAAGATCTATTGGAGATCTAGACATAGGCTTTTTAATAAAGGAGCAGTGAGACTATAGAACTCTGTGCCAGGATGTTGAGTTGGTTGATTCACTGAGTGAGTCAAAATGGTCTAGATGTCTTGTGTGTAAGAAATAATATTACAAGTTACCTATATTCAGTTGCAGAAATGAGTTATTGAGAAGGGGCTTTACAACAATATGACATTATGTCATATAACTAGGATCACGAGGATGATTAGTTGAAATCCAATCTTTGGGAACCCCAAATGAAACCTTTTACTATGGGACATAGGCTCATGTGGCACCCTCTGTCATTTAAATGGGATTATTTTGTAGATCCTGCAGAGCGATGGGTCTGAAGGGGAAATACAGGGAACAGAAACCAGAAACACGTGGCTTCTGTCCTGGCCTTCTCAATATGTCCAATATATCCCTCTTGTAGTTTAATTGTTAGTCAATGTTTGACATATCAGTAGGTCTTTTTGGTAGACACCACAGGAATATGCTATTACTAGAAAAAGATAGGAGTCCTAATACTGAAAACAAATAGCAATCACATGGCATTAATATACCTTAGATAGCATTGCTCTGTAATATACAGAAAATTAGCAGTAATATTTTAATATATTCACAAGCGCAATGCTTTGCAATAGACTTTTAAATAGTAATACAGCTGTAATGTGCAATATACCTCTGGTAATAGGTTATTAATATGGCCACTGGCCTTAATTGCCAGTAATATGGTTTTAATATGCTCTCAGATATGTTGCCATTAACCCCATTTCTCCTCACTGGCATATACCCTTTATCATTATGTACATTCAGTTGGCCTATGCCTGCCGGCAGCAGTAGTAGTTAAGAGGTGACTCTTTCAGAACAGTAATTCATGTCTTGCTTTGTATTTTTTTATTGGCAAAAAAAGGTTAACAGAAGAAAAGATCAAAATAATAATGCTGCTACTACTTGTGAGAGATGCTGAGCCACTGGGATTTACGGGTCATTGGGTGGCATACTTTAATGTGCAAGTGACTTTAGAAGCAGCAGTTGGTAACAGTTCATGCAACTTATGTCATGGGACAACAATGTGAAAGCTTCTTGAAAACCCTGCTTTTGTTTTTGTACAGTAGTTATGTGTTTTGAAAATTAATTTCTTCAAGAAGGCCTATGTTACATAACCATAGTCTACGCCTGGTACACAACTAGTTCAACTGAGCGGTTCAGACAGCTTGATTTATATTTACATTGCCTACACAAAGGCTGACCCCTGGTAAAAGCATATGGTCAGCCTTTCTTGTGTCAAGTTTTTTTTTTTTTTTTTTTTTTTTTTTTAACTTTTTTGATGGAAGAAAAAGTAATCTGCAGGACTTTTTTCTTCTGTTGCAAAAGTAAACAAAACAATATAGAAGAAAGTTTCTGTCATGTTTTTCATTATATAAGAGTCAATGGGAATGGACACAGATGGAGGGGGCTCCTATGACGGATGAGAGCAATGGATGTTCCTAATGGTAATGTGAATGTCCCCTTGTCATTTTAGCTGTTTGTTGGTTCTCCAGTTGTAAAGTGCTGTGGAATATGTTGGTGCTATATAAATAAATATTGTTATTGTTCTTTATGGAGCCAATGCATTGCTTCTGCAATTATCCTGTTTTGCCTGCTTTTACTTTTTACTTTATCTATTTTTTATATCTATGCTTGCATGATTAATACAGTGGGGAAAAAAAGCATTTAGTTCTCCCACTTAAAAAGATGAGAGAGGCCTGTAATTGACATCATAGGTTGACCTCAACTATGAGAGACAAAATGAGAAAACAAATCCAGAAAATCACATTGTCTGATTTTTGAAAAATGTATTTGCAATTTATGGTGGAAAATAAGTATTTGGCCAATAACAAAAGTTCATCTCAATACTTTGTTATATATCCTTTGTTGGCAATGACAAAGGTCAAGCGTTTTCTTTAAGTCTTCACAAGGTTGGCACACACTGTTGCTGGTATGTTGGCCCATTCCTCCATGCAGATCTCCTCTAGAGCAGTGATATTTTGGGGCTGTTGCTGGGCAACACGGACTTTCAACTCCCTCCAAAGGTTTTCTATGGGGTTGAGATCTGGAGACTGGCTAGGCTACTCCAGGACCTTGAAATGCTTCTTACGAAGCCTCTCCTTTGCTGCCCTGGCGGTGTGCTTGGGATCATTGTCATGCTGAAAGACCCAGCCACGTTTCATCTTCAGTGCCCTTGCTGATGGAAGGAGGTTTGTACTCAAAATCTCACGATACATGGCCCCATTCATTCTTTCATGTACACGGACAGCCCCAAAGCATGATGTTGAAACCCCCATGCTTCACAGTAGGTATGGTGTTCTTTGGATGCAACTCAGCATTCACTCTCCTCCAAACACGACGAGTTGTGTTTCAACCAAACAGTTCTACTTTGGTTTCATCTGACCATATGACATTCTCCCAATACTCTTCTGGAACATCAAAATGCTCTCTTGCAAACTTCAGATGGGCCCGGATATGTACTGGCTTAACCGGGGGGACACGTCTGGCACTGCAGGATCTGAGTCCCTGGCGGCGTAGTGTGTTACTGACGGTAGCCTTTGTTACGTTAGTCCCAGCTTTCTGCAGGTCATTCACTAGTTCCCCCCGTGTGGTTCTGTAATTTTTGCTCACCGTTCTTGTGATCATTTTGACCCCACGGGGTGAGATCTTGCGTGGAGGCCCTGATGGAGGGAGATTATCAGTGGTCTTGTATGTCTTCCATTTTCTAATTATTGCTCCCACAGTTGATTTCTTCACACCAAGCTGCTTGCCTATTGCAGATTCAGTCTTACCAGCCTGGTGCAGGTCTACAATTTTGTTTCTGGTGTCCTTCCACAGCTCTTTGGTCTTCACCATAGTGGAGTTTGGAGTGTGACTGTTTGAAATTGTTATCAGTATAAAAGACACCTGTCCACAACCTCAAACAGGTGCCATTACTACCGGTAATGAGTGGAGGACAGAGGAGCCTCTTAAAGAAGAAGTTACAGGTCTGTGAGAGCCAGAAATCTTGCTTGTTTGTAGGTGACCAAATACTTGTTTTCCACCATAATTTGCAAATAAATTCTTAAAAAAATCAGACAATGTGATTTTCTAGATATGTTTTCTCATTTTGTCTCTCATAGTTGAGGTCTATCTATGATGTCAATTACAGGCCTCTCTCATCTTTTTAAGTGGGAGAACTTGCACAATTGGTGGCTGACTAAATACTTTTTTCCCCACTGTATTAGTAATAATTAATATAGCTGGTTCCTGTGGATTAATGCATTTTATACGTTTTTTCTTTTTATAAATTAAGTAGCGGTTGTAGCTACACCTAGTAAATAACCCATGTCCACTATACTGACAGGTAGGGCTGCCTTGGAAAAATATTGCTCCTATACGATAAAATGGTCATGGCACCCATCCCAATCTCCTATCTTCTTTCTGGTATCCATTATGAACATTTGGTGGACAGCTGAGGATGAATGATTTGAGAAGGGGAATTGTGGCATCACTATAAAGTGTAAAGATTTAAAGTGATTTTCTGGCTCGTTTTTCATACTGATGACCTATTAACCTTTCAATATGACCTTTAATACTGATGTCCTATCAACAGAAGTTATAGAGACAGACACTGCTGGAAGCAGTTCAACTCCCATTCAAGTAATTGTTGCAGAGTTGCAGTACCCTGGTGCCACCATTATGCAGAGGCTGTGGTTCTGAATCAAAGGAGAGCTACTTGAATCAAAGCAGAGCTGCTTCTGGCTCCATCTGTCTCTATAGTTTTCAGCGCCCAACTGCAGCCAGGTCAGCTGATCACTGCTGATGACCTATCCTGTGTTGGTCATCCCAGAAAACAGTTTTAGGCTAAGGCCCCACGTAGCGTCCCGCAGCAAAAAAGTGCTGCGGAAAAAACCATGGCAGTAATGCATTACAGTTTTGGAAATCGCAGCATGTCCGTTGCACATATTTCTCCGCAAAGTGGGGAATGGATTCGCTAGAATCTCTTCCACTATACAGTGACTGTAAAACACTGCGTTTATGCCACATGGGGCCCCCAGCCTTAATGTAGCTCTCTGACATCTATAAACTTTAGACGTCTGTTTAGGTCTACACAATACATTTGCTTTAAGAGTAGTATAGACCAATTCTGGAAAATTTCAGTACTTGGTCACTGCATATGGCATAATAATAATAATCTTTTTTATATATTGCCAACATGTTCTGTAGCACTTTACAATTCAGAGAGTACATGTGCAACATTACAGAATAACAAGCTAATTACTGTAACAATGCAAACAGAACATTTGGGGCCCTGTTCACAAGAGTTACAATCTACAGAAGTGGTTTTCCTTACCCTTCATTTTTCCGGGACATGTCCAGGTGTGTCATGAGATGACAAGCTTGTATGCACAGATATGAAGTGCATTAAGGTGCGAATGTGGCATGCCAGAGCTGGCTATGGCTGAGCTGAGGGTGATCTCTGTTATAATTGTATTGCATTATTTCCTGTTGCTTTATAGCCTGTGTGACATAGCAGTGAGTCTCACACATGCATTACACCTCCCATAGGATTGAATAGTAACCAAATGTCCAATGGGAGGACATCACTTGGGTAAAGGGGAGGAGTCAGCCGATCACTGGGTCCCATAGTAACACCCCTTCAGGAGGGTCCTGCGTGTCAGTAGTTAGAAGTGTGGTGTGTTAGGAGGAGGTGAGGAGATAAGTGTGATGTTCTGTGGCCCTCCTTCCCTTCCTCCTTCTTTTCTTCCCCCCTCTTCTTGTCTTCTTGGCCTCTACTCGGGGATCTCCCCATTATTTACAGGATAAATACATACTGACATACTCCAGCTATTCAGAAGATCCTGTCCCCTGTCTGCCTAGCCATCGCCCTGAAGGAAGTCAAGCATCTTCATCTTATCAGCATGAGACTGTGGAGAGAACATTCTGGAACACGTGCTCCATAGCAAGTATCACAGGATCCAGGGGCCAAGGCCAGACCTGTGGAACATCCCGCCACCCTGACTATTGCACCCCGAAACTCTGAACTATCAGGACCACATAATGTGAGTGGGGAATATTGTGTGCTAGCATCGTGGTGGACATCCTCCTATGAGCCAAATAGGAGCCCAAGCGCACCTTAGGGCTGTAACACTGAAGTATAAAGGGATAGGAACACCTTTCATTAAGTCTACCCTGTCACCAGGCGTACCCCGTTATTTTGTATTGAAGAAACTGTTTAAGCATTTGTGCCTCCACACCCATGGAAGTAAAGTTCAACTCTGTTTCAACTTTACAACTGTTTCTGTGTCTGACTCTGCACCAACAACATCAGGGAACCCTCAAACACCACCAATTGGCACAGTACAGTATAGGGGAAGCGCCTCGGGGGGAACAATCACCACCAACATTTGTGCAGCCCCCTCATCACCGGTACCAGTGGTGGTAACGTGGGACAGCACCAGAGCTGTGCCCATAGACTGTGACAAGTCTGCGCTGTCTGCACCCCACAATCCCAACTGCAGCGTTACCCCCCCCCCCCCATCTGGTCACTGCACAAAGAGTATAGGGGATGTTGGGAATAAGTATGATTGTCCAGAGTATCACATTCCAGAGAACTGGTGCCACACAAGAAAAGTCTTGGAGGTGAGAGTGAGAGGTTCATATTAGTTCATATTATGGAGAAAGCTAGACTTAGATTACAGAACATTTTGCTTCGTGCATAAGCCCTTTTACAGAACTTTTTTTTTTTTTTTTTTTTTTTACAGCTAGCAGCGTCTACAAAATGGAAGCTGGTATAAAAAAGATTTATAAAAATGTAGTGAAGCAAAGCAGAATTCTCTAGTTATTATTACCCTGCAGTGTGAATAAATGATTAATTATGACTGCATTCTCTTTAAGATGCATATTTCTCTAGAGTTTTTATTTCGCTGCTTCCTCTTCCGCCTTAGTTAATGAAGTAAGAACACAGATAAATAAGTCCCTGTATACATTTTCACAACATTACACCCAGTTATGATGCAGTGACCCAGAAAGCCATGTTCTTCATAGCAAATGGCAATTCTTATCAAGATCCTTTCACATATAATGTAAGCAAAATGGTCACCTTGATTTAGCTACAGATATTATTAATAAAGTTTAGAATCACAATCCACAATAATAAGATCTGCAAATATTACAGAAACCAGTTTCCCTCTAAGGATTTTGAGATCAGAATGAGGAAGAAGGAAAAAAATATTACTGACTAAGCAAGACCGGATCTTTAATAAAATATGTTCTTCTAGCTCACAGCCTACAGCCACTTGGAAAAAATATAGTTGTACTGTTTAAATTTGCCATAATTCAAGTTTATTTATAGTCTACCCATAAGTATAGACAGCATCATGATTTTTGTGTAAGCAGTAAGATTGGTTTTCCAAAATAAGATTAGCCTGCTAGACGTCTGTAGAATAATTCCTGCATGTAAATATTTGAGTTGAATTCAAGTAAGAACATATCCCTAGAGCTGCGGTTCGTATACAATATTGTGTGCAACACTGCAGTATTTAGACAATAAATCATTACTTTGCCCTCAGGTTGCCCACAAATAATGGCTGTTTCTTAGTAACACACAGTCATCTGTGCCGTAATGGCGATTGTGAGAGAAACTGCATCGCATCCTTATCCAATTAGATCACAAGAGTACTCGAACACAAAATTACACATTTATTGTTTGCATTCTACTCCAGGAAAAGGGATATTGCAGCCAATGTCGAAAATTAGCATTTCAATATATCTCCTTCTCCCAGGCACAATTTGTTGCATCAACATTGTAAAGTTTCCTCTGCAGATTATCTTGTGCCTGGAGGGGACATATCTCAGATATGATTTAAAAGAAGCACAGTGAGGTCTGTGAATAGAAGGCTGTGCCTAATTTATTTTAGCGGTCTGCAAGCCAGATGGGTATTGGTTTGAACTGCGGCTCGGGTCATATTTCAGCTGGATTTGGAGTCTTTTCTCCATGAATAAATGAGGTTGCAGCTACTGCTGATTAATTGCATTGTTGCAATAGTAAACAACCAACAGCTGAGTATAAAACAAACAGTAAAGATTAATCATGGCAGAGTACATCAGAGGATCATAATGCTAATGCTATGCCGGAGAAGGTAAAAACAGAACTATACAGCTCTGAACACGTACACTCCATGAGCAAGTCATGTTTTAAAATTAGATTAATAAAGCTATAATTATCTGAAAAAATCTTCATACTGTACAATTATCCATGACCATGCATATACAGTATTATGTAAGGAAATTCCTCTGGGTCCGTGGAGCCCCTGACAAACAGAATGAAATAGTCTACCATAGTTAACCCTTGAAGAGTAAAAAGACAAAGCATGGTGGACCCGCTGTAAGGCCTTAGGGCTTATGAACACGACCATTTTTTTTTTTAATAATAATCATACAGCGTTTTTTTTTTAAATAATGACAGTTAATGAGTGCATTCACATATCCGTTTTACTGACAAACTGAAAACAGTTAGAAAAGCAGACGTTTTTTATTTATTTACAGTCATATGAAAAAGTTTGGGCACCCCTATTAATCTTAATCATTTTTAGTTCTAAATATTTGGGTGTTTGCAACAGCCATTTCAATTTGATATATCTAATAACTGATGGACACAGTAATATTTCAGGATTGAAATGAGGTTTATTGTACTAACAGAAAATGTGCAATATGCATTAAACCAAAATTTGACCGGTGCAAAAGTATGGGCACCTCAACAGAAAAGTGACATTAATATTTAGTAGATCCTCCTTTTGCAAAAATAACAGCCTCTAGTCGCTTCCTGTAGCTTTTAATCAGTTCCTGGATCCTGGATGAAGGTATTTTTGACCATTCCTCTTTACAAAACAATTCCAGTTCAGTTAAGTTTGATGGTCGCCGAGCATGGACAGCCCGCTTCAAATTATCCCACAGATGTTCAATGATATTCAGGTCTGGGGACTGGGATGGCCATTCCAGAACATTGTAATTGTTCCTCTGCATGAATGCCTGAGTAGATTTGGAGCTGTGTTTTGGATCATTGTCTTGCTGAAATATCCATCCCCGGCGTAACTTCAAATTCGTCACTGATTCTTGTACATTATTCTCAAGAATCTGCTGATACTGAGTTGAATCCATGCGACCCTCAACTTTAACAAGATTCCAGGTGCCGGCATTGGCCACACAGCCCCAAAGCATGATGGAACCTCCATCAAATTTTACAGTGGGTAGCAAGTGTTTTTCTTGGAATGCTGTGTTTTTTTGACGCCATGCATAACGCCTTTTTGTATGACCAAACAACTCAATCTTTGTTTCATCAGTCCACAGGACCTTCTTCCAAAATGAAGCTGGCTTGTCCAAATGTGCTTTTGCATACCTCAGGCGACTCTGTTTGTGGCGTGCTTTCAGAAACGGCTTCTTTCGCATCACTCTCCCATACAGCTTCTCCTTGTGCAAAGTGTGCTGTATTGTTGACCGATGCACAGTGACACCATCTGCAGCAAGATGATGCTGCAGCTCTTTGGAGGTGGTCTGTGGATTGTCCTTGACTATTCTCACCATTCTTCTTCTCTGCCTTTCTGATATTTTTCTTGGCCTGCCACTTTTGGGCTTAACAAGAACTGTCCCTGTGGTCTTCCATTTCCTTACTATGTTCCTCATGGTGGAAACTGACAGGTTAAATCTCTGAGACAACTTTTTGTATCCTTCCCCTGAACAACTATGTTGAACAATCTTTGTTTTCAGATCATTTGAGAGTTGTTTTGAGGAGCCCATGATGCCACTCTTCAGAGGAGATTCAAATAGGAGAACAACTTGCAATTGGCCACCTTAAATACCTTTTCTCATGATTGGATACACCTGACTATGAAGTTCAAAGCTCAGTGAGGTTACAAAACCAATTTTGTGTTTCAGTAAGTCAGTAAAAAGTAGTTAGGAGTATTCAAATCAATAAAATGATAAGGGTACCCAAATTTTTGCACCGGTCAAATTTTGGTTTAATGCATATTGCACATTTTCTGTTAGTACAATAAACCTCATTTCAATCCTGAAATATTACTGTGTCCATCAGTTATTAGATATATCAAATTGAAATGGCTGTTGCAAACACCCAAATATTTAGAACTAAAAATGATTAAGATTAATAGGGGTGCCCAAACTTTTTCATATGACTGTATTTGTTTTGCTGTACATACAGACCCAATACAAGTCAATGGGTCTGAGTTTTAATGGACATAAAAACAGATTGACATCTGAGTTATGTCAGTTGAAAACGAAAAATTGATCCGTTTTTTCTAAAGGTCTGTTAAAACAGATGCTAAATGGATGAAACTTGGCTGTCAAAAACAGACAAACAGACGCAGAAACAAATGTAAGGCTGACGCCCCATGTTGTGGAAACACAACTTTTTTTGTTGCAGATTTTGTTGCGGTTTTTTGACCCAAAGCCAGGAGTGGATTGAAGTATAAGAGCTTACTATATACAGTGCCTTGCGAAAGTATTCGGCCCCCTTGAACTTTTCAACCTTTTGCCACATTTCAGGCTTCAAACATAAAGATATAAAATTTTCATTTTTTGGTGAAGAATCAACAACAAGTGGGACACAATTGTGAAGTGGAACGAAATTTATTGGGTATTCTAAACTTTTGTAAAAAATAAAAAACTGAAAAGTGGGGCGTGCAATATTATTCGGCCCCTTTACCTTCAGTGCAGAAAACTCACTCCAGAAGTTCAGTGAGGATCTCTGAATGAACCAGTGTTGTCCTAAATGACTGATGATGATAAATATAATCCACCTGTGTGTAATCAAGTCTCCGTATAAATGCACCTGCTCTGTGATAGTCTCAGGGTTCTGTTTAAAGTGCAGAGAGCATCATGAAGACCAAGGAACACACCAGGCAGGTCCGTGATACTCTTGTGGAGAAGTTTAAAGCCGGATTTGGATACAAAAAGATTTCCCAAACTTTAAACATCCCAAGGAGCACTGTGCAAGCAATCATATTGAAATGGAAGGAGTATCAGACCACTGCAAATATACCAAGACCCGGCCGTCCCTCTAAACTTTCATCTCAAACAAGGAGAAGACTGATCAGAGATGCAGCCAAGAGGCCCATGATCACTCTGGATGAACTGCCGAGATCTACAGCTGAGGTGGGAGAGTCTGTCCATAGGACAACAATCAGTCGTACACTGCACAAATCTGTCCTTTATGGAAGAGTGGCAAGAAGAAAGCCATTTCTCAAACATATCCATAAAAAGTATTGTTTAAAGTTTGCCACAAGCCACCTGGGAGACACACCAAACGTGTGGAAGAAGGTGCTCTTGTCAGATGAAACCAAAATCGAACTTTTTGGCCACAATGCAAAACAATATGTTTGGCGTAAAAGCAACATAGCTCATCACCCTGAACACACCATCCCCACTGTCAAACATGGTGGTGGCAGCATCATGGTTTGGGCCTGCTTTTCTTCAGCAGGGACAGGGAAGATGGTTAAAATTGATGGGAAGATGAATGGAGCCAAATACAGGACCATTCTGGAAGAAAACCTGTTGGAGTCTGCAAAAGACCTGAGACTGGGACGGAGATTTATCTTCCAACAAGACAATGATCCCAAACATAAAGCAAAATCTACAATGGAATGGTTCATAAATAAACGTATCCAGGTGTTAGAATGGCCAAGTCAAAGTCCAGACCTGAATCCAATCGAGAATCTGTGGAAAGAGCTGAAAACTGCTGTTCACAAACGCTCTCCATCCAACCTCACTGAGCTCGAGCTGTTTTCCAAGGAAGAATGGGTAAGAATTTCAGTCTCTCGATGTGCAAAACTGATAGAGACATACCCCAAGCAACTTGCAGCTGTAATCGCAGCAAAAGGTGGCGCTACAAAGTATTAACTTAAGGGGGCCGAATAATTTGGCACGCCCCACTTTTTAGTTTTTTATTTTTTACAAAAGTTTAAAATATCCAATACATTTCGTTCCACTTCACGATTGTGTCCCACTTGTTGTTGATTCTTTACCAAAAAAAATTAAAATTTTATATCCTTATGTTTGAAGCCTGAAATGTGGCAAAAGGTTGAAAAGTTCAAGGGGGCTGAATACTTTCGCAAGGCACTGTATTTCCTATTCCTTTTGTAGACATTCTTGGCTTTGGCTCAAAAAAGACGCAACAAAATCCACAATGTGGGGCCTCAGCCTAAAATGGCCTTTAACTAGTTCCCACCTAATGACATACTATTACGCCAGTGGCGGGAACCTGTTCCTTTACTGACATAATAATACATCATAGAGATAGCTCCAACTCAGAAGCTGAGACGGAGCCATCAAAAGAGGACTTTGTCTGTGACGCACAACTGACATTCTCCTTTAACAGAATTCTTGGCCAATTAAACCTTTAGATGCCACAATCAACAATGATGGTGGCATTTAAAGGGTCTCTTTGTGTTTGCCACTCCTGGCCCCCATATGACCTTCATAAGAATCTCAAGGCAAAGTCTTGTAGTTACACTTTGAGGCCGAATAATTGACATGCTGTGATTTACAAAAATGCGACGGTTTTTGAAATCTCTGCTTTCTGCTCTGAATTTTTTTCTGCAATGTGTGGATGGGATTAGCCAGAATCCCATCCACTTTGCAGATACTGTAAAATGCACCGTTTTCGCCACGGCCAAAACCCTGCCTTTTTAGCAAGGTGAGGCCCCCTGGCCTTGCTTTCATTTTGCAAACAGTATTGCATTGCAAAGCATTGCAATAGCAAATGCATTTTAAAGTATGAAATAAAATAAACAAATAAAATAAATAAATAGCCATTTTCCAATTTTATTTTTTTTACAGAAAATGATAATAAAAAATACCCTTACTGGGTATTGGTATTGATGCATCCATAATAACCCATTTTATAAAACTAAAAATGTATTTATCTCACACGGTGAACACTATAAAAAATAAAAATAAAAAGCAGCAAAATTGGTCACATTGACTCAAAAAAAAAATAAATCTATCTATCTATCATGATCAAAAAGTCACATATAACCCAAAATGGTTCCAATAGAAACAACAGACATTCTCTCAAAACATAAACCCTCACACAGCTCTGATGATGGCAAAAATAAAAGACACTAAATCAAATTATTTTGGCAAATAAGTGATTTTATTGTGCAAAAGTAGTGCAATATAATTTGTACTACTTTTGCACAATGTAAAATTTAGAACATAAAAAAAAGGATGGCAAAATGGACTTTTTTTTGCCATCCCAATAATAAAGAATTAATAAATTTTGATCAATAAGCTAAATGTTTACCAAAATGGTGCAATAGAAAACTACAACATGTTGTGTAAAAAGCAAAAAGTTGTGGCATTTAGAATTTGACAATGAAAAAAAATTACAAAACAAGAACATCTATATAGTCTGGTGAATTTATGTATACATCTATAATGTCAACTCAGACTTACATGTACTATATCCATAAACTGAATTTGCTGTACATATTGCAATATATAAAAATGGATATGTCATGTAAATGTGGTGTTTATTTTGACATGCTCTTGATAACGGTAGGTTATATCAAACAGCTCAAGAAAAGATTGTCATTTGTATAATATAGTTCTGAGTCTGTTACATATATGTGCGTGGGATATGTTGGAGGAAGTGATACACTCATGAATACAGTGGACACATTACCTTGAATCTACTATATACTTTCTCATCTATTATACAAAATGATTGGTATGAAAGCTAGTTGGACCTGTCATAATAATATGCTGTCCTTTAATAGAACATCATATTCTGATAACAAAATGCACGCAAGATCATTTATCCAGCAGTTAAAACTGCAGTAAAATGTATTGATAAATGTATAAATGTACAAATAGCTCATAAACAGATAGTCCTTGTATGTGCCTCATATTCCTCATAGCTTATGAGAAGAGATGAGTAACTAATGTCAATTGGTGACAAGGATGCATGATTCCCTTTAGGTAAATTTTAGGAGAAAAAATGAGAATTGATTCTAATTTTACTAATCTGTAGTCACAAAACTACATATATGTATATAGCACATGGAATACAGATAAACCTACACCATTTTCTTTATGTTCAATACTGTCATTGCAATGACACAATAAATATTTCATGGCTATTGTAGCTTTCTGCAGAACTGAAGACATGGATACATATATACTATGGTTACTAATGTAAGACATAGAGTATCATCTGCAATATGAATAAGGTGAAGCAAATTCTAACATTTTCCCTCATGCATTCACACCATTACTTGGCTGTCATTACAAGACAGCAATGGGGAGATTTATTTCACATCAAAAAGTAATTTACATTTTAATTCAGGGACAACTCAGCAGAAAACTGGTAGTGACTGGCACCTTAATGTTAAGTGAGCAGATAAGAACTATTATATAAAATGTTCCAACTGTACAGTATGGAGACAGTACAAGTGCGATTATTGGGGATAATATTTTGTGAAAAAATACTTTTGATCACAGGCAAAAACCAAAGCCAAGATATTGGATTGTTACCAGGGGCATATCTAAAGACTCATAGACCCTAGTGCAAAAGCTAAGCTTGGGCCCTCCTGCACATTTTCTCCACATAACCGTTAGCCACATCCCATCCACATTTTAGCAACATTCACATTTCCTTTTCCCTCTATACCTAAGCTCAAAACACCATGAAGAATTGTTCTCAACATGTCTGTGCATACCAGATTCTCATCATTCCCATCCTCTGTTGGTGCCCCCTACATAGTAATAATAAACTGCTATTTTTGCCATTAAAGTGTTAATTTTCTCCTTTCTGGCAGTGGAAGGCTGTGTATCATCAATCTTCTAACTTCAGTGCACCAGGGGGCAGGGGTAATAAATTTATGTTGCACAGACCGGAAGCCACCATTGGAAATCAGAAAATAGATTAGAGAGGTTTAATCAGTCTTTGTGTGGGGAGTGTGACCCTGTGGTACACCCCTGGCTTTTGGGCCAGGTTGCAACTTCGACCACCTCAACAGACATAGTTAAGAGATTGTTACCTTAGCTTAAAGCATACCCCCAATTTTAAAACAAATTTTCGCAATTGGATAGGACAGGTAAATATAAAAACTTAGCAATATCTGTTACAAAAAAAATACGGACTGCTTTGTTCCTCCTTCCCTATACTCAGACTCTTATCTCTATTAGCATCTGTATCTGTATCAAGCTTCACACACAGACGTCTATGATGAGAGCAGGGCGGAAGCTGCTGCTGGCTAGATCTTGATTTATGACCTCATTCAGTACAATAGTAAAGCATTATCTTACAAGAGTATAACAGTGCTTTGGAGTTGTAACATGTGTGTTCCTCCCCTCACCATAGATTTCTGAAAGAAGTAACTGAGCCTATAAAATGGAGAATATAGCATTTTTCATATGGATGCTATTAGAGGGGGTGCATAGCTTTATAATTGGAGAAGGAAAGATAATTCTCTAATAAGATAGATTACAAAATTTCTTATATTTACCTGTATTATTAATTTAATGTTTTATAAATTAAGGTATGCTTGAACTTAAATGAGTATTCTGATTTGATTTAAGTAAAGTGGAATAATTGTATAATTTTCAACATTCCATGACTTTTCAAGATCTTTAACCCCTTCCCAATATCTGCTGTAATAGCACAGCGGATGTCGGGTATGTAAACATGGCGACTGCTCAGGAGCTGAACGGCTGCCATAGCCGCTGGGTCACTGCTGTATTATACAGCAGAGACCCGGCGCTAACGCTAAAGAGTTTGCTACAATGGTTTATGATATACACACATGGTCAAAATTGTTGGTACCCCTCGTTTAATGAAAGAAAAACCCACAATGGTCACAATAAATAACTTGAATCTGACAAAAGTAATAATATATAAAACTACATGTTGACAAGCCACAAAGCTTCTGGGAGAATGTGCTATGGACAAATGAGACAAAAATCGAAATTTTTGGCAAGGCACGTCAGCTCTATGTTCACAGATGGAAAAATGAAGCATATCTTGAAAAGAACACTGTCCCTACTGTGAAACATGGAGGAGGCTCTGTTATGTTCTGGGGCTGCTTTGCTGCATCTGGCAAAGGGCGTCTTGAATCTGTGCAGGGTACAATGAAATCTCAAGACTATCAAGGGATTCTAGAGAGAAATGTGCTGCCCAGTGTCAGAAAGCTTGGTCTCAGTCACAGGTCATGGGTCTTGCAACAGGATAATGACCCAAAACACACAGCTAAAAAACACCCAAGAATGGCTAAGAGGAAAACATTGGACTATTCTGAAGTGGCCTTCTATGAGCCCTGACCTAAATCTTATTGAGCATCTTTGGAAGGAACTGAAACATGCCGTCTGGAAAAAGTACCCTTCAAACCCGAGACAACTGGAGCAGTTTGCTCATGAGGAGTGGCCAAAATACCTGTTGAGAGGTGCAGAAGTCTCATTGACAGTTACAGGAATCGTTTGATTGCAGTGATTGCCTCAAAAGGTGTGCAACAAAATATTAAGTCAAGGGTACCATCATTTCTGTCCAGGCCTGTTTCATGAGTTTTCTTTTTTTAAAAATTCCGTTGAAGCATGGTTGAAAAGCAATGTCTGACTTTCATTTGTTCATTTTCATAGAATTTTTATATATTATTACTTTTGTCAGATTCAAGTTATTTCTGTGACCATTGTGGGTTTTTCTTTCATTAAATGAGGGGTACCAGCAATTTTGTCCATGTGTGTATGTAACAAGAGCCAAAAATACATGGTCCTGTGATAGAGTCTATTCAGTTTTATGGAAACTTTTACAGGATCCAAACTACATAATGTCTATATAAATACAACTAGCAAATAGTGGAACTTGGACCAACCCTCATACAAAAAACCTTTTATTAAACGCAATTGAAATCCATAGTACATACATGTACAAAGCAAAAATACCTGTGTTTCTTACACACTTGGCATCCTTACTCATAATCCACTATGGGTAAAATGCCAACTGTGTCAAAAACCCATAGGTCTGCATTTCTTCATCAGTTTGAGGCCACGAAGTTTTGTTTCTGCTCCTATTAAATACCCTTACACCAAATTAACATTGGTTTGAGAAGCATTTTGGACCTGATAGACTCCCTTTAAAGAGAATATATCACCACCAAAATAGCTTCTAAACCACTTACATACTGTTGCAGGGATGGTTAGTGGGATAGTGAACATACCTTTCTAACCATAGAGAACATAGCTTTTCATGTTAAAGTGCAATCTTGATGGTGAGAAATTAAAATTTTATTACATATGAAAATCAGTTGTTTAGTGCACTCAGGGCAGGAACACATCTGCCAGAGCACCCATATTCTTTTGTATTCACCATCCAGTGCAGTCCCCAAAACAGAAAAACTAACATGATCTGTGGACATTTGTTTTTCAGCGACCACAGAATATAATGGGCAGGTATGCACTGCCCCAAGTGCACTAAGCAGCTTATTTGCATATGGAATGAAACTTGAATTTCTCAGCAGCAAGATTGTACTTTCATACAAGAAAGGTATGTTCATTATGTCACTAACAGCTCCCACAACTACATATAAGAGGTTTAAGGCTGGGGCCCCATGTAGTGGGCCACAACAAAAAAGTGCTGTGGGAAAAAACGCGGCGGCAACGCATCATGGTATTTCCCACAGCGTTTTTCACAGAAAGTCTGCAGGTTTCTTCAGTGGACTTTTTGTTTCCATTATACCTATAGGGAAACTGCCGTCGTTTCCATATAATTAAAGGTATAATTGACATGCTGCGATTTTCCAAAACTGCATCAGTTTTGGAAATAGCAGCGTATCCACTGTGCGTATTTATCCGCGATGTGTGGATGGAATTGTACAGGGACTGTAAAACACCACGTTTTTTTTTCCCGCAGCGTTTAAGCCACTTGGGGCCCTAGCCTAAAAGCTGTTTTGGTGATGGTAGACTCCCTTTACATTTCACAAATAGCTTGTACTGTAAATGTTCATGCTTGGTTAAGAGGTAGGGGACATTAAAAAATCTGCTATGGGACCCATTCTTTTCTAGTTATGCCCCTGAGAAAAGCCTGTGTGCAACTAGCTATAAAAATATTGTACGTAAAATATTTTTAGATTTTAGTATAGCATAGCTTTACTAATGCACATACCTCCAGGAAATTTAGAACAAATAAATACAAATATACTTTTAACTCAACTCAAGGGAATTATCACATTCAGAATTAAATCAGATGTGGAGGAAATATGCCTGAAGCTGCATAGAGCTGTACAGAGGTATTACACACCTCCTGGATCTGAAAATACTTGCAACTGCAAACCGCTTAGTTGCTACTGCTTCCCTGAAATAGAAATATTGCACAGAACAGAGAGGTAAAAATGACCTCCCTCTTCTGTTTGTGAATGGTGATATATAAGTTACCCCTTTCTTTCTGCAATGTTTATTATTCTTAACCACTTCCGAACTACACACACACTGTATACGTCCGGGCAGTCCATTTTTAACCATCCTTAGGCTGGAGCCCCACTGTGGACACATGGCTATTTCCAAAAAATCAGCACGGTTTTGGAAATCGCAGCATATCAATTATACCTACGGAAACGCCAGCGGTTTCCCCATAGGTATAATTGAAACAAAGTCCACAGAGGAAAACTCTGCAAACTTTCTGTCTAAAGTGCTGCGGGAAGAAACGCGATGCGATCCCGCCGCGGTTTCTCCGGCAGCGCTTTTTTGCTGCGGGACGCCACACGGAGCCTCAGCCTTACAGTGTTAAGTGTTAATCAAAATCGTGCAGCTGCAGAAGGAGGGAGTCTGCTCTTACTACAGCTGGAGCTCCTATAGGGAGGTTAGGAATGGTTTATTACCATCCTTGCATTTCCAATAGATGTGTACACAGTGCTCAATGGGGCACATTTATAATGTGGCCTTTTTCTGCCCTGCACTTAATTTATGAAACATTTGCACCTTTTTGCCAAATGTTATGCTGCCCACCACTTTTGCTTTTTTTGAGAAAAGGGGGCGTGGCCTAAATGGATACCCTTTTCACACTGTATTGGTTTCCTCTGCAGACTTTCTGCTTCCATTATACCTATAGGGAAACCACAGGCATTTCTGTAGGTATAATTGACATGCTGAGATTTCCAAAACCGCAACAGTTTTGAAATCGTAGAGTGTCCTCTAAACATATTTTCCCACAATATGTGGATGGGATTCATTGCAGGGACTCTAAAATGCTGCGTTTTTTTCCGCTGCGTTTCCGCCATGGCCAAACCGTGGCATTTACAACACGTGGATCCCTGACCTTATATAGTTTTTTTTATGTTTTGACACCTTTAGAAAATCCTAAATTTTTTTCTATGAGTTGCAATATTTCGACACCCTCACAACTTTTATAGATTTCTGTATATGGGGCTGCATAAGGCATATTTTTTTTTTGTACTTTTTATTTATCCCGTTTTCAGGAATATCTGATATTTGATGGATTTTTACTCAAATTTTATTGGGAGACGAAACGGCGGTTCAGTTCTTTTTTTTTTTTTCTGCTACAGCGTTTACTGTATGGGAAAAATATTTTTGTAAGTTTTATAGTTCGGGCTTTTTTATATACCTAATGTTTATGTGTTTTACTTTATTTTGATATCTGGTCTAGGGAAAGGGTGGTAATTTAAACTTGTAATATTTTTTTATACAGTTTTTTTTTTTTTTTTTTTTAACTTTTACTTTTTGAACCCCAGTGCATTGCAGTGTATTGCTATTTCCATAGAGGTGTATAATACATTGGAGACCCAGTGGCTATGGTGCGCAGTCGCCATGTTTAAAGACCCAACATCCACTGTAATAGTACAGAGGGTGTTGGAAAATGGTTAACAAGACCTCAAAAATAGTCACCTTACTTTATAAGCCTGTATATTGGCAATCTTTGGGCACAACACTATCATGTATACATTATTATGTAACCTTTATGAATAAAATGGAGAGGAGTGTTGGGGGTGTATATATACTCCTCAGCATTGAAACTGCAACGCTAAGATGGAAAAGTCTTGGAAATATGGAAATCACTGGATCAATCAACATGTTATGCAAATGATAAAAAATGGAAACAAAATATTCTCCTATTATTCAGTATTGAAAATGAATACCATGTGCAGAAATACACGCACTTACACACTTTGGAATGTTGTCAATGAGGTTATTAACAATTTACTGACCGACATATAGACTTTCTATGTTGGTCATCTATTCTGTCGCAATTGCAGCTGAGTAATGTGCGGGGTCTCCCGCACTGTAAAAAGTGTGTGCACAGCCGGGCACCTGCTCCTAATGCCTGGGATCGGCAAACTGTGGCATCTAAAAGGTTATAGAGGGAGGATGCCCTCCTATAGGCATCAGCACTATTGCGAATGAAATATATATATTTTTTTTTTTGTTTTAAAACACAGTAAAATCTTAAAAGATAATGGCAAAATTGCTGTTGTTTTTTCTAATCCCTACCAGGAAAAGTTGATAAAAGTTAATCAATGAGATATATGTACCTCAAAATATTACCATTAAACTGTATCACTACTCATGCAATAAAACATGCCCTCATACTGTTTAATTTATGGAAAAAGAAAAAAGTTAGAGGCATATGTTAACTTAAAAACACAAAAATGGTTTGGTCACTAAGGCCTATAATAGACTGGTCATTAAGGGTTTAATGGTGGTCTGAGAAATGTTGTGTCACGCTGAATGCACTCGGCACGAAACATCAATACTGGCACCAGACACAGTCACCATATTTACATAGAGCAAGCAATTCAGCCATTACAAATATATTTGGAGTGCCTCCATCTGTATTCCAATACCATGCCACATAATATAAAATGTATATAAAATAAATAAATATAAATATATATATATATATATATATATACAACCCTGTTAGCTAAACTAATAAAAATGTGTTGCAAACACATGAAACAACACACACATAAAGACAAACTGCTATAAGAACAGTGCAATAGTAAACCCAGTAAATGAAAATTCTAACCAGTGCAAAGTGGCAGTGATATAGTCTTTTTACAATTCAATATATGTGTAGGTGTTTATTGTTTCACTTGTTTATCAGCCCTCTTCTGGTTTGGGTTATACCCCCTTGAGAAAACACATGCAAAACTGGGCTGTGATCCCTCTCCTGGCTGGTCTGCATGTATTGTGTTTGGTATTTGGACATTATCATTTTGTTGTTATTATACATTTTTGCCTATACCTTTACAGTTCTGCTAAAAAGTTTGCACACCCCGGCAGATTTTTTGTTTTTTTTTGGCCTTTTGTCAGAGAATATGAATGATAACACAAAAACTTTTTTCTCCTCATGGTTAGTTGTTGGTTGAAGCCATTTATTGTCAAACTTCTGTGTTTTCTCTTTTTAAACCCTAATGTAATGTAAACTTTTTAGCACAACTGTATATAGTATTGTGGGGTATTGAAATTACTTTTGGGCTGTGTACAGTTTTTGTGTGTTTGCCTTTTGGTTTAGGAACCTATTTTTCCCATGGGTGAATATTCTTGTATAACATTTAAAATATGTTTTTATGACTTATATACAGTGCTGGCCAAAAGTATTGGCACCCCTGCAATTCTGTCAGATAATACTCAATTTGTTCCAGAAAATGATTGCAATCACAAATGCTTTGGTAATAATATCTTCATTTAATTTGTCGTCAATGGAAAACCACAAAAAGAATTGTCAAAAAGCCAAATTGGATATAATTCCACACGAAACATAAAAAAGGGGGTGGGCAAAAGTATTGGCACCCTTTGAAAAATCATGTGATGCTTCTCTAATTTGTGTAATTAACAGCACCTGTTACTTACCTGTGGCACATAACAGGTGGTGGCAATAACTAAATCACACTTGCAGCCAGTTGAAATGGATTAAAGTTGACTCAACCTCTGTCCTGTGTCCTTGTGTGTACCACATTGAGCATGGAGAAAAGAAAGAAGACCAAAGAACTGTCTGAGGACTTGAGAAGCAAAATTGTGAGGAAGCATGAGCAATCTCAAGGCTACAAGTCCATCTCCAAAGACCTGAATGTTCCTGTGTCTACCGTGCGCAGTATAATCAAGAAGTTTAAAGCCCATGGCACTGTGGCTAACCTCCCTAGATGTGGACGGAAAAGAAAAATTGACGAGAGATTTCAACGAAAGATTGTGCGGATGGTGGCTAAAGAACCTCGACTAACATCCAAACAAGTTCTAGCTGCTCTGAAGTCCGAGGGTACAACAGTGTCAACCCGTACTATCCGTCAGCGTCTGAATGAAAAGGGACTCTATGGTAGGATATCCAGGAAGACCCCACTTCTGACCCAGAGACATAAAAAAGCCAGGCTGGAGTTTGCCAAAACTTACCTGAGAAAGCCAAAAACTTTTTGGAAGAATGTTCTCTGGTCAGATGAGACAAAAGTAGAGCTTTTTGGGAAAAGGAATCAACATAGAGTTTACAGGAAAAAAAGAGGCCTTCAAAGAAAAGAACACGGTCCCTACAGTCAAACATGGTGGAGGTTCCCTGATGTTTTGGGGTTGCTTTGCTGCCTCTGGCACTGGACTGCTTGACTGTGTGCATGGCATTATGAAGTTTGAAGACTACCAACAAATTTTGCAGCATAATGTAGGGCCCAGTGTGAGAAAGCTGGGTCTCCCTCAGAGGTCATGGGACTTCCAGCAGGACAATGACCCAAAACACACTTCAAAAAGCACTAGAAAACGGTTTGAGAGAAAGCACTGAAGACTTCTAAAGTGGCCAGCAATGAGTCCAGACCTGAATCCCATAGAACACCTGTGGAGAGATCTCAAAATGGCAGTTTGGAGAAGGCACCCTTCAAATCTCAGGGACCTGGAGAAATTTGCGAAAGAAGAATGGTCTAAAATTCCAGCAGAGCATTGTAAGAAACTCATTGATGGTTACCAGAAGCGGTTGTTCGCAGTTATTTTGTCTAAAGGTTGTGCTACCAAGTATTAGGCTGAGGGTGCCAATACTTTTGTCCGGCCCATTTTTGGAGTTTTGTGTAAAATGATCAATGATTTGACTTTTTTTTCATTCTCTTTTGTGTTTTTTCATTGCAAGCAAAATAAATGAAGATATTATTACCAAAGCATTTGTGATTGCAATCATTTTCTGGAAGAAATTGAGTATTATCTGACAGAATTGCAGGGGTGCCAATACTTTTGCACTGTATTATTAAGCACATGATGTAAATTGTAGTGAAGGTCATCTTACTGGTGATAGTATTTGTCAGTTATTCACTCCCTTCTTGTCCTCAGTCTTGTAACCGATATTGACTGTCACTGACACAGCATCTTAAAGGGGTTCTCCAGCCTCAAATTAACTGATGACTTTTCCACAGGATATGATCCGTTATATATCATCTGTTGCAGCAGCCTCCGGGTGCTGGAAGATGATAGTGGATGGACAACGTGTAGTGATGCTTCTATTCAAGTAATTCCCTGGAACCATCACTATGTAGTGGGGCTGCTGCGCACTCCTAATTCTTTATTAGGTGCCGTGCTGCACCCACTGGCTGTCCCCTAGCAGCTTCTGGCACCTGCGGGGTCCGGGTGTCAGACTCCCACAGATCACTTACCGATGACCTGTCCTGTGGATAGGTCAACAGTATGAAAAATCAATCTGGGCCCGGAAAACTCCTTTAGGCTGAGGCCCCACGTTGCAGAAACGCAGCTTTTTTTGTTGCAGATTTTGTTGTGTTTTTTTGAGCCAAAGCCAACAATGGCTACAAAAGGAATGGAAAATATATAGTAAGCTCCTATACTTCCACCTTCTGCTAAATCCACTCTTGGCTTTGGCTCCAAAAATTGCAGCAAAATCTGCAACAAAAAAAGCTGCTTTTCCGCAACGTGGGGCCGTAGCCTTTAGCTTTTTCTAGCGAATCCCATCAACACATTGCAGAAAAATACACACAGCATGTCAATTATACCCACGGAAACACCAGCAGTTTCCCTATAGGTATAATTGAAGCAGAAAGTCCGAAGAGGAAGCTTCTGCGGACTTTCTGTGAAAAGCGCTGCTGGAAAAACTGTGACGCGTTTCCGCCGTGGTTTTTCCCGCAGCACTTTTTCGCTGCGGCCCGCTACGTGGGGCCTTAGCCTTAGTGTGGCTAGTTTCTCTATTTATTCCTATGAGAGACTTGAAGACAGAGTGATAAAAGATGAGAATATCGGTCACATGACACATGAGGTGTGGCTAGCTCACAAATACAGCCATTGCAAATAAGATTACTTTCACTGCAATTTATATAACCTTCCTTTCTAACAGGCTACAGAAAGAATGTGGGAGTGCTGCTTTTTGTTTTCTCCCGTAGCTCTGTATCTAAACACCCCTGTCAAACAAGAGTGGTTCATTGGCACCCCCAAATGCAACCCTCTACAAAGGATCAGAAAATGAGGTCCTATTGTGTCCTATTGTAGAAATGCATTGAGTGTGAAAATAGAAAATCTGGGTTTTTCTAAAAAGTGGAAGCGAATGGAGTTCATGGAAAGTGTTGGTACACAACATTAATATACAATGGAATGCTCACAAGGGATATACGCTACTGATTGCAGTTGCATGACATGTTTATAATGAAATATAACCCACAATTTCCCAAGCTTTTATGTTTAGTATTATATACAGTGATTTACATAAGTGATAGTCTCTTACTTCATTTTGATGAGAGTAAAGCAGCAATAAATTGGTTCATTAATGAGCTGTTTCTAGTTAAAATACATATGCATGACAAATTTATATCGCTACTAAAATTTAGATTAAAAGAGATGACAGGTTTCCAAAAACAATCCAAATAACATACCCTATGATTCCTGGATTGGATGTCTATGTGTATATTTTCTATGTACTTCACTTTTGTAGCGTGCCAAGTGAGCTGTCAAATGTTTTGGTGTGCTGACTTTATTTTGAATTTCTTTGTCACTAAATGTTGGCAAGTATGATAATGTAATCAATTATGAAAAGCTATCAAAGCATAGTTGACTCCTGTTGAATTTTTAGAGCCTTGAGAAACAAGACCCATTATGCATGATTGTTTGCTTAATGAGGCATTCAATTAAATAGCAAAACGTTCCACTTGCATGAAAGGGACTAATAGATTTTAACGTGTACAGAGAAATCCCTTTCCTTATACTTGATGCAACTGAACATGGCAGTTTTACAACTTTACTTTTCATCTAACTTTCTCTGCAATATGGAGTTTGTCAGAATTTCCCATTTTACCATTTGTTCTTGTTGAAATGATGATGCTGAAACAAAAATATATTTCTATTATTTAACCCCTTGTTGACATCCACCATGTGACACTGCGGCCAAAGGCTGTTGTGTGATGGCATTATTTCTTAGCTCTATATTACAGCTGACACTCTGCTGCAATGGCAGGAACTGGCAATAACTCTAGCCCTGGCTTTTTAGCCCCTTAACGACCAATGACGTACCTGTAAGTCATTGGTCACATGGGGATGTATGGAGAAGGCTCAGAGGGCTCATCCATACACAGTGGATGCCGGCTGTATAATACAGCCAGCACCCGCCGCTAACAGCTGTTAACACTTTAGATGCCGCGGTTAAACATGACCACAGCATCTGAAGTGCGCAGGCTGCCTATGGCAGCGTGTAATACCGTGTTTCTCTGAAAATAAGACAGGGTCTTATATTATTTTTTTCTCTGAAAAAAGGGCTAGGACTTATTTTCGGGGTAGGTCTTAATTTTTTCCATAAGCAACAATCACACATTTGATTGCTTTTTATTTCAACTTTTATCAGAGGTGAAACAGCGAAAAAACAGCAGTTCGGCACTTTTGATTTTATTTTTCCACTACAGCATTCACCATAGAGGTAAAATATTTTTATAAGTTTGTAGAGTGGGCGTTTTCAGACACAGGGATACCTAATGTGTATGTGTTTCACAGTAATGTTTTATTTTTATATGTATTCTAGTGAAAGTGGGAGGGGATTTGAACTTTTATTGTTTTGTTTTTTTTAAAATATTTTTTTAATTTTTTTTTTTCACTATTAACCCCTCCTAGGGGTCTTGAACCTGCAATCATCCCATAGACTGCAATATAACATATTGCAGTCTAAGGGAGATTATCTACATTACTAGTGAGGCTGCTCATAGACCAGCCTCACTAGTAATATTCCTATGACAGGACTGGGAGCTCTCCCGGCTGTCAAAAGAACAGGTCGGCTCCTCCGATCTCGCCGTGCGGAAGCCGACCTGCAAGCGAAAGTTACGGGGCCGGTGGGGACCGGCCCCCGGGGATAGTTTCTCTGCTTTGGGGGATCGATTTGGAGGCGGGGGGGGGTCACGGACTAGCACACCCAACAATGCCCGCGATCAATGGATTCTGATCACGGGCATTAACTGCGGGTCTCCAGTACAACGGAGACCCGGTATATAGTAGCTATAGGGGGTTCGGACTGGCCCTAGGGACTGCGGGAGGGGGGGAGGTCACACTTAACAATGCCCGCGGTCAGAGTCTACTCTGATCGCGGGCATTAACTACGGCGGTTGTGCTACTTTAGTGGGAAGGAGGGGTCACGCTAAACAATGCTTGCGATCAGGATACACAGTGATCGCAGGCATTAACTCCAGGTCTCCGCAGAGACCCGGTACGGCAGCTATGGTAGCCGCTCTGCAGCAGAGCGGCCGCCATCTTTAAGGACCCGGCATTCGCTGTAATCGTACGGCAGATGTCGGGAAGGGGTTAAATTAGCTAGGGCTTATTTTTGGAGTAGGGCTTATATTTCAAGCCTACTCCAAAAAACCTGGAAAATCTAGCTAGGACTTATTTTTGGGGTAGGTCTTATTTTTGGAGAAACACGGTAGAAGTGAATGGATTTTACTATCCATATTTACAGCATAATGTCCCCTTCCAAGTGCACCCACAGTTTAATATCCCCCTTCAGCTATCCCCACAGTTTAATGTCCCCGTCCATCTGCCCACACAGCATAATGTCGTCCTCCTCCAAGTGCACCCACAGTATATTGTCCCTCTCCAGCTGCCCTGGCAGTTTAACCACTTCCGGACCGCCCATAGACTATATACGTCCAAGGGGTGGTTGCCTTGTTCTGCAAGGACGTACCGGAACGAAATCGTGCAGTTGCTAAAATGCAGTTCACTGCCTTCCTGATCGCTGTGTATACAGCCCTCAATGAGTGCTGTATACACCGCTATGGGCACCGCCATCTTCTCCCCTCTGACCCGGCGATCACATGATCCGCCGGAATCAGCGTCTGTAAGAACTGCTGAGTCTTACAGGACCCAGATCAGCTCTGTAGTAACATGCAGGAGGCTGCATTCCTCCTGCAACTGGGGCCAAATGTACCAGCCCCAGTTACAGGGAAAATCAGCCTCCCCCACAAATAAAAAAGGTAATCAGATGTCCCCAAAGGTCTATCATGACCTTATGGGGACACAATGTTAAAAAACAAAAAAAAAAAAAAAATGAATGGAAAAGTAAAAAAAAATGTAAATAAAATAATTAAATTAAATAAAATAATACTCCAATAAAATGCCCTGATTACAGGTTATCGCCCTACCACCGCCGACACCATACAAAATAAAAATTACCGTAACAGAGAGTAAAAACTATTTTATAAAGTTTTTTAGTAGCACTTTGTTTTATTAAATATAAAAAAAAAATGAAAAGTGAAAAACGGACACATTTTCCCTCCTCTTTTGTTTATATTTTCTCGGATATAAAAAAAAAAAAATTAAAACACTTGCAAAAATTAAAACAGCATAAAAATAAAGCCCTATGTGTCACTGAAAAAAGACGCAGAAATTAGTTGAATAACGCATATGAGAAAAGTGTTACAGCCCTCAAAACCGCACATACAAAAAAAACCAAAAATGTGTCTGGTCCTGGACCAGAAATTGGCCCGGTATAGAAGTGGTTAAATGTCACCCTCCAGTTTTCTGGGAGATGCAGGTCCAATGTAAGTGATGTTATCACATCATGCCTGTAGCTCCCAAGGAAGAGAGGGGATGAATGTAGAAGCAGGGAGTAGACTGCTCCCTGCTTCATCATTGTATGCAACATAAGCTGAAGTTGGGGCAGCCCAGAACAGCTGGAAAGCAAATACAGGACTGTCCCAAATGGTGCCCCACTGCCATAGGGCATGGTGCAAGTGCACTGTTGGCCCTATAGTTAAAGCGGCACTGATCTGTAACATCCAGGGTTCCACGTCACTCATTAGTAAATAATACATAGAATTAGTTTTTATATGTCTGGGCCCACTGTAACTGTTTCTACTAAACTGTAAGTACTGTTTAGGGGTGGCTGAATAGTAGGTTTATGCACAACTGCAAGCCTCTGGAGGCTTTGAGGTTCGTGGGACTCCAGATGCACCAGCAGCTCCAAATACCTTTTTGCTGCTTTGTAATGGTATTTTAGCGGCTGTTTTCTTAATCCGATGAATTTGTCTGGCAGAAACCTTCCTCATTATGTCTTTATCAAACCCATCTGTGCTCTGAATTAGCCACAAATTTCTTCACATCATAAAGATCATGCTTAAGTTTTCCAGAAGTATCTAATGTTTTCATACCTTGATCAAGGCATTGGATTTTTGACACTTTTTGGCAGAAGAGAGATACATTTTCTTTACCATATTGCTTGAAGCCTGTGGCCTGCTTAATAATGTGGAACGTCCTTCTTAAGTAGGTTTCCTTTAATTTGGCTCATCTGGCAAACTAATTATCAAGTGTTTGAGATTGATTTCAGTTATACAAAGAGCCCTGAGACACAAGACCATGAGTCTCATTGAAAAACAAAAAATTAAATCTTTGTGACACTTAAAATCTGATTTGCATAATAATTTGGAATGCGGTGTACAGTTTAGAATTTAAAGGATCTTGCCCACGTGGGGATCTTGCATGTTGCAGTAATAAATTGCTCTTGCAGACAAATCTCTTTAAATTAAATAGTAAAAGGGTGTGAAGTAATTGTGACTTCAGGTAGCAAAAATTGCATTATTGAACCCTATGTCTATGCAGGTGATTTGGAGCTCTGTATCAAAAAACTGAGCTAAAAACCACTAAAGACATAAATCAATGAGCACAGAATGGTGGACCTAAAAACAGGACATAACCAAATCATTTTCCACTTCCTTAGCATTTACTTCCACTTGACCATGCATTATGACATTTTTCTGGGGTATAAGAATACCAGCAGGCAAATCATGAGGTTATAGTAAATTTTTTTTACAATACATGACAGTCTGAGTAAAAAGATCCTTAAAGGGATATTTTAGGACTTTAATATTGATGACCTATCAATATCAGTTTGGCAGGATCCTACTGCACCGCCCCCTGTTTGTAGGACTTTTGGTGCACCACAACTAGAAATGGTGCTTCAGCTCAATGTATAAAGATAAATCTGGATTTCCAGGCTTGATCTTAGTTACTAGGAGTCCTTGCTCACTGTGGCTTCATTTTCTCATGCTATATACCACGGGTACTCAACTACTTTTAGCAAAGGTATGTTAACCACGTTCTGCCATCAAGTAAAGGTCTGAGCTGAACAACAGCTGAACATGTCCAGTTTTTACGGAATTTTCCAGAGAAATATATGTGTCTGATTATAAGACGCATACAAAAAAAATAATTGTGAACACACTAAAAATTAACTTTTAATAGTATTCTTTAAAAGTCGACAGAATATTATCTTAAAAACTATGCTCAAGAGCAATTTATTGTCCCTATCCAGGCAGGGTGAGGACAAACAAATGTGTCACTGTACTGGAAATGACTAAATGTTCTGGTCTCTGTCCCCTGTTACAGTCATATGAAAAAGTTTGGGCACCCCTATTAATCTTAATCATTTTTAGTTCTAAATATTTGGGTGTTTGCAACAGCCATTTCAATTTGATATATCTAATAACTGATGGACACAGTAATATTTCAGGATTGAAATGAGGTTTATTGTACTAACAGAAAATGTGCAATATGCATTAAACCAAAATTTGACCGGTGCAAAAATTTGGGTACCCTTATCATTTTATTGATTTGAATACTCCTAACTACTTTTTACTGACTTACTGAAGCACAAAATTGGTTTTGTAACCTCACTGAGCTTTGAACTTCATAGCCAGGTGTATCCAATCATGAGAAAAGGTATTTAAGGTGGCCAATTGCAAGTTGTTCTCCTATTTGAATCTCCTCTGAAGAGTGGCATCATGGGCTCCTCAAAACAACTCTCAAATGATCTGAAAACAAAGATTGTTCAACATAGTTGTTCAGGGGAAGGATACAAAAAGTTGTCTCAGAGATTTAACCTGTCAGTTTCCACTGTGAGGAACATAGTAAGGAAATGGAAGACCACAGGGACAGTTCTTGTTAAGCCCAGAAGTGGCAGGCCAAGAAAAATATCAGAAAGGCAGAGAAAAAGAATGGTGAGAACAGTCAAGGACAATCCACAGACCACCTCCAAATAGCTGCAGCATCATTTTGCTGCAGATGGTGTCACTGTGCATCGGTCAACAATACAGCACACTTTGCACAAGGAGAAGCTGTATGGGAGAGTGATGCGAAAGAAGCCGTTTCTGAAAGCACGCCACAAACAGAGTCGCCTGAGGTATGCAAAAGCACATTTGGACAAGCCAGCTTCATTTTGGAAGAAGGTCCTGTGGGCTGATGAAACAAAGATTGAGTTGTTTGGTCATACAAAAAGGCGTTATGCATGGCGTCAAAAAAACACAGCAAAAACACTTGCTACCCACTGTAAAATTTGCTGGAGGTCCCATCATGCTTTGGGGCTGTGTGGCCAATGCCGGCACCGGGAATATTGTTAAAGTTGAGGGTCGCATGGATTCAACTCAGTATCAGAATCAGTGACGAATTTGAAGTTACGCCGGGGATGGATATTTCAGCAAGACAATGATCCAAAACACAGCTCCAAATCTACTCAGGCATTCATGCAGAGGAACAATTACAATGTTCTGGAATGGCCATCCCAGTCCCCAGACCTGAATATCATTGAACATCTGTGGGATAAATTGAAGCGGGCTGTCCATGCTCGGTGACCATCAAACTTAACTGAACTGGAATTGTTTTGTAAAGAGGAATGGTCAAAAATACCTTCATCCAGGATCCAGGAACTGATTAAAAGCTACAGGAAGTGACTAGAGGCTGTTATTTTTGCAAAAGGAGGATCTACTAAATATTAATGTCACTTTTCTGTTGAGGTGCCCATACTTTTGCACCGGTCAAATTTTGGTTTAATGCATATTGCACATTTTCTGTTAGTACAATAAACCTCATTTCAATCCTGAAATATTACTGTTACAGTTATTAGATATATCAAATTGAAATGGCTGTTTCAAACACCCAAATATTTAGAACTAAAAATGATTAAGATTAATAGGGGTGCCTGTGATGATTCTGCTTAAGTGTGGCTATAACTCAGATGTATTTTGATCTCTGGGTATAGGATCTCCCTTCTTGCTTGCACTCATTCATACTATGCGCAGCTATAAGCCTAGGTGCATATTGGCAGTAGTGGCCAGGCTGGAACAATAGGGCTCCATTGTATTCCTATACAGCCCTGAGTGATCAAACAATAGTGCATTGTTCAAGCCTAGGCTGTTGATCAGTGTGATGATTCTGCTTAAGTGTGGCTATAACTCAGATGTATTTTGATCTCTGGGTATAGGATCTCCCTTCTTGCTTGCACTCATTCATACTATGCGCAGCTATAAGCCTAGGTGCATATTGGCAGTAGTGGCCAGGCTGGAACAATAGGGCTCCATTGTATTCCTATACAGCCCTGAGTGATCAAACAATAGTGCATTGTTCAAGCCTGGGCTGTTGATCAGATATGACTGATAACAGTGTATCAATTCACTTTGTCTCAGCTCTATACAAAATTTGATTGAATTAACTCATCAGACGTACTGTCGCCGGTGACCTCATTCTGGGAGGTGGCATAAAGGGTATAAAAGATGAGGTAAGAGGTCTGTGGGAGGAGATTACACTATGGAGACTGTGCAGAGACTATCCCTGAGAGATTATACTATGGAGATCATGCTATGGACTTGACACAGACAGACCATGAGGAGAGGCTGCTGTGATGAGATTCTGTTGAGACCACTGGACTAATGCTGAGATTCCTGTGAAAAGCATGCAGGCTGGATTATTGTTTTAATGCCACATGCTAAACAAGCCTCCACTGGTTATTCACACATGACAGAGCATGTGTGATTGTTGGACTACAGAACCACATCAAGGACATATGTGGTAAAGTAACTATTTCACCTTTATTCCCTTTTATTTTATTTGTACTGTATCTTGTAACTAGTAACTGTTAATGCTTGCATATATCTGCATATCTGTTCTGAACTGTATGTGTTAGATGTTAATACCGACCCATTTAGGGGTTAATAAATATATAAAATTTAGAAAGCTTGTCTTGTATTTATCTGGTGAACCCGGCACTCACTGGCGGTGAGTGTGGTTTTTATATGAAAGAAGACTCAGGGTGTGGCCACAGCGGTGTTGGCGCACGGAGGATCTTTCACAGTGCCCAAACTTTTTTCATATGACTGTATATCTTAAATGATAGTGACCATTCTGTTTCATGTCCCACACATTAGTGTTTAATAGACTTTCAGAGTGTAGAGTCAATTCACACTTAGCGATTTTCAGTCCACCAATCATACACATATATCATATCCAAACCTGGCTAGTGGGTCATTAAAAGACCGATCCCGAGAGGTGCAAACTAGTTTGCTAACTGAAGAGCTTACATTACACTCTCCCAAATAATCTAGCTAAGTAACGTACACCATAGCTCCCAACCATCCCGCATCTGGTGGGACAGTCCCAATTTTACACTGCTGTCCCGCGGTCCTGCATAGCTAACAATTTGTCCCGCTATGCCCCTGAAGTGTTTTGCTATTAACAAACTTTATTAGGGTAGGGTAAAGGCTAAATGGTAGATGTTAAATCCTAGTGGCTAAAGGACCTTTGATGACGTAATGACCATGTGATCAGACTCTTGTGTGGGCGGAGCTATTCTGGATACTGCTGGACAGTGTGATGTTACACAGAGGAAGCTGCTGGGAATGAGAGTGATCGAAGATGAGGATAGAAGAGACAGCATGTGTGACCAAGAGGGGGGAACTGGGGGCAGATGTAGGTGGCAGTTAAACTGAAGGCAGATGAATGGGAAATTAAACTGAAGGCACTTGAAGGGGGCAATTAAACTGGTGGCAGATGAATGGGCAGTTAAACTGAAGGCAGGTGAAGGGGGGCATTAAGCTGGTGGCAGATAAAGGGGGACATTAAATATGTGGTAGATGGAGGGGACAATTAAACTGGTGGCAGATGAAGGGGGCATTAAGCTGGTGACAGATGAAGGGGGGACATTAAATTGGTGGCAGATAAAAGGGGACATTAAGCTGGTGATAGATGAAGGGGGACATTAAATTGGTGGCAGATAAAGGGGGACATTAAACTGGGGGCAGGTGGAGGGTGACATTAAACTGGGGGCAACTGAAGGAGGACATTAAACCGTGGGGGGTAGCTGGAGGGGGACATGTCTGCCTCCAGCTGCCCCATAGTTTAATGTCCCCCTCCAACTACCCCACTGTTTAATGACACCCTCCAGCTGCCCCATAGTTTAATGTCACCCTCCAGCTGCCCCATAGTTTAATGTCCCCCTCCAACTACTCCCATAGTTTAATGTCACCCTCCAAATACCCCCACTGTTTAATGTCACCCTCCAGCTGCCCCAGTTTAATGTCCCCCTCTAGTTTCCGCCAGTTTAAACTGGGGCACGAGGAGAGGGACTTAATACTGTGGGGCAATTGGATGGGAACATTATAATGTGGGGGCATATAATGTTAGGGTGACTGTAGGAGCATTATACTGTGTGGGGGCACATGGAAAAATAGATGAGAATGGGAATCAATGTAGAAGTGGGTGGAGCTAAATTTGCCGTGGCACACATAGCGCGCCGCATATTTTGTCCCTCTTTCTGTCCTTTGAAAATTGGGAGGTATGCATACACAAATATACTATCACAGCCTCATTTGTATTTGCAGCCTGTGATATATTCAGGCCCGGAAAGTTTTTTGGTCTGGATTTGTCCATGTGCATGGAGCATTAGGTTGCTGTTGCGGGATATTTGTGGGTTATCTGCAGAGGGATATCCTGCAGCGGACACCCTATGGCAAAGCCAGCTGCTTTTTGCCACAAGTTTAGGGCAGCAGCACAAGACTATGTTTCACCTGTGAAACACGGCCCGTGTGCAAGCCAGCTGTACCGGCTTGAACTTCATGCTGGGAGCAAAACTCCTATCAGTACAGTATAGTTATCTATGATGCTAGGAGTCCCTGCCTTCCAGCGACATACTGTCCCGTACTGTAATTTCACGGGTGAAACCCAGTATGTGCTGCTGCCCTTAAATTCAGTGTCTAGAGTAGTTTTCAACATTTGCCCTGCAGATTTTTTTCCACAGTGTGTAGATGATTACTTTGCTGCTACTGTAAATCACAGAAGGTTAGCTGCTGGTGATAGCACCAGTGGGTAACCTGCTGCGAAAGCTGAGAACTGCCTGGCCTTACTACTTTTTACTTAAGCACCTGCTAAGTAGTCAGTCTTTTATCTGATTTCACAATGACAATTCCTTCCTTGTTTATTAGTGCCCACACATTCTTAGAGCTTTGTACCAGTTGTGGGTAGCGTTGAGGTTTCTCCACCCTGGATTCTCACTCCTGTATCTACTTTTTATTATTATTACCATTCTTTGGCCCTTTTCTCTATACCATTTACCTTGCTTCCTTTTTCTTTATCAATTTTGTTACCTAACCATCTCCTTCTTTTTCATTTCATTTAATTTATTATGTGCTGTATGTATTCTTCGCCTTGCTTATATATATCTTGCTCTATTTATTCCTACTCATTCTATCCCTTTTCAATCATTTCAGCATGTTCAACAAGGCTTTCTCTCGGCTGCTAGATATAGAATAAGTATATCAAATGATATTACTATATATGTTGAACTATTCATGCAGAACATGTGCAATCTTCTGGCTCACCTCTTCTAGTACCATGTTCTGCTGTCAGCCACCACTCTCTTTTGGTGCTGGGTCCTGGTGTCACAGGCCCAACCACCTTTATACATTACTTACCAAGTATAAGAGAAGTAAATAAGGACTGACAACTTAATCGTGGTAAAACAAGGCCGTGATGTTTATTAAGGTTAACTCAATTAAATAATTAAATAAATAAATAAATAAAACTTCAATAACTTTCTGATAACCAAACCATAAAATACAATGAATAATTATACCACAGCAACTACTTATCAGGATTGACCACATAATAAACCGAGTCCACCCAGCATAAGCTGGGTGACCAAGTCCCTCTAACAAACATTGCGACGAAAGATACAGTTAATTTTTCCTTTTGGAGAGAGGATGCGGATGCAGGTTTTATAGCTCTGAAGAAAACTGCTTGACCACGTCAGGAATCACCTCCTTTTATAATCAAATTTCCCGCCACTTTCAACTGACGGACCAATCACCGTTGCCATGGGTGAAAGCTGCCCGGAGATAGAAATTTCTAGACTCCGTCTGATCCATCCTCAGCTGACTCCAGAGGGTGATCCAATGCGGTAAGTACCATTCCCTACAACAAATAAAGGGGGGGGGGGGAGGAAGAGAGAAAACACCAGAAAAAACAAACCAGCACAAAATAAACTAAATTAAAATATTCCCTGACTAAACAAAAATTAGGCTGTGGCCCATGTCACCGTGTGTCACCCAGGCTAAATGCTCTTGGGGGCCCATTTCATTTTGCCTGTGGGTCATGCACCGACTCCCAAACTTACTAAAGGATCAGTGCATAGTGTAGCACCCTTTAGCCAGTACTCAGATTTATTAGGGTATTGCTCCCTCTACTCTGTGTCTTTTTTTTGTGTCCTGACTTCTTCCTGATCTCCTCTAACAACTAACCGCCGCCAGCCTCATCCTTGCTCCATCTGACTACGAGTCTAGCCTTCTGACTTGATACTTTGCAAATCAAACTATTGCATGAAAGAACGGTTAAAACTAACATTCTTTATTTCTGCTACCAACTAAAACCATATAGTCAAAATAGTGTCAACCCACGTTCCTATGAGTCACTCAATGAGCATTTATTGATTGTAGAGTGACTCAACACCACCAGGGGGCGTCTATTTTTCACTATCCACAGTGCCTCTATAAAATATGCCTTTTAGTTATTAAGAGTTTTGTGGGTATTCTGGATATTAGTCCTAGTGTATTTGGATGGGTGCCAGGAAGATTAGTGTTTATACCTGGGTCCCTAAATTAAATCTAAGTAATTTCTGTTAGTGACCTGGTGGGTCCAGTTCTTCAGTCAGTCCTTGTTGCAACATGAATATGATGACAAACTTTAAAATGGAGACAGCTGGTCAGGATGGTATGTTCCAAAATCATATTGATACCTGGTTCTGGGGGTAAAAACAAATACCTTCATTTAGAACACATGGTCTTATAATGATTTTTTTTTTGTCTGGCTCTCTTTGCAATCCTATGAGATATTAATTCTCAATTAGTGTACCTAGTAATGGAAGGTATGAATTGTACATGTAAATCATCCTATCAAGTCTAACTCTGAAACTTCTAAGGGTGCTTATTGGAGGCCTGTACCTGTAAGTACAGCCTGAATGTGATTATCATGGCTGAGCGGCGCAGTGTCCAGGCACCCTTAATGTCTCAAAGTCTGTGTAATTGATTATAAAAGACTAGTTAGTGTATATTCACATGCAACAGATTTGTTGCAGAGATTTCTGCAAGTGAATATTAATTCCATTTTTCTGAATGGGTTTAATTTGATGACAAGCACACAAATTTCTGCCAAAGTCAGTTCAAGTCTCCAACATGTGAGTGGCTGAAAGATCATGGGCATATCAGTGGTAAAACACATGTTTTACCAAAGGGCATACAGTGGTTGGATGCTCATTCCTACAGTGGAGCATGGTAGTACATGTTTTGTACTTCTCCTTTGGTTGCCAGATGGAGGTAGCTCCATATTATTTTCTGGTATACTTTGTGTCCTATACAGTACCCTGTAGAAGGACCTGCTTTCAACATATGGCATGATTTATAGCATCTAGCAGCTCTTTCCAACGTTTATACTTAAGGACTTGTTTTAACTGTATTGCTTTAGTTTTACATTAATCTTCTTTTTTTTTCTTATTTTGTGATGACATTTTGGAGTTTGGGAACCAATTACTTGTTTTCCATAGAGATATGGCCTTAAGTTACAATGTTTTCAACTTCCAGTGGTTGTCTCTGAACAAACTAATTGTAACTTGAGGGACCATTGTATGTAATCACCTAACAGAGCTTGGATTCAGAATGATATATAGAGGGGTATATGACTTTTATCATTGATCTTCATTGTTTCATTCCAATCTAAAACTGGATTTTAAACCTTGTTTTGTATATTACAAAAACAGTTTTTTGCAGCAAATCTTCAACATAGTAGCTGATTCTATGAATGCACTTAGGGTATGTTCACATGGAGGAATTTGGTGTTGATTTTGAAGCAAATTCCACATCAAATTCAGCACCAAATTCCACCCTGAATCAACCTCCCATTGTATTCCACTGGGGACAGACCAATGCAGGACACTGAAAAAGTAAGTGACCTGCTCGATCTTGCCATGGATTCCCTGATCGATTCAGCCACAAAATCTACAGCGTGAGACACTTTCTCTGATTAGGCCCATTCATCTAATCACCAAGTGAAATCCTGAGATTGGAAAGTGCAGAAGTCCCCCTCAAAATCATCTTCTCTTTCCGTTATATGAATTTACCCTAAAAGGAAAGTAGGATAAAACAGACAGAGCATTTAAAGTGGCATCAATTTGTAATACTGTACATACTGTGCATACAGTATACACAAGGTTAGTGTGTTCTAGAATATATTGTAACATATTCTAAACTGTCTCCAGAGGTCCTTCCAAATGCTTCAAGAACAGCATGCCTGGATGTGTCTACAGCAAGTCTGCGGTCCCTCTCTGCACCTTACCGCGTCTATAGCTGTTTTTGTGAACTATTTATGTGATCAAACATTTTTTCATATCTATTTAGTATCAGTGTTATAGCGTACTTCATGTTTAATTCAGTGAGATTAATATACAGTAGACCTAACTACTGAAATCTGGATTCCTTCAACACTGTGATGGAAATACTGAAAACACATAGCATGTCTGCAGGCATTGCTTCTGTCAGCATGACAAGAATGTACTAGAATCTGTGTAGCTTACAGACATTCACAGAAAGATCGTCACAATTGTGCTATAGTTCAGCCCCTAAAAACCAAATGCCCATTATGTGAACTGTTGGCAAATATAGGTAAATATTCTGCTACATTTTCATTGCTGCTGCTAATTTCTTCAAGCAATAAGTAAAGCATAACACCTTGGCAAATCTATTATACCTCTGTTCACAGAGGAGCCTTTTCATATCTGTTTCCCTAGAAACAGCCCTAATTGCAGTATATTTTATAGTGTAGATATTGCTTTATTATACAGGTGTGATGTGCAAAGCTTGTGATATGTAACACTAAGAATTTTATCTAATTCAAGGGTTGACTATTCACTGCCTCTCTATCATATTGGTCAAGATACATGTCACAGGCGGGAATAGAGTTTATTTTTGTTCTACTGACAAGGGAGTATATACCATGGAGGCAGGAGATGCACTTGCTATTGGGTACTTAGAAAGTGTTTGGTTACATCATCCTCTTTGCTACTTAAAGGAGCCTTTCACCACCTCCACCAAGTCTTTGCATCATCTAGGCACTGCTCCATTGATTTCGACACAGATGATTTTTTTTTTGCCATTCTGAGCAATAAGTGCTGTTGGTTTTGGTGCCTTATATGCTATTTAAGCTCTGTACTATCAGGTGGGCAGAGTCAGGCAGGAGCAAACAAGAGGCGTGATTCTGAGCTGAGTAGTTAAATGCTGAAGGTGTTTAGAAATGGAAGACACTCTTTAGGTCAGAGAAGCAAAAACTTTAAAAATGTTTAAGGCCAAAACAGGTTATAGTATGGTATAATATTTAAAGGGGTTTTCCAACAAGCATAACTACTCTATATATTTAGATTTATATACAACTAAATGTGAACATTTTTGCAATCAAGTAATTAAAAATGTTGCAGAACTTTAAAGCTTTTCTCTATACATTTTAGTGGGGACAGTTTGTTGTCTTGATTGGTTGCCAATTATAATGACCATGAATGCAGGAACTTTCTGTGGCACTTGTCAAAAAACTAGCCATGATTTATTTGTTTCTGCTGGATAAGGAAATCATGGCTGGGTTTTTGACAAAGACCAGATCACGGGAAGTTCCTGCATTCATGGTTGTAGTCAGTTCATAAAAAGGTGGCTGGCTCTCTAACACAACTGGGAGTCATCAGCTTTCCTCCTAACCCCTAGAAACAATGAACTTCAAAAATATCCATCATCTTAGAACATTTCTCATAATAGTCATTTGCAAGTGATCATCACATGACTTGTTCCTAACATTAATGGGATGAGTCTATAGGTTCTGGCCATGCATACCGCAGCTGATTTAGTAGCTTACAATATATTGATGACAACATATAAGAAAATCTTTTTTGTAGTCATATTCTACATTTCTTACTATAACTTTGAAGGTCACTTATTCCTATTTTATAGTTGTTTTTCTTCCTTTTTTCTTTTACTCCTTTTTAAAACTTAAATGTCATTTTAAATGTCTTAATGAAGTCAACAAATTGTTGGTTTTATGGTCCTGCCTCTCTTAGTGGTGTATGTAAATATAGAACAAGAGCAAGCTGTGCAATTTCTCTAAACATCATCACAGCTCAAGTCACTAAGATACAGTACAAGTGAAGGTCTCTGCAGGTGAAAGACATTAACTGAACTATAAATGACTGACATAATGATGTTAATTCAAAGAGCCGTACTAGACATGTTTGGAGTCAGTAACATAAATTGGCATTTAAGAGGCAAAAGCATTTTACATTTTTCTTTTCATCAGTGATAACTTTGCCTACGGAAAGGTCACTTCAAAACGCCTGTGGAATGGTTGAAGAGATGCAAAGCCCTCTTGGGAACAAAACAGATATCTTAAAGTGATGTCGTAAAAAGCCCATATATACTATATGCAAAGAGTATGTCATATAGTTGTATACACATTTATGAGCTATTATGAAAAAAGCTTAGGAAATGCCTCTGATATTGTCACCTACTCTGTGTGAGCCAGTCTGCCTATTTTGGCTCTGACATCAATATATTTGCAAAATGAGATCTGCACGGAGGCCCTTTTTTATGCACAAAGCACAACAGGCTTATATGTGTTGTCCCAACTACTCAACCTCTTTCCAGGGATGACATGAGAAGATCTCCTTCTATTACGTAAAACAAAGAGCTGTGTGAATGGTTGTTGTACCTTGTCAATTCTCATAAGAGAGACAACCCCTTGTAAACTCCAGCCGCCAGGTTGATCAGCTGATGAGCGCTTGTTCTGTTCCTGGCACCTCAGCAAGCAGTCAAGCACTTTGCCTGCACTATATAATTCTGGGCAAATGTAGTGTTACATTCAGAGGAACTGCTGCCTTTATACTACAAGGGCAATTTATTGGGGTTTTCCCATGGACATAAAAATATTTAAATTTGTAAACAATTAAAAGTTAGACATTTCTAAGTAATTTTAAGATTTTGTCTAATCATCTTTGTGGTGACAGTCTTATGTCTTGATCAGTTTCCAATGGATACAACTATGAATACAGGAACTAACTATGGTTTTGGACTTCCAACCATAATTTTTTTATATTGGCTATATTGTCCTGCATGTAGTTCCCCTGCCTAATAATTCAGCCACAATAAAGAAAGGAAGGATTAACAAAAATTTTGAATATAGTTATGTTAATGGGATCACCCCTTTAAGTCCACCAGGAGCTGCTTACACAGGGGATTCCCCTCTACAAGGTCCATATGCACAAATGGGCAGATTCTGTCTTCATTTGATGACCTCTTTAAGTTTCAGATGATTTCTGGGACAGTCTGCTATTTAATAACACATATAGTTACCCATCCAATTACATATAGTTTAAGCTAAGGAGATATAAACTATTACGTTACTTACTTGCCTCATAAGGCTGGGGCCCTACGTTGCGAAAATGCAGCGTCTTGGCCACGGCGGAAACGCGGTGGAAAAAATGCTGCATCTTTCTTTACCTGCGAAGTGGATGGGATTCTGGCTAATCCCGTCCACACATTGCATAAAAAAATCTGCAGCGGAAAAGCTGTGATTTAAAAAACACTTGCATTTTTGAAAATCACAGAATGTCAATTATACCTACGGTAACGCTGGCGTTTTCCGCATAGGTATTATTAGGGCAGATTTTTCCTCTGCGGACTTTCTGTGAAAAATGCTGAGGAAAAAAACGCAACGTGTTTCTGCCGCAGTCTTTTCTGCAGCATTTCTTGACTGTGTCTTGCTATGTGGGGCCTTTGCCTAAGTGTGTACTCTTCCCTCCACCTCAGAATCCCCAGAGGAAGCTGCGGGGTCTAAGGCGTGGGGTCTAAGGCAGCTCTGTTTCAGCTGATTATGGGTTGGATCGTCATCCATTGTGATTTGTAATTACTTGTGTACTGGTTTATTATATTTGGTCTAATACTTGTATTCCACTTGATATTTATACCTTAGAAATATAGCAGTAATAAGCTCTGACCTCCCTCCTCTATTTTTAGTGATTTTAACATTTGATAACTGTGTTGTATAGTCTATATATAAATATAATTGTGATATTCTACCGAATATTGTGTTTTATTCCATGAAGGGGAATACTGTAGAATTGTATTACTTTAAGGAGATACTTTAGACAGGAATTCCCTCATGCTCTTATTCTTAGATTACATTCTCAGTGACTGGTGTTTATAACTGCTGTCACATGGCCACATTACATTCATTGTATGTGAATGGGGGATATTCATATGACCGATTTTTTGACAGTCCGTTTTAACATCATGTTCTATTTTTGTTCGTTATCACGGATACTTCAATCAGGGCCCCTTTAACCATAGGGCCAATGGTGAAGCTGCTGCTCAGCCGCCCGGGATTGAGCGGGACAATACCACATTTCAGGTGCTGTCCCACTGTTCCGGGGCAGGCAGTGACTTCAACTCTATTTGTGTCCTTAGATAGAGGTTGAATACAATAGTGGTGCTCCATTATTCAGCCTTCGGCTGATGATGTCTGCAGCGTGGAAGCGCAATGTAACATTGGTGGTTGAGGGGGCAGGGAAAATTAAATTATGGGGGGCATTGGGTGGCCCACTTTCAAAATGTTTGCACAGGGCCCCCCAATGTTTTAAAACGGCCCTGCCTTCAATACACTCAAATGTATGAGGAATCCATGAAAATGTTGGAGGGATCCACCCATCAGGTTCAAAACAGCCACGAAAAATGTACATTTTTCACGGCTATTTTGCACAATGTTTGTCTGTATCTAGACTTAGCCTACCTAAACACAATAGTGAGAATTGGCCATGTAACAGCTGTTTTTATTAACGGATGTCATAAGGCTGCATTAAATTCACTGTATATGAATGGGGGCTATTCACATGACCTCTTTTGTGAAGGTCCATTTTAATGGACCATTAAAAAATAGGTCAAGTTATATTTTTACCTATTTTCATGGATTCCTCAATGGACTCAAATTTATGAGAGCTCCATGAAAACGAGTGCTCCTAGGATGCAAAACAGTCGTGAAAAATGTCAGTCACCACAGTCATGTGAATGTAGGCTTAGAAGAATAATTTAGTGAATAAGTAAAACTAGCGTAGTGTGGAGAGCTTCATATGGCATCTACTACTTTAAACTATATCTTTTAGGATTAACAGAAGATATACAGTATAATCAACACCTATCCATCTATTTGTATTCTTTCTTCTCTGCTTTTATCTATTTGGTTTTTAGTTTGGTTGGGTTTTACATTGTGCTTTGTTAAAAATAATCTCTTTTGCAACCTGGAAATTAAAAATGATGTGGATGGATTTGCCCTTCTTATATAAGTTGCGCTGCCAGGGTGTTCATACAACTGTAATGAGAGTACAGCTAAGGCAGAAAAAAGACATGTACTACATATATGGTATGTTCCGCATGATCATTTGAAAGGTCAGTCTGAACTGGTACATGTACATATGCAACTACAGTATATGTCTATACTGTTGCATACATATGCCAAAGACTTCCATTAAAAAACATGGTTCACCACTGCCAAAGTACTTTACCCCCTTGGTGCTGTCCATATAGTACAGTACCAATTAAGGCATGCCTAGGAGTGTGTGGTAATTAGTTAATATATCTCCAGGAACCAGTCTTATTGCCATTGGTTTAGTTGGTCAACTCTATGCTCAAATCTTTAAAGAGGTTTCATTAAACAATTGTTAAAGGCCGGAAATTGTATAAAATAAAGAAAAAAAAACCATTACCCATTGTGTTCTGCCCATCCAGTGCCAACAGTTCTTTCTGGATCAAAAATGTTTATGTACCATTTGACATCACTTGATTCATCAATGATGTGTGCATAAACGGCACATGACTGCTGAGGCCAGTTGGTTACACGTTAATACATATGTAAAGAGGCATCAGGAGGGACATTGCTGGTACCAGCACGATGATGGTAATATAGCACTCAATGCAGTTGGAAGCACAATCCTACTATGGCAGATGTGCCAATTTTCTGTCCCCGAAGGTCACCTAGAGTTTTCCACCAGTGGACAGAAGATACCCATGGAACCTTGGGTTGACACTGTCGGTTCCTGCCTTACTGAAGATGATTTTATGAGACAGCAGGTCTTCACAAGGTTAGCACACACAGTGGAGTAAATCTAAAGGCTTCCAGGATGCCACGAGGAGCAAAGAGCTTCCATTGTTGTGGGGGATGCTCTGAATGTCACTACAGGAAGAGTGAAGAAAGCTAAGCGGTTTGACTTTGGACTACTCTCAAGAGGATTATCTAAGTAGCCTCCCCAGTCTTCACCCTTTAACCAGTATATGGGGATATGGTTTTTGCTACAGGGAGACTACCAAGCTGCTACCTCTTGGAGTGGTTCTGGTATAGGTAGCAGCTGGCCAAAGGCCAGAGAGACGCCGGTGCAAAGCACGAGAGATTCAGGCAAAAGAGTAGTCGAGTTCGGTCTGAAGGTTTGTGGCAGGTAGCTGGAGTGCAAAGTCAAACTAGCCAAAAGGTCGGGTCGGGCAGCTCAGTTTCACAATTCAAGAAGAGGCAGAATTATACAGAAATCAGACTGATAAGGGCAAACAAGCAGAAACAGAGTCAAAGAACAAGCCAGAGGTCATACACTAATAAATGAACATAATACAGAAACTCTTGCTGGAACTAGCCAGGCTAGAGACCTATATTGCACAGGCACTGTGCTGGGGGCAGAGCAGATATAAGAAGACCAGAGCATTCTAGGATTAGCTGGGAGGTACACAAGTGTACATGTTAAGTACACCCTCAAGTTGCTGAGAGTGAGAGTGCACCCTCCCTATGGGTAGGCCCATATACAGTGGGGAAAAAAAGTATTTAGTCAGCCACCAATTGTGCAAGTTCTCCCACTTAAAAAGATGAGGCCAGCCTGTAATTGACATCATAGGTAGACCTATGAGAGACAAAATGAGAAAACAAATCCAGAAAATCACATTGTCTGATTTTTAAAGAATTTATTTGCAAATTATGGTGGAAAATAAGTATTTGGTCAATAACAAAAGTTCATCTCAATACTTTATTATATATCCTTTGTTGGCAATGACAGAGGTCAAACGTTTTCTGTAAGTCTTCACAAGGTTGGCACACACTGTTGCTGGTATGTTGGCCCATTCCTCCATGCAGATCTCCTCTAGAGCAGTGATGTTTTGGGGCTGTCGCTGGGCAACATGGACTTTCAACTCCCTCCAAAGGTTTTCTATGGGGTTGAGATCTGGAGACTGGCTAGGCCACTCCAGGACCTTGAAATGCTTCTTACGAAGCCACTCCTTCGTTGCCCTGGCGGTGTGCTTGGCATCATTATCATGCCAAAAGACCCAGCCACGTTTCATCTTCAATGCCCTTGCTGATGGAAGGAGGTTTGCACTCAAAATCTCACGATACATGGCCCCATTCATTCTTTCATGTACACGGATCAGTCGTCCTGGTCCCTTTGCAGAGAAACAGCCCCAAAGCATGATGTTGCCACCCCCATGCTTCACAGTAGGTATGGTGTTCTTTGGATGCAACTCAGCATTCACTCTCCTCCAAACACGACGAGTTGTGTTTCTACCTAACAGTTCTATTTTGGTTTCATCTGACCATATGACATTCTCCCAATACTCTTCTGGAACATCCAAATGCTCTCTAGCAAACTTCAGACGGGCCCGGATATGTACTGGCTTAAGTAGGGGGACACATCTGGCACTGCAGGATCTGAGTCCCTGGCGGCGTAGTGTGTTACTGACGGTAGCCTTTGTTACGTTAGTCCCAGCTTTCTGCAGGTCATTCACTAGGTCCCCCTCGTGTGGTTCTGGGATTTTCGCTCAACGTTCTTGTGATCATCTTGACCCCACGGGGTGAGATCTTGCGTGGAGCCCCTGATCGAGGGAGATTATCAATGGTCTTGTATGTCTTCCATTTTCTAATTATTGCTCCCACAGTTGATTTCTTCACACCAAGCTGCTTGCCTATTGCAGATTCAGTCCTCCCAGCCTGGTGCAGGTCTACAATTTTGTTTCTGGTGTCCTTCCACAGCTCTTTGGTCTTCACCATAGTGGAGTTTGGAGTGTGACTGTTTGAGGTTGTGGACAGGTGTCTTTTATACTGATAACAATCTCAAACAGGTGCCATTACTACAGGTAATGAGTGGAGGACAGAGGAGCCTCTTAAAGAAGAAGTTACAGGTCTGTGAGAGCCAGAAATCTTGCTTGTTTGTAGGTGACCAAATACTCATTTTCCACCATAATTTGCAAATAAATTCTTAATAAATCAGACAATGTGATTTTCTAGATATGTTTTCTCATTTTGTCTCTCATAGTTGAGGTCTACCTATTTGAAAGTCCATGTTGCCCAGCGACAGCCCCAAAACATCACTGCTCTAGAGGAGATCTGCATGGAGGAATGGGCCAACATACCAGCAACAGTGTGTGCCAACCTTGTGAAGACTTACAGAAAACGTTTGACCTCTGTCATTGCCAACAAAGGATATATAACAAAGTACTGAGGTGAACTTTTGTTATTGACCAAATACTTATTTTCCACCATAATTTGCAAATAAATTCTTTAAAAATCAGACAATGTGATTTTCTGGATTTGTTTTCTCATTTTGTCTCTCATAGTTGAGGTCTACCTATGATGTCAATTACAGGCCTCTCTCATCTTTTTAAGTGGGACAACTTGCACAATTGGTGGCTGACTAAATACTTTTTTTCCCCACTGTATCATTAGCAGGAAGATGGCTACATGGAGAAGCTCAATTGCATTTCAAGGTAACCAGGGGACAGGGCTTGCTGGGAGCAGTAGTACAGCAGTTACCGTAGAGATCCAGCGTTACAGGTAGCGTGTGCTTTTGGTGTTAAGAAGCGACAGAATGTCAGCAACCAGGAGATCTGGTGTCTATACGTGTCCAGAGTGCTCTTACATCACCATGTACTGAGTTTTACTGATCAAATGGGCACTAGAAAAGATTATTCCAACTGACAATGGCTGCGGGACAGCAAGCAACACTGAGAGAAAAATATTTGTGGGTAATAAATAACTAATATCTCCCTAATATTTGTGAACAAGATTCTAGTGCATATTGTAATACAAGGCATGATGGGATTGCATGATTGCTTGGATATGTCATCACAGTCGAGTTACCGTGGCTTCCCATATGCCTCATTTTTCTATGCTATGAGACAGAAATGTCACAGTTATATTTTCTTAATTGTTTTTGCAGGTTTTTTTTTTTTGCATATATAAAAGAAACCACATGGGATGCAAAAGCACAGAGCTGAAGTGGGCTCTCCCTCCTCCAGTGGGCCCTGGCATCTACCTGACTTCCTGACTTTGCTTGGTGCCAAGAACAGCCTTGGCCACTTGTTTTAATTTTTCACTGTTAATCTTATAATATATAAAAATGACAAATGCACAGCGTCTACTGAAATTTTTTTTTAATGTTCTTAAAAATGTTAATCCATGTAAATAATGTTTTATGGTAACTGTTCCAAGACCCCGTTCTTATTGCATAAAAGATTGGATTAAAAACATAGTCTGTGGTCAGATTGTGAATTTTTTTTTTTTTCAACTCAGAGTGACCATTTAAATCCAACTGGCCACAATAAAATATATTATTTTGTTTCTTGGTAAATGAAAATCATTTCTGAAAAAAGTCTACATTACATGAAAGATCATTCAAAGATGACATTGCATATAAAGATTTCAAGTCAAAGACCAGCAGCTACATACAGATATCTTCAAGCAAATGGATGCTTATAAGACGTAATGACAGTAAAGTCACTAATCCAGAACATCTGCTGTGCTAAGATAGTGTTTTATTCTACAGTTTTCTCCCTCATCCCCATACCACCTATATGTGTTTATCATCATCACCCTGAATTTGCAAACTTGACTTGAGTTACTTTTTGCAGATATACAGTACATGTGGATTAATGGTAAATATCACAGTGTGTCTTTTAAATTAGCAATGTATAATTTTTGTGAGTTTCTTAGATTGAATTTGTGACTTTTATTGTAATTTTTCCCTTTTGCCCATTTTTCCATCAACTATTTTTCAATATTTCTCTTTACTTTCAATAATTTATAATATTTTGGACATATATAAGGGTCTTTTCCGTATACTGTAGTCTATATTCAGGATCTGTGCTATTTTGTATTATTCCTCCATTATTTAGGTTGTTTTCAGTTAAACTACAGTAAATATAAGATGGATCATGCTGAATTTCCTAAAGTAGGTGAAAGCCCTGCATGTGGGACTTTTGAAGCCTCTCAGGTATCTTTTCAAAGTGTATCATGGTGGAAGTGTTGTACGGCAGAATATTTATATCCTAAGAAGATAAGTAGATTTGAAAATAAGCTCTGTCGGGAGTTTTCAAGTGGAGAAGTGAACGGATTAGCCTATTAACCTGTTTCTCAGGTTCCAATATTACTACCAGGACCTGAACAGATCCTATTATAAAAATATTTTACCCAATGCTTGAAGTAGCTTAAGAAGCAACGCTCGTGCCTAGATTAACAAATATTGTATCATATCCAATGTTCAGCATACATTTTAACCACATTCTGAAATGTCAGATATCATATTTGGGAGCTTAGAGCTGATGAAATGAGAAAGCAAGTCATACTTGTTCATGATACTTCATGCAATTTAGAATGGAATTAATAAAATTCTAATAAAAACAGTTATATAATGTATAACATAACACAAGCTTTATTACATCTATATGTCTATTTACAATTTTGACAAAACTCCTAGATGAATAAAATGATTCATAATGTGGATTGGTGAATATACAGAAGTGTAGCGTACGAAGTCCAGGGAAAGCTCATGCCAGCTTGCCTCATCCCATCACACTCGGTACACACTCGGTGCACGGGCACTTCAGTGTTAGCAAACAAAATAGTGAATAGTTAACACAAGGTGAAACGCAAATAATAGGATTGTCTGTCCAGGGTGGTTCAGAACTTGAAGGAACATAATCTTCTGATACACTTAAGAGAGCTATTAGTTCACCCATCATTTTGTACATCTATCTTACCCCAATCTACCATAGTCATGTTTTGTCAGTCATTTTGTTTTAATAGGAGGATGCACAGTTCTCTCTCTTCAACTAAACCCTATGTAATCTATACCTGTCTTTGCATTTTGTTTGCAGGCTTGAGGGTAATTGCTGGAACTTGGTCCTTTTTATTTCTAAAAAGGACACCCAGTGTTCCATTGCTATTATGCATACCTCCACATGTAAAACCACTCTTCATGAATGAATTGTGCAGGTGAATATAAGAAACTTCCTCCCACTGAGCCAGCCAATTCACTTTGCTCTGTACTGATGAAGGACAACAATCCGGAAACAGCGCTGTATGCAGATAAGTGAAATTGGCTTGGCTAAAATCCCTTTTGCTGTCTCAAGGCTCGGTGAGTCAAAAGCAAATTGAGGATCTGTTACATCCAACAGAGGGCGCATGAGCTCCCCAGCTCCTTTCCCATAATGCCTTGTGATATGTAGATGCTAAGTAGAGGGCAAAAGGCAATTAAAATCTCTACACACCTTCACTGGTGCTCTCCTCAATGTGAGAGATTCTTGTCCCTATAAGAAACTTTGTAATATATCTTATTAATAAATGTTTCCATCCCCACTTATCAGGCTGCTTTCTTCCTGCTTTCCTTCATTCAGACTTTTATCATTAATAGCACCTGTATCTGTATCTAGCTTCACGCATAGAAGTCTATGGAGAGAGGAGGATGGAGGAAGATGCTGCTGCTTGCCAGTTAATTGATATTTGTATCTTTTTGTACAGCATTAGAGCATTATCTTGCAAGATATATTAGTATCAAAATAGCTATTTCACTCACAGTGCAGCAAAGCGTGTAGTTTTAAGCAGACTCCTCCTCCCTCCTCCAATCTCTATAGACTTCTCTGTAAGAAGTAACCCATCCCAATATGTGGAGAAACATATTTCTTTAGATTTGTTACAAAATTCCTTATGTTCATATATACTATTCATTTATAAAAAGGTATTTTATAATTGGAAGTACTCTTAACTTCAAAGCCACCTGGGATATTAAATTGGTTATTCACTTTCTAATATTGATCCTAAGGATAGGCCATCAATATTAGATCTGCAAGGGTCTGACTCCTGAGAAATCTTCAGATTATCTGCTCTGGTCCCAATAATGTTTACATGCTGGGAGCTATACTGCTCACTTACCATACAAACTGTAGGAGTGGCTTTAGGTACTGCTGCACTGTTCCATAGACTTAAATGTGGCAGTGCTACAGCACCTAAAGCCTCTGCTTCAGTTTGTTCAGCAAGTGATAAACATGTAAATATTACCAGGAGCCGGGCTGTCCTGGAGCAGATGGTCTGCGGTGGGTCTCAGGTGTCGGACTCTTGCAGATCTAATATTGATGGCCTACCCTAAGGATCTATATTAGAAAGTAAGGGTGGGTTTCTGACATTTAGGTCGGAGTGCCGCCGCGAATCTGACCTAAATGTCGGAAAACTGGATAGGCACTGGATAGGGAAAGGTTTGCGACACTTTGCTTAAAACCCCATTCACTTGAATGGGTTTTTAAAGCAATGCGCGGGTGTGCGCTTACACCCTCTGCTCTGCAAAGCCGTTTTTTTTCCCTGGAAACAAAGTCGGACATGCTGGCCTTTGTTTCCGAGAAAAAAAACTTGCTTCGCGGCACAGAGGGTGTAAGCGCATACCCGCACATTGCTTTAAAAACCCATTCAAGTGAATGGGGTTTTAAGCAAAGCATCGCAAACCTTTACCTATCCAGTCCCTATTCAGTTTTGCGACATTTAGGTCGGATTCGCGGAGGACGGAGTGCCGCCGCAAGTGTGAACCCATCCTAATATTACAAGGTGCATAACCACTTTATTATAATCAACTTCAACCATTGGCAACCTTGTGCAGTACTACAGTGATTTTATCCATGAAAAGCTTTGTTTTTGCCATATAACAGACAGAGTGACTATTATTGTCTTATCTATTGTCTTATATGCACCCATAGTGACTGTCTACCACATTTAGTGTCTGTGCATGTAGCTTTGCTATGTGTATGAGCTTTAACTACAATGCATTCAAAATTCCTATCAAATGCAGATTTACTGTATATTATAGCAACACATCCATTACTAATAGGAGAAATTTTAATAACACTAATTGGTGGAATTGTTAGTCTAGCGGGATTTTACCATATAAACTGTACATAGATCAAAGCAAAGAACCTGCACATTAAAGTAGAGAAAGATCGAGATAGCATATTTACAGGTTTAGATACTACTGTGTTTCATGAAGGCCTTATTGGTTATACATTTTTCAATTTTCCAGAAATGTGTCCATTTATTATTTTTCAATATTAAACCCATTATGGTGCATTCCGCCTTCAAGCAAATCTAGGATATTCGTTCCCTACTGTGTAGAAAAAAGCCTTTCAAACTCATCAAATGAGAACAGAGAAAAAAAAGAACAAATAGCTCTGCATTGCTCAGTCCTTCTTCTGATGCTCTCTGCGTGAGCTTCTGTCTGTCCTGTTTTTACCTGAAAAAAGGAAGAAAAAATTACCTTAAATTAAATAATGTAAAAGAAGCTTTATGTATTTCACTGAATGTATGAATATACTGTGCACAGATGAAAATCTATCATTTCAATATATTTTTAGGACACTGGAAATAAATTGGAGAATTTTCTGAGACTGTTAGGCTGTTGTCTTTAGTACAGAGCGCCACTAGGGGGTTAGTGTGTATACAATGGCTCTTATTGTCCTGTATAGAAGATGCCTGATTGCCCTTAGTGTTGTGCTGAATACACCATAGGGTATGACACCCTAAGGTAGTATGTTCCATCAGAAGTGAAACTGCGTGTTGCGAGCAAAACCTTATGAATAAGGCCGACTGTAGTGTCCTTCAGGACCCTGGGTCCAAATGGATGTGTATATAAAGATTCAAAGTTAAGGTATAAAAGAAAAGCAAGTGGAAGTGTATCACACTGGCAGGCGAGGACCACTTGTATGCTTACAAAGGAACTTTTATTAGAACTACATGTTAGGGGGACTATCCACTTCCTTCATCGGGTCAGTCCTAAAAAGCCTATATCATACATATAAAACCAATAATTATGTTTGTTTGTTTTTTTAACTAAAATTAACAAGTGGCGAATCCCTTTGGACGAACAAAAATGGCTGCGCTACGAGAAAATGGCCAACTCCATGTGTTTGACTAGGAAATACAGAGCAGACTTGTGCGCAATGACTCACACATATCTGTGACATGGTAGCAACATCTGACAGCCTCTGAGCCAATAGACAGTGGTACAGTGCTGATGACATATGGAGTATAAAAACTTTGACACTACTGATCAGCCTTCAGTTGCTGTAATGAATCTGTGATCCATCTCACTGCATCATAGCCAGCACAGTTCAGAAAATTCGGGTATTTCAGCAATAGTATAGGACTAGGAGAACTTAGAAAATCAAGAAATTATTACACAGGCAGATAAGTGTTAGAATTCAATAGACATCCTGCATTGCTAAACTGAATGGGGGTCCGCATGGATGCTACCTGCCCTCGATGCAGGCATGATGACGCAAATCTGATACATATGTTGTTGTAATGTACTGTCATAGGATCATTTGGCCCTCACTCCTATTGTTTGATATGTTTATTTCTTTGTCACATTGTAATGTCTCATGTGTCCTCTGATTTCTAAAGTGATACAGAATATGTTGGTGCTATATAAATAAAGTTATTATTATTATTATTATTATTATTATTATTATTGGAACAAGGTCTTAGCACTTATTCTACCTGTATATAACATACAGTTGCAGGTGGACCCTAACACCTGCCTTCTTGACCTTTTAGGGGATGGAGTGAATATGTAATCTGCTGAAGTAACAGGAATTTCTCGCATTTTGTATCAGGCATAGAAACTTTTGGCATTGGTTGGACCTACAGCCACTCACTATCAGGGAATTAAAAACTAAAATGAACACTATTATTAGATTAGAAAGAGGGGTATACCTTAAACAAAAGATTCCTCAAAAATATGAAAAGATGTGTGGTGCATGGCTGGGTACTCCAGGGTTCCCTGCCAGATTTTTCTTGATGGACCAAGTATTTCTAGGTCCGTTAGTCCTGTTAGATGCTTTGTAACCATATACTGCGGGATGTGTCTCTGATCAATGCCTATGGGTAGGAACTCCATTGTTTCTAGGGGATATTGGGATGACTTCTATGAGCTTTTCATTTCATATGTGGTGGATACTTATACTATATCTCTGCAGCTTAATGCAGGTGCTTGAGACCTTGCCTCTGTCTGAGGGTGTTTTTTTTTTTAATGGTGGTGGGGTATACGTAATTATTGTCAGATTAAAAAAGTTTGTCTTATTCTTTTTGATGGTGTAATTTTTAGTTTTGTTGTTCAGTTTTATTTTTATGTTTAGATGCTATGTTTTGTACTTGAAAATGGAAAATTGTTCTGTCTTCAATAAAAAAAAAACAATTTGTCTATTGAAAAAAAGAATTCAATAGATATAGATAGAACAGGTTCATAGACAGTGACTGGAATGTGTGCTGATGCTTACACAGACAGTTAACCCTTTCATCATCTCTATACACATTCTTTAAAGGGATTCTATCATTAAAAAATTGATTTCTAACTAACAGCACGTCAGAATAGCCTTTAGAAAGACTATTCTTCTCCTTTATTTTTCAGGTCCGCGCCACCATTTTTGAGTTTTGTCTTCTTTCTTCGTTATGCAAATTAGTCTTCAGAAAGCACAGGGGGCGTCATAGGTTTCTAGCACCACCTTTCTCTTCTGCTCCTGACGCGTCTCCTCCTCTTCACTCCTCTTCTTACACGAGACCACCGCAAAATGGCCGACAGAACAGCCGACTTCGCATGTCTCGTGTAAGAGACCACTGCAAAATGGCGACAAGCATGCGCAGTCGGCTGTTCCGTCGGCCATTTTGCAGTGGTCTTATTTAAGTAGAGGAGTGAAGAGGAGGAGACGTGTCAGGAGCAGAAGAGAGAGGCAGCGCTGGAAACCTATGACGAGCCAGTGCTTTGAGCGCAGGGGGAATGCCCCCTGTGCTTTCTGAAGACTAATTTGCATAACGAAGAAGGAAGACAAAACTCAAAAACGGCAGCGGAGACCTGAAATATAAAGGTAGGAGAAGAATAGTTTTTCTAAAGGCTATTCTGACATGCTGTTAGTTAAAAATAATTTTTTTTAATGATAGAATCCCTTTAAACATACTTTCTTTTACTGAAGACAATCCTTTTAGTGTGCGTTGACATATGTGCCGCAAGTGAAGTAACTAAATTCTTGTGGACCCCAGTACAATCTTTTACCAGGGCCCCCTCCCTAGAGCGTACTATTGATATCGACAGTTATGGGTGCTGCAGCAGTATTTCAGGTACCTGAAAGGGATACAACTATAGTACCGACAACTGCTGTTATCAAGAATATGGTGAGTGCACAGCGCCCAACTTGGAAACAATACTGGGAGCTGCGTGTTTTGATAAACATCTGATCTGCGGGGTCCCAACACTCTAAGAGATCGGAGAAATCAGTGGAGGTCTAATACCCAGGGCCCATGCTGATCAACTGTTTAAAGGGAACTTGGTGCTTTTGCAAGTGCTGTGACCCCTTCAATATTCGCATCGCACAGGATCTGCTTTATAGTGACCGTACAATATAAGGGTGGGTTCACACCTGCACTTGGTGTCCGTCCGTCGCCAATCCAGTGAAAATCTCGGCGAACTGGATTGGCGTCGGATACAGACCGGTCAGTGGCGCATTGGTTAAAAACCCATTCATTTGAATGGGTTTTTAAAGCAGTCTTGTGGTGTGCGCTTACACCCTCTGCGCTGCCAATCCTTTTTTTTTCGTCGGAAACAAAGTCGGACACGCAGGACTTCGTGTCCGACGAAAAAAAAAGGATTGGCAGCGCAGAGGGTGTAAGCGCACACCCGCGCACTGCTTTAAAAACCCATTCAAATGAATGGGTTTTTAACCAATGCGCCGCTGACCGGTCTTTATCCGACGCCAATCCAGTTCGCCGAGATTTTCACTGGATTGGCGACGGACGGACAGCAAGCGCAGGTGTGAACGAAGCATAACTACAATCTGTAATAATAGTGCACGGCTGCTATAAAACAGATGGAGTATGATGTAAATAGTGAAGGGGATCCACATAGTATAATATCTTCCCCAGAGCCCCCCCCACAGTATAATGCTCCACAGTGGCCTCACACAGTATAATATACTCCATAGTGGCCTCCACACAGTATAATATGCTCCCCACAGGGGCCCCTAACAGTATAAAATGCACCTAAGAGTCCTACTTCTAGTGGATAAAAATCAGTCCATGGTATTGTGATGTGATGGACAGTCCATAATCATGTGATCGGCACAGGTGCGCAGCTCATTACAAAACTGATTACTGTGCTTTGACTATAACGAGCTGTGCACCGGTGTGTCCATCACATGACCATGAACTGATTTTTATCCACTGGAAGTAAACAAAGAATAACGGCAAGCAGAGATATAGAAAACTGTATAGAATTGATACAGAAAGTATGAAGGTGAGTCAAAAATCATCCACATACTGGCTGTAGAATTAATTTCTATCAACTTTCAAAAAAGAAAAATACATATGTTTTCAACATTTCTTACTGTTCAATACAGTTAGTCTGTCTGTCAACAAGTTTTCGGAAAGTGCTGATATGACAGCACACACACTGTAGTTGCAAATAAAAAAAAGGCTAGGTCCTTGTTGCTGGTGGTGTGACCCCCTTCAAAAGTTCTGCCTGTTCCTATTGTTTGCCTTCAGATTTGGGGTCATCTACTGTTGGTATAGTGGGCTCTCACTAGTGTTACAAGGGGATCTGCCAGTGTTTTTTCACTCATGAAATTTGCCTTTAGATCTGTACAAAATAAATGCAGTTACTATGAAGTTCAAAACAAGCAATATATAATTACAGATGGAGGTCCCTGTTGGGCCTGAGTTAAGCGTAGCAGTGTGTTCGTGTTCGATGGGTTTTTAGGACGACTTGGGGTAGAAGACCAGTCTTGAACAGTGTTACACCTAGTTCTGATGTCTCTTTATAGAATGAAAATCAAAAACTAAAATCTGTAAACATATATATATATATATATATATATTTTTTTATCAGTATGGCACCATAACACATTGAAGTTTAGATCCTAGGACTGTGCTACGGTACTACTGGCCAGAACTTATGAACTGTCTTGTGCATGTCTATAATAAACCAAATCAAAATTTCAAGTTTCTAAATCCCCATTGACTTGTATTGCTAGTGAATTCTTAGTGAGTTACAACAGGTAGGGCTGTCTATTATGAGGGGGATTCAGGGCACTAAGGTTGGATATTATTAGGGGGACTGTGGCTGGCTATTATGGGGACTTTGGCTAGCTTTTGTAGGGAGTGTGGCAGGCTATGTGGCTGGTAATTATAGGATTACCTGTGACTTGTCACCTATGAGGAAACCTTTCGTTGGACATAGGTGGGGGCGCCAGCGGAGCACAGACAATTGAAAGCCCAGATTTACTCACAATTGTTAGTGACTAATCGGGGGCATCTGTGACTGACTAAATGTGGAAATCGATAAGAGCATCTATGCATGCACATTTAGCACACAACTGACATTTTAAAAGATATTGAACACACTGATATGGTATCAGACACTGCATTTTGGATGCGTGTAAGAAAAAAAAATAAATTCCTTGCCTTTAAAGAAAAAAAACTGTGAGTATTGAATGATTACTGAGCACATGCAAAAATGTATAATTTTTTACAGTGTATGTTTACAAAAAGTGTACCCTACCTATATAGTCTGGGCATGGTATAAATTAAGATTTCGTAAAACAGAGTTTTGGGAAAGAATATGCAAATAATTTCTCCAAATGGAAAAAGTTCCATTGATGATAAAAAGAAAACTTGCTCTAGCACCACCTTTTGGAAGGTAGCTCCATATAGATAAATGCCTGGTTAACAAGAAACCCAGTGACTTGATCTGGAATTAAAGCCAAACCAGAACATATCCTCCAAAAGGAAGGGAAACCCATCCACAGGCAGCTGTTTGGGGTTATTTCCCCTCATCAGTGTGAAGCATAGTTATGGTTGGCTAGACATGAGTTATATAGGGTACTATGTCTCCTTAAAGAAACTGCCTTTGCACTCTACCTGCAGGGTTGTCATCCTTCACTGCTTAGGGCCCACCAGTAGAGTTCTGGTGACCCACTGTGCAGCTAAATGCAAATGTTACCTGCCTCTCATTCACAAATTCCTAATACTGCACTGACACACACTTTTTTCAGTATTAGCCTGCTACCTAGCCCTTAGCTAATCATTTCTTTTCAGTGGTCAGCTCAGCAGGCTGCTGACTCACTTTTGCCTTAGACTAGGACCCCTTAGCTCTGTGAGCAAGATCTATGGTGGTAAAGGTCACACAATAACAGTAAGAAGACTGGGAACAGGAGAGAGGAAAGTGCTCAGCCTGCCTCTGTGTTATCTCAGGCACCCAATGCATCTATATATAATGAACTGGGTAGTTTATTAAATATTTTACCAGTTTATCATATACGTTTCATCAGATGCTGTATGTAGTTCAGTGGGCATATTGTGCCATGCACAACTCTTGCAGGGTCAATTGTCCACTGGGGTATTCACCTGCTTTCCTGTGGGCCAGTCTGAGCCTCCCTCCAATGATAAGAAGGTGATTCTAATAACACACCCAGCCTGCAAAGGGTGAAAACTGAGCTACGTGAACAAAGGGGCAGATAAACTAATAAATATGCACCAGAATTCAGGCATAATTGGTATCAAAAACTGGTGTGCATGCTTTACACCTCATTTTCTATGTATTAGACACTTTCTAGCAGTTTTTGAGACTCATATGACATGTGGGTGGAGTTGTTGAAAAGAGGGTGTGGCTTAATATTTTGACAGAAACTAAGCCAAATATTAAGTGGTGTCAAGTTAGACTAGACAGCCTAAAAGTATGTCAGATTTTCAAACAGCATTAGACACTTTGGAAAATCTGGTGCAGTTTATGGCTGTCTAGTCTAAGTTTGCAATGTCTAAAAGTTAGACAGTTTTAGTTCGTCTGCCCCTGTGTCTGTTGTAAATGCCCTAGTGGCCAGAAGGAAAACTATCTTTTTTTTTTTTTTCTTTTTTTTAAACAATGTTTTAACTAAACAGTTTATTTAAGATGCCATTTTTGAGGACATATATTCTTTAAAGTGTTTCTTTAATCCTTAAATATGGCTGACCTATCAGTTATGATTAGTCATCAATATGCTATTGTCAAGGCTAAACAAGGCACCCCCAACAATAATCTGATATCAGCATTCACTGATGCAAGAGTTAGGCTGGTTTTAAGCAATGTAAAGCAATGGGTGACATTAAAAGTGTAGCCCCAAATACTGAAGTGTTTGGAGCCCCACAGCAATATTGCTCACTACTGTGCCATCTAGACCATAATAATTCTATGTCTGTTTTGATAGATTAATGCCCCCTTTTGTACCCAAAACATAGTAAAAATACCCACTCTCATGCCCCCTCAAAAATAATAAGAGTGCATTGATAAATACAACCCCTTTCTGCCCCTAAATAGTAATAATTAACTTTATGCCCTCCACACAATAAAAATTACCATCTTTTTGCCCCTAAAGGAACAATAATGACACCTTTATAGCAAAATAGTGCCTCCTTATAACCAGGCAGTGCCTCTATTAACTTTGTAGCATCCCTTTATAGCCACATTGCTTTATAGCCACATTTATTGCTCCCTTATAGCAAGAAAGTGCCCTCTTATACTCTATTCTTGTGCTGCTATAAAAGCCATAATGTTCCCCCTATTTAGGGGCAATGTCTTGCTATGAGTGGCAGCAGTGGCGTAACTAGGAATGGCTGGGCCCCAAGGCGAACATTTGACATGGGGCCCCCCCAAACAGGTTACGGGTCCCCAAACAGTAAAATATGCTCAACAGTGGCCCCAGATAGTATTATATGCTCAACAGTGGCCCCCACACAGCATTATATGCTCCACAGTGGCCCCCATACAGCATTATATGTTCTACATTGCTCCCCCCACACACAGTATAATATGCTACCCACAGTGGCCCCACACAGTATAATATGCTCCACACAGTGGGCCCCACCCAGTATTATATGCCCCCCATAGTGGGCCCCACCCAGTATTATATGCTCCCTACAGTGGTCCCCACCCAGGATTATATGCCCCCCATAGTGGGCCCCACCCAGTATTATATGCTCCCTACAGTGGCCCCCCACCCAGTATTATATGCTCTACAGTGGCCCCCAACCAGTATTATATGCTCTACAGTGGCCCCCACCCAGTATTATATGCTTTACAGTGGCCCACACACAGTATTATAAGCTCCCAACAGCCCCCCTCCGCTTCGGTGCTATTATTATACTTTGGGGTCTCCTCAGACCCCAGAGTATAATAATCGGAGGCACAGGGAAGGTGATTAAAAATCACAAACATTCATACTCACCTTGCCTTTCCTTTCCTTAGCATCCTCGCTCCATCCTGCCGTCTTCAGCATCTTCAGGCCCTCTTCCGACGTCGTTGCCGAGGCCTGTGATTGGGCCTCAGCGGTCACATGGGGGCGCACTGACGTCATTACGCGGCTGCGCCCCATGTGACCGCTGGGGCCTAATCACAGGCCTCAGTCATGACGGAGGAGAGCCGGAGAGGACGCTGTGCCCAGGAGAGGTGAGAATATGTATTTATCGTTTTCAGTCACCTCCTCTGGGCTGCCATCTATTGGAAAGGGGCCTGCAATATGCCATTGCCCCTTTCCAATAACATTATGTATAGCGGCCGGGGAACCAGGCTTTCCCCGACCGCTATCATAATGGTCCGGGGCCCGGCCATCTCCAGCTGGCCGCGGGCTCCGAACCCTGCCTGGTCCGTCTGCGGTCGCACCCCCGCGACAGCGATCGTTACTGGTTTGTGGGATTCGCGGTAGCGGCTGCCACAGGGCTCCGGGGCCCCCTAATGTCCCGGGCCCTGTGGCAGCCGCTCCCGCTGCTACCCCGATAGTTACACCCCTGAGTGGCAGGATATGACTATTTAGGAGCAGTTTCTGGCTATGAGGGTCAATATTTCACTCATGTAAAAGAGCACTATCTTGCTATAATAAAGCGCTATGTCGCTTTAAGGGGGCACCGTCTGGATACTAGGGGCATAGTTTTGAAGTAAGAAGCACTATATGGCTATAAGGGGACACTACAAAGCTATTAGGGGCACTATCTGGCTATAAGGAGGCGCATGAATGTGTGAATAAGGCCAAAAGCATAAGCCCATGCACCGGCACTATATTTAAAAGTCAGAAAAATGCATATTGGTTAATTATTTAATTCAGAACAAAAAGCATAGAAATAAAATATTATATTATAAAATTATATTTCATTTAATGTATTACTCTGGTTCACACAGAAGAAGGAAATGTCATTTTAGAAAGCTGCATAGTTTTTGGTGCTTTTGTGTTGTGAAATGATTTATGACTGTGCTTGATGTGATTGTGGAACACGTCCTATGATAGTGTTAAGTTACCTGTAATTCTTTTCTTTTTAACCTTTGCTGCACAGTAAACTGTTGATCATAAATGTGGTAATTTAATGTTCCATTTAAAAAGCCATTATGTTGTATTCCTTCTTCAAGCTAATCCACGCTGTCAGTTTGCAACTGCTTGAAGAAAAGAATAAAAAACCTTTTCAAATAGATTTAGCCACTTCTGCAACCTAGCATGAAAGACCAATAAAATACACTACATGGAAAATGGTATTGATCATAACTGAGGTGCATGCTGGGTATTATTGTACATACACACACGGGCCGCTTCTGTCTTTATCTTAAAATAACAAAGACCTTGAAATTGGCACAATGTATTGCTTATTTCAAAAATCTGCAAAATCAATTTTATCCTGGACATGTTTACTATTGCAATGTATTTTATTATGTAAAAAATCCTATATTTCTGTTTTCTTTTCTAGATTTTCTATCAAACATACTGTACATCACATTCTGAGAAGAAAATACAACACCAAAGTGTCTTGATAGGGGAGCCAGAAGAAGGATCCTCATAAGGATGGGTTTACATGGTGCGTTTTTATATCAAAACCACATGTGTTTTTTTTCCTGCAAATCCAGTCTTAAAAAAAAAAAAAAAAGGAGCTGAGGAGCCTCCTTTTGCAGGCTAAGGAGGCGCATCTGATTGATGAAAAGGTAGGGTAGGGATATACATTTACAAGATTCTGAGATTCCTACGTCAGAGACACAACAGACCTTCTCACACGATTGGAGGGGGTTATAGTGGGTGAGAACTGTATCTTGGGGAGCATATATGTCGAGGCACTGTGCTCCTTAATCCCACATGATTGGGGAATGAAAGCAATTGATTTTTTTTCTCAGCATGAGGGGTTGTCAGTACCGCGCCCACAGTAAATTTGTCCAAGATCTTCTATACTTTGTGTTAACACACAATTTTTTTTATCTTCCATGGGTAGCTTTACAACCAGCTCAGGGGCACAGCTATGGGCTGTTCTTGCGCGCCATCTTATGCAAATTTGCTCCTGGGTTGGTGGGAGGCGGCTATTGTGTTTGGTGATCAAAGATTGGAAGGAATTGATAACATCGTACTGTGGGCACGGTATATTGATGATATCTTTGTTATTTGGAGGGGCGATACAGGGAGCTTCACTGCATTTGTTGATCAACTCAACTCTAACCCAATTGGTTTGCATTTTACTTGTGAATATTACGCTAAGAGTATCTCCTTTTTGGATGTTAGAATCACCAGAACGAATTCTGGAGAATTGGAAATGGCAGTGTATAGAAAGCCAACTGCGACAAATTCCCTCCTGAGATGGGAGAGCAACCATCCTCTCCCACTCAGGAGGGAATACCAAAAGGTCGATTTCTTCGGCTAAGAAGAAACTGTTTGAGTAGGAAGGAATTCATTAGCCATGCCAAAGATCTAAGGTCACGTTTTTAAGAGAGGGGTTACCTTGACTATGTCCTGAGACAAGCATACAAAAATGGACAAAGACCGCAGTGATTTGCTAAAAGTTACGGATCTGATCAATTCAGACACCGAAATTGTGAGACTCATTGCGACTTTTGATAATGGTTCAGTGGAGGTACGAAAGATCCTCGAGAAACATTGGGGTGTCCTTATGTTGGACCAAGATCTTAGGGACATTGTGGTGCTGTCTCCCTCAATCACCTTTAGAAGGGATAAATCGTTGAGGGATAGGTTGGTACACAGCCATTACACTAGACCAAAAGAAAAAGAGACATGGTTAGATAGACAAATCAAGGGTTGTTTCAGATGTAGTGGTTGTGTGGCGTGTTCAAGTATACAAACAGGCAAGACCTTCTCCTCTGAGGTTAGTGGTGTGACCTACAGAATTGATCACTTTATCAACTGCAGGACTAAAGGAGTCACCTATAAGATGACGTGCTGATGCAAAATGGAATACATCGGCAAAACACGCAGAGAGCTATGGAGAAGGGTGGGTGACCATTTGAGAGATATAGCCCTTAACAAGGACACCCCGGTGGCGAGACATGTTAATGATTGCCATGGAGGTGATAAAGATTGGATACGGTTTATGGGACTAGACTGTGTGTTCCCACCCAAAAGAGGGGGTGATTGGGATAAGTTGATACTCAGGCTGGAGATTAAATGGATTTTTGAATTAGACACCTGCAGTCCAAAGGGACTCAATGAGCAACTATTTTTCGGTTGTTTCCTGTAATTTCCTACTAATTGTTATAATTTCAGGGAGGATTCTTATTCTATTTTGGGATTGTCTAGGATATTTTGTTAGGGATTAATAACTTAGGGGGCTAGACGGGTGTTTTTCTTATATACGTTCCCCCTATTTCCCTTTAATAGCCTTCCTCCCCCTTCCAAATTTATCCCTCTAGTACACTGTTTCCCCTCCCCTCCCCGTCCCCCCTCCCCTCCTCCCTTCTTTTCATTGCCCAGTAACTAATTAATTTCGTCCTGATTCATCTATTGTCACTTGTATGTAAAGGTGACAATACTAAGATTTGTGTCTGTTTACAATGTCATTAGCGTGGCAATGTCCCATTAATTAACTTTCCTTACTGCTAGCTAATATGAGATATCCTTCAGTGGAGCTGTGTTGGATTCTGTGGATAATTATAAAGCCAGTCCATCTGAACTTTGTATTTGGACAGCGGTAGTATGCTGATTCAACTGTCAGAGAGATCAACTGTTTGATCACTTCGGCGCTGCTCGTGCTGTCAATAGCACGTGCAGGCCCGCGCTCGTCTTTGTTTACACTATAACGGGAATCCCGTCAGTATGTCAGAGGGGGCAGGGCTAAGTCCTATATGAAGCGCCATTGGGAGGCCGCACTCTTCAGTAGTCTCACCACTGTAGGACTGCAAGACAGCTCCCCGGCACTCGGGTTTGCAGCCTTATGATATCCCAGATGGGAGAAGGTTGTTTTTGGTTTTGTTTACCTAGAGGAGGTGGTTTTACCCTGATATATTTATCAGGTGAACATCTCTATTATCTAGATGTCTTTTTTAGGTGGCAGCAACACAATATTGCTGTTAGGGAATCGCTAGAGGAGCTATTCCCCAGTGCTGCTGCAGAACCCTGGGGGGAGGGGCAAAACAAGACAGTGAGCCCTAAGCTGAACCCCCCACTGTCCCTGGCTAACTTGCCTGACCTAGGTGACAGCAGCAACTGGTCAACAGGCCCTACCTAAAATAGGTGACAACACAGAATGCAGAAAGGATGAACAACAAAAAGGGAGGTCAGGTAGCCAAGGGGTCGGTAACAGACGAGCAATGCAGTACAGAATCAAAGTCCAAGAGAATAGTCAAAAGTCAAAGCCAGAAGTCAGGAATAGGAATACAGGTAACAAAAACAGCAAGGAGTAATAGCCAGAACGCAAGAAGCAATAACCAGCGACCATGTGAGGGCTGACAACCTGTTTATAGAAAGTCTGGACAGCCCCAGACTGGATTGACAGGCTGTCAATCACACAGGCAAGGCTGAGATTAACTATTAGTGGAGCAGAGGAAAACCAAGGTGAAGGAAATGGGTGTGGCAGAAAATCAATTACATAGTCTAGGACAGTGTTCAGATTGAGCAACAAGAAACCTACGCAAAGAATCAAACTGAACACGCCTCCTTCGCCGCAGCGTGCGAGCAGAGGGTGGCGCAGAGACCCGAACAGGCAGAGACGTTACTATTGGTTTTAGCCATACTTTACACTACTGGTGACATTTATGTTAAATAAACAAATGTGAGTGATTATTTGCCCTTTCTGTGCCTCTCTGTCTAGATCTCCTGATGAGCGCCCTTGTTGGGGTAGCGAAACGCGTCGGAAAGGAGACACAATTAGGGCAATTCAGGGTCAGCAGCGGGACTGCCCTTGTAAGGGCGGGAGTTATTTTGTGGGGTTTCAGAGCTATCTAGGGTGTAGTTTCCTGTACCAATCTTTCCCCCTGCCTTTCATGACCCCAAGATATTTTTGCTGTCCACCCACAACCGGAACTGGTAAGAACGTTCCATTGTTTTTAGAACTACCATTTGTTTTAAATGATGAATTAAACGTTAAGTTTTATAATTTTGTATAGAAAAGATCTGTGCTTTGGATTTTAATGATTTTCTGAGATCTGAAGGAAATAATAATTTTATTTCCGGATATTGTGCTGTCCAGTCTAAAGGTGACATAGCCATAGTGGCCACACTGTATATCCTCCCATTTTCACAACCTTCTCCTCCACTAGGGTGCATTTACATGTGTTATTTTAATGCATTTTGCGAGCCAAAGTAAGCAGTGGACTTAAAGATCCATTTTTCCTATTTATCCACTCTTCTTTTTATGATCCTCTCTTGACAAACACTGCATTAAAAAAGACATAAAAACAGCATCTGTGTAAAGCACCCTAAACCTGTGAATACCCATTCAGATATTAAGGAGGTAAAAGAAAAACTATAAAAAATAAATATGAAAATATAAGTAGAGATGAGCGAATGGAAGCTGACGAAGTGGAATTCCATCCGAATTTCAGGAAAGATTTGCATCGAATTCGGAATTCCTCACGCTTCATGGTAACGAATCACAGTTTTTCCTAATATGGCTGCTGCACATGTTAGGACATGGGGCAAGGAACTCTGGGAACGCGGGATCACCCACAATGCCATACATGCATCCAGTCAGCAGCCAGCCAGCCCTGTGATGTCACAGCCCTATAAATACCCTTCGCCATCTTGGATTCAGACATTTTCCAGTGTACAGTCATGGCCAAAAGTTTTGAGAATGATACAAATATTAATTTTTACAAAGTCTACTGCTTCAGTTTTTCTAATGGCAATTTGCATATACTCCAGAATGTTATAAAGAGTGATCAGCTTAACAGCAATTACTTGCAAAGTCAATATTTGCCTAGAAAATGAACTTTATCCCCCAAAACACATTTCAACATCATTGCAGCCCTGCCTTAAAAGGACCACCTAACATCGTTTCAGTGATTGCTCCATTAACACAGGTGTGGGTGTTGATGAGGACAGGGCTGGAGATCAATCTGTCATGATTAAGTAAGAATGACACCACTGGACACTTTAAAAGGAGGCTGGTGCTTGCCATCATTGTTTCTCTTCTGTTAACCATGGTTATCTCTAAAGAAACACGTGCAGTCATCATTGCACTGCACAAAAATGGCCTAACTGGGAAGAGTTTTGCAGCGAGAAAAATTGCACCTCAGTCAACAATCTATCGCATCATCAAGAACTTCAAGGAGAGAGGTTCCATTGGTGCCAAAAAGGCTCCAGGGCGCCCAAGAAAGACCAGCAAGCGGCAGGACCATCTCTTAAAAGTGTTTCAGCTGCGGGATCAGGCTACCAGCAGTGCAGAGCTTGCTGAGGAATGGCAGCAGGCAGGTGTGAGTGCATCTGCACGCACTGTGAGGCGGAGACTCTTGGAGCAAGGCCTGGTCTCAAGGAGGGCAGCAAAGAAGCCACTTCTCTCCAGAAAAAACATCAGGGACAAACTGATATTCTGCAAAAGGTACAGGGAGTGGACTGCTGAGGACTGGGGTAAAGTCATTTTCTCTGATGAATCCCCTTTTCGATTGTTTGGAACATCTCGAAAACAGCTTATTCGGAGAAGAAGAGGTGAACGCTACCACCAGTCTTGTCTCATGCCAACTGTAAAGCATCCTGAAACCATTCATGTGTGGGGTTGTTTCTCAGCCAAGGGAATCGGCTCTCTCACAGTCTTGCCTAAAAACACAGCCATGAATAAAGAATGGTACCAGAATGTCCTCCAAGAGCAACTTCTCCCAACCGTCCAAGAGCAGTTTGGCGCTCAACAATGCCTTTTCCAGCATAATGGAGCACCTTGCCATAAAGCAAAGGTGATAACTAAATGGCTCAGGGAACAAAACAGAGAGATTTTGGGTCCATGGCCTGGAAACTCCCCAGATCTTAATCCCATTGAGAACTTGTGGTCAATCATCAAGAGACGGGTGGACAAACAAAAACCAACAAATTCAGACAAAATTAAAGCATTGATTCTGCAAGAATGGACTGCTATCAGTCAGGATTTGGTCCAGAAGTTGATTGAGAGCATGCCAGGGAGAATTGCAGAGGTCCTGAAGAAGAAGGGTCAACACTGCAAATATTGACTTGCTGCATTAATTCATTCTAACTGTCAATATAAGCTTCTGTTACTCATAATATGAATGCAATTATATTTCTGTATGTGATAAAAACATCTGACAAACACACAAAAAAACCAGAGGGCAACAGAACATGTAAAAATAAAATATTTGTGTCATTCTCAAAACTTTTGGCCATGACTGTACTTAGTGCAGGGAGAGACGTCAGCAGGTGCTAGGGAAAGTGGTAGAAAACTAGAGTAACTGGCCAAATAAGTGAAGTGTGCAGTGGTTCTAAGAGCGACGCCTGTCATGTGCATGTCATACTGACTCACAGTATTGTTTCACTACCACAGCAGACTCCCTATGCGTGTTACTGCTAGGCACAGTGTTCTACACCACCATACAGGTTCTCTGCAGCCAGGAAATAGCAGTTTTTTTTAATGCGATTCTCCACAAATTTATTTGGATCAAATCAAATAGTTTTGGAAAATTCGGCGAACCAGCCGAATTGAATTTTTGAAAAATTTGCTCATTTTTAAATATAAGCTTACCCTGTTTGTCAGTAAGGCTGTGGTATATGGCATCGCACTCAGGGCACAAGATAAGTAAGGTGCAGATAAGGTCTGCTTGCTAGCCACATGTAGAATGCTCTTGGATAAATTTATTCAACAATGTACAGATCATGTACAGTTTGTTGATAGCAGATGTGACTGTAATTTGACATTTCAGACTAGCTTAGGCTTTTATCAAAGTTTTGTTAAGATAGATAGCATCAACAGCTTAGAAGATCATATATGTCAGTAAAGCTGCTCTACTATTTTTAAACAGGACCTTTCACTACTTCCATCAGTTCTAGTTCTTAGCATCTGTTAATAGGAGCAGCTCCACTGATTCCAGTGCAGTTGGAATTTTCTCTCTAGCCTCCACCATTCCACCCCTTGTCTGCTTCTGCCTGACAGTACAGAGACTAAATAATATATCAGGCACCAAAACTAACAGCATTGATTGCTCGAGAATGGTGTGGGCTACAGAAGAAATTCCACCTGCTCCAGAATCCATGGAGCAGCACCTATTAATTGATGTAAAGAGCTGGACTTGGTGGTGATGAGAGGTCCTCTTTAAGGTAACTTTCATACAACAAAATAATTAAAATTTGTAAAACAAATGCTTTAAATATTTTATATTTCAATTCCGCCAAATGAATAAAAAATAGTCAAGGGCTGGAGCCACTGAATTTTTTGATGGACCAATCCTTCCCCTACCCTTTTACAATTACAGCCCTTAAGTTATCTGGCTGTTGCTAAGTCATTATTCATATGACAGTAGGGTGCCTTTTCAGCTTTCGGCTTGTAGACAGATTGACTATTAGATCTTTTGGAAAAAAAAACTCACAAGGGATAACTTAGGCTAAGGGGCCACGTTGCAGAAATGAAGTATTTTTTGTTACAGATTTAGCTGCTGTTTTTTGAGCCAGCTGGGAGTGGATTTTACAGAAGGGAGACATCTAAGTTCTCTCTTTATATTTTCCATTCTTTTCAAGTCACTCCTGACTTTGGCTCAAAAAAGTGCAGAAAAATCTGCAACAAAAAGGATGTGTTTCTGCAATTCAATCATGTTACATTAACTAGAACTCGACAATACCAATAGTACACAAGAAAAGAAAATGCACTGAATGATAAATTGGAAATGTATGAACAGTTTTGGAGTACTGAAAAATATCTGCAACATATTGATCAAATACGAAAGGATGCAAAAGAGTTTTTAGGGGACCATATACCTTCAATAGCTGTTGACATAACACTCATTCAGCTGACGGCTATTCCACAGCTTGTCAATGCATACAGTATGCATATTTCAGCTGTGTATGCATGGAATAATCTGTGGCTGAATATTTAATACACGTCAGGTGATCAGCTGGTCCCATAGAACAGATTGGAATACCATTGTCAAATGTGTGTGGACACCTTTAGATTGTAGGCTTGATAATGCAGAGATTGGTTTAGTCCATGCCAGAAAATCAGCTGTGCTAGAATAAGAGAGCAGGCAATGAAAACAGGGGGAATAGCTAGATATTGGGAGGATAGCTAGTTTACATTTGTGTAGTATTCCCAATACATTATATTTATGTGAATTATAATTGTTAGAAGATGCAGTCAGATCTGCAAAAATCATTATAGCGCAGGAGGAGCTGAGCAAATTTATATATAGTTTTGTGAAAATAATATAATATAATATAATATAGAATATAATAGAGCACATAACTGCCTGACTGAATTCCCTGCTCTTTGTATGCCCAGGAGTCTAGTGGATGGTTCTAGTGAGTGACTGACAGGCATCCCTGCATGTATGTTCATATGGATGGGTGCCAGTCATTGAGTGACACTGCCCACTACACTGCTAAACACAAAAAAATACAGGGATTTCAATCAAACAGTTATACATTATATTGATTCTTCTCCAAAAAACAACTATATATCTATCTGCTCTACTCTATAACATGATACCAGGAAATTGTATTGTATTTTCATTGTGACATGTTCCCTTTAAATTTATTGATATATGAAATGTACTTCTATTGACATAATTTATATTAGCATGAGATTTTGTAAGCCATTGCTGAGGTAGCTGGGTGGAATGATAAATACTTTTGTATGATATTCTCTGTGGTCTCACGTAACCTTTCCTTCAGCTTTATTTAGTAATACATTCATTATAACAAATCTAAATGGAATCATCTTGTGTAATCCAATAGGAGGTTTATTTCTATGTAATCCATTTACAAAGGTCCACTTTTTTTTTACTTTAATCTAATAATAAGCTTTATATATTTCATCATGTGCTTTTATTTTTCAGTCTAACCAATGATTTGAACTTTTTTATACAGTACCACCAGGAAATAAAATATTAACCTCCCCTTCTACATTAGACTACAAATGATTAGGGGTCATTACCCTAATCCCCTATGTAACTTATTATTAACAGCTCCATTACCATAGACCAAAAAGTGAGGGGATCGAGAGCCAATTTTAATTAAAAAAAAGAAGGAAACTTGGAGAAATAAATAAAAAAAAAAAATCACAAACATTTACGGAAATTTTACTGTCCTAATACTAGTGGTATTATATTATACCATCCAAACTGGCGCTGTTAAGATGTTTACATGCGTATTCAAATATTTGTCATATGGTAAACATGAACAAACTGGTTTGTAATCAGCCCGGTTCACTACCAATTTTCAAAAATATTTTGTTCCACCTAACTTCAGAATTTTGGGCTTCACCAATTACAAACAATTACTTTACTTTCAGACTCCAGAGTAATCAGATTCCCAGGGGAGGTGCGGAACAGTCATACTCAGCTTCCCTCACCTTTCCTGGACCCCCTCACAGCGTCTGGTGTTCTCTCCTGGGCAACTTATGACCTCTTCTGGCCTCCTAGGTGTCATCAGCAGACACCCGAGACTGATGAGGCATGTGATTGTTGCTCAGCAAGTGTCATGATATTGATTTACCTCATGTGACTGCTGAGGCACCATCACAGGCCTTAGCAGTCCCTGATGTCACCCAGGAGGTCTGAAGATGCCCAGGAGAGAACACGAAACACTGTGAGGCAGCCCTGGAGAGGTGAAGGAAGGTGAATATGTCTGTTAATTATTTTCTTTAGATTTTTATACTGGCGGAGAACAACTGCTGCCTAGACCACGAGGTCATTTAATATTTCCCTCCACCATTTAAGATCACTAGGGAAGTCTTAATTAGTCTGATACATTTTCTTATTTCTTTTGTCTAAATTTGCTTGTAGTGTACCTTGCAGTCTGAAAAATACGGTACCTTTTGCATTCTGAAGTGTAAAAATAATGTGGAAACAATGAAGCATATGTACTAGTCCTGTCTCATACTTAGACAGTCTAAAAATGTGCAACAGCGACTGATGATGGTTGATGAATTTGATGCATCTTTAGACTGTGTTTATATTACCAATACTGGTTTTTGTCAGTGCTACCCTCCCAGCTGCATTGCTAGGGTCTTAAAAGATCAGGGGAACAAAAAATTATTTATAAACATATATACAGTTGAAAACAGAAGTTTACATACACTATATGAAAAGACACATATGCATGTTTTTCTCACTATCTGACATGAAATCAGAATAAAGCTTTCCTGTTTTAGGTCAATTAGGATTACCAAAATTATTTATATTTGCCAAATGACAGAATAATGAGAGAGAGAGAATTTTTTTAAGGCGTTTTTATTACTTTCTGCAAAGTCAAAAGTTTACATACACTAACATTACTATGCCTTTAAACAATTTGGGACAGCCCATATGATCTTTGGAAGTTTCTGATTTATTGGCAATATCTGAGTTAATTAGAGACACACCTGTTGATGTATTTTAAGGCACACCTGAAACACACTGCTTCTTTGTGTAACATCATGAGAAAGTGTAATCAGTCAAGATATCAGGAAGAGAATTGTGGACTTGCACAAGTCTGGTTCATCCTCGGGTGCAATTTCCAGATACCTGAAGGTGCCTCGTTCATCTGTACAAAAAATTATACGCAAGTACAAACAAGAAGGGAATGCCCAGCCATCATACCGCTCAGGAAGGAGACAGGTTCTGTGTCCCAGAGATGAATGTGCTTTGGTACGAAATGTGTATATCAACCCAAGAACAAAAACAAAAGACCTTGTGAAGATGCTGGCTGAAGCTGGTAAGAGTGTGTCATTATCCACAGTGAAACGAGTACTGTATCGGCATGGGCTGAAAGGCCACTCTACCAGGAAGGAGCCAATACTCCAAAAGAAACATAAAAAGCCTGATTAATGTTTGCAAATGCACACAGGAACAAAGACCTTCATTTTTGGAGACATATCCTGTGGTCTGACGAAACTAAAATTGAACTGTTTGGCCATAATGACCATCGTTATGTTTGGAGGAAAAAGGGAGAATCTTGCAAGCTTAAGAACACCATCCCAACTTTGAAACACGGGGGTGGCAGCATCATGTTGTGGGGTTGTTTTGCTGCAGGAGGGACTGGTGCACTTCACAAAATAGATGGCATCATGAGGAAAGAACATTATGCGGCAATACTGAAGCAACATCTCAAGACATCAGCCAGGAAGTTATAGCTTGGGCGCAAATGGGTCTTCCAAATGGACAATGACCTGAAGCATACTGCCAAACTGGTCAATGTTTTGGAGTGACTCAGTTACACCAGGGCCAAGTTATAGCTTGGGCCCAAATTCCTACCAACTATTGTGAGAAGATTGTGAAATGATATCCAAAACATTTGACCCAAGTCATACAGTTTAAGGGCAATGGTACCATTTACTAATGAAATGTATGTAAACTTTTGACTTTGCAGAAAGTAATAAAAATGCCTTAAAAAAAAATTCTCTCTCTCTCTCTCTCATTATTCTGGCATTTGGCAAATATAAATAATTTTGGTAATCCTAATTGACCTAAAACGGGAAAGGTTTATTCTGATTTCATGTCAGATAGTGAGAAAAACATGCATATGTGACTTTTTATATAGTGCATATAAACTTCTGGTTTCAACTGTATCATTATGAAATAATACCTGGAATAATTATTGCCACTTTATGGGCAACTACTCAATATAACATGTCATACAAAAAAACACTAGTACCAATTATACACAGTATACAAGGCCCAGACAGTACAGTATCTCCACACTGTGACTACCTCCATTAACACTATATAGACCAGGGGTCTCAAACTCGCGGCCCGCGGGCCAACTGCGGCCCTCGGGACAATAGTTTGCGGCCCACACCTCAATATCAAAGTTTAATGTTAGTGCGGCCCGAGTTTGATACGAATGGCACCAGGGCGCACTGTCTGGGGGTGGCATTTTTTACTATCTAATGTAAACCAGCCCAGGACAGGCCGCTTTAAAAAAAACAACGCTGAGCGGGGCCTGTCCTGGGCTGGCTTACGAGACGTCCGCATCACAGCGCAGGCAGCGATATAATGATGTCATCGCGCCTCCTACGCTGAGACATAGACGTCTCGGACAAGAGGAGGAGGCGGCGGCTGCATCAAGGCATCGCAGGTAGGTGAGGATAAGTTTTTTTTATTTATATAAATAGGCCGTGACCTGCTGGAGTATCCCCAGCAGCTCACGGCCTATTTATTTCCCTACCCGGCGTCTGCTTGTGGCCGCCCCCACTTCCCCTTCTGCTATGGGACGCAGAAAGGGAAGTGGATGCCGCTGTGAGCAACCGCGGGCATCGGTAAGTGAGGCCGCGGGCCTCAAATACTACTATTATTATACTCCAGGGTCTTTTTAGACCCCGGAGTATAATAATCGGAGACCCAGGGGAGGTGAAGGAACATAAAAACCAATGCTACTCACCTCTCCTGCGATCCGCTGTCACTCCGAGCAGGCTTGGGCGCTCTGGTGATGTCATCAGGTCGCGTCGCCGGTCTCATCACGTGACTTAATTAGACAGGGCCGAAAGCTGCTGGGAGTGCTCCGGTTTCCAGTATAGGTAAGTAACACTGGTTTTTATGTTTGTCACCTCCCCTGGGTCTCCGATCTTTATACTCTGGGTTCTGAAAAGAACCCAGAGTATAATAATAGTTCTTGGGTGGGCAACTATGGGGCACAATACCGTGTGCAAGGGCCACTATGGAGCCTAATACCAGTGTAGGGGCCACTATGGAGCATAATACCGTGTGCAGGGGCCACAATGGAGCATAATACAAGTGCAGGGGCCACTAGGGAGCATAATACAAGTGCAGGGGCCACTAGGGAGCATAATACAAGTGCAGGGGCCACTATGGAGCATAATACCGTGTACAGGGGCCAATATGGAGCATATTACCAGTGTGGAAAACCTGATGCGGCCCAGCCTCACCCAGACTCTACCTCCAGCGGCCCCCGGGTAAATTGAGTTTGAGACCCCTGATATAGACAATTACTGAACAAAATGCATCATATAAAGACCACTAATACCAATAATACACAATAAACAAAGCCCGGATAGTATACTACCTCCACACTGTGACCACCTCCATGACAACAATATAGTGATGCAAAGACAGTAGTAGTGCACTTCAAAGTATATAGTATTGCACTACACCCTCTTATAAATAAAACTCCCGTTATAATTAATCCCCACCTTTTTAAATCAATCCCCCTTATTAAAAGTCCTTATTATAAATAATAGTGCTGTCTTATAAATAGTCCCTTCTTATAAATAATAGCTCCCCCTTATCAGTAATAGTTATCCCTTATAAATAATAGCCCCATTATAAGTAACAGTGCCCTCTTATAATTAAGAGCCCACATTATATATAGTAGTCCCCCTTATAAATTAGTCTCCTCTTATAAATAAGAGTCCCCTATTATAACTAGTCCCCACTTGTAAATAACAGTCCACCCTTATAAATCAATCCCCCTTATTAATAATAGTCCCTCTTACAAATAATAGTTCCTCCTTATAAATAGCCCACCCTTATAAATAATAGTTCCCCCTCCCGTTTTAATAATAGTTCCCCTGGCCTTATTAATAGTTCCTTCTTATAAATAGCCCCCCCCCTATAAATAATAGTTACTCTTGCCTTTTAATAGTTCCTTCTCATATATACCACCCTTATAAATAATAGTTCCCCTGGCCTTTTGTTGTAAGTGAAGCTACCCCGATCAGTCATCAACCCCCAAAAGTCTGGTGCTCAGGATCCCAGTAACCCATTCAGAGATGGGGGCCCTGGGCAATTTCCCAGTTTTCCTTCTCTATAGTGTCAGGTTTTGGTTTTATGTCAGAATATTGAGCTTATTGTCCCTTCTTTAGTCACATTCCATTTTTAGATGTGAAAAATAAAAATTGAAAACACTTCATAAATGTGGTGCAAGGCATGTAAGACAGTTTTTTGGCACAAATTGTGTTAGAGGTCTGGTACACTTTGATTAGTAAATCTCTTCCCTGTGCATAAGAATTTGCACATAATGTAAGTACTACACCTTTTTCCAAATTTTTATGAAAATCAGATTTAAGTCGTAAAGATTTAATTTTTTGCTTTTCAGTTAAACTCATGGATGGTCTTGTGTCTCACGGCTCTTTGGATCATTGAAATCAATCTCAAACACCTATGATAATTAGTTTCCTAGATGAGCCCAAATAAAGGAGACCTACTTAAGAAGGACATTCCACATTAATAAGCAGGCCACAGGTTTCAAGCAATATGGGAAAGAAAAAGGAACTCTATGTTGCTGAAAAGCGCCAAATAGTGTAATGCCTTGGATAGGGTATGAAAACATTAGGTATTTCATGAAAACTTAAGCGTGATCATCATATTGCGAAGAGATTTCTGACTGATTCAGAGCACAGAAGGGTTTATGCAGATAAAGGCATATGATTAAGAGAGCAACTGCTAAAGTACCATTGCTAAGCAGCAAACAAACATACATGAAGACTAATTTTGAAACAGTCTTGTTTATTGATGAGTGCTGTGCAACTGTTAGGGAATTGCCCGTTAAGCATTTCCCCAGTAGCTGCTGCTGGAACCTGGGATGAAGGGGAAAGATGGAAACAGTGTGCCCTGATGCTAGGCCCACCCCGTGTCCCTACCTACTGCCACGACTACCCTAGCAGCAGTGGACAACAGGATGATGGTCCCTTCCTATGATAAGTGAAACACAGAATGCAGACAAGAGTAACAACAAGAACGAGAGGTCAAACTAGCCAAGGCAATCGGAATCAGATGGGAAACTAGATACAAAATCGGAATCCAGAAGAATAGTCAAGAGGTCAAGCAAAGGTCAGAGTACAGAACATCAGAGAAAAAGTAATACGCTAGCATGCTCTAAAGAGGCTAAAAGCAAGCACCCATATGTGGACAAATGGGCTGTATATGGGAAGCCCCGAATCCGCCCCAGACGTGATTGGAAGGTAAGATGTCAATCATAGAGCAACAAACGTTAACTCTTCACGAACCAGAGGGAATTCAGAGTACTGGCTGGACTGATACACAGAAACAAACTCTCATCTGTGCTAAAACAGAAAAAAAAAAGAGGCCCAGGAGCAGGGGATCATAAGTGGACACACCTCACGCGCTGCACCATGTGGCCAGAGGATGGCGCAGAAGTCTGAACAGACAAGGATGTTACAGCAACCCTCAATGTTTCCGATGGATGGAGTTGTGGATGTTTGGTGGATGTCCACCATGTTGAAACAAAGCTGCAACATCAGCAAAGAGGCAGCGGAGTCATGTTTTTGGCTGGGAATCATGGGGAGAGAGCTGGGAGGCCCCTTTAGGGTCCCTGAAGCTGTGAAAATGACTTCTGCAAAGTATATAGTGTTTCTGACTGACCATTTTCTGCCATGGTACACAAAGGAGAACCATGCCTTCCGTAGAAAGATCATCTTCAAGCATGACAATGCACCATCTCATGTAGCAAAGAATACCTATCATATCATTGGCTGCTAAGGGTATAAAAGGAGAGAAACTCATGGTGTGGCCACCATCCTCCCCTGACCTCAACCCTATTGAGAACCTTTGGAGTTTCCTCAGGCTAAAGATCTATGAGAGTGGGATGCAGTTCACATCAAAACAGCAGCTCTGGGAGGCTATTATGACATCTTGCAAATAAATTTAAGCAGAAACTATCCAAAAACTCATAAGTTCAATGGATGCAAGAATTGTGAAGGTGATATCAAAGAACGGGTCCTATGTTAACATGTAACTTGGCCTGTTAAGATGTTTTTGGTTCAAATAGCTTTTGATTTTCAGTAAATGTGGCCTCTTAATGCTGCAAATTCAACAAATGACCATTTTCAATTCTTTACACCCTATAAAATACTTAGAAAACTGTGCATAATACTCTGGAACAGTGGATTTTTTTTTTTTTTTTAATTTGTGAAAAAAAATGTTATCATTGGAAGGTTTGTCCAATAAAATTTGATTTATACTCTAACGGTTGATGAACTGAACATTATACCGACTGTCATTTGCATCGACTACTTAGGAAAATTAGAGAAAAATATAATTTGCTTAATAATTTGGAACTTGGTATAAAGAGAATTTGAACTTTATTAAACATTTGTATTGTATTCTTTTGTTATTACTGCCAGAAGTTTTTTTTTCCTATTCACTCTTTGGATTGTGTTACAGACTATATGGGAGGCATAACTTTCTAGGAGACGTAACAAAGGCACAATGCAAGTTCTAAGAACAGATGCTCCAGAATTGTTATCTCATTGAGAATACAGTTATTTACTAAAACAGACATGTCAGGAGAGCAGACAGATCCTCCTTAAGTAAATTTCTCTACACCCCAAATGCTACATACAAAAAGTACAACTTGTTCCAAAAATTAAGGCTAAAAATAAAAAAACGTTATGTGCACTGGTTTTAAAGCCTCTTTTCCATCATAAAATACTAATCTAATCTATGGCTTTCCCAAAGATTTTTCCATAAACCTGATTTTCTCATTTTTATTCTTGTTTTATGTATTGCATCACATGTGCCAACATAGTGTCCTATGTCTGTTTTGTAGCTGCCTTTAGCTATGTGTGGCCTTAGCCAATATCTTTTTTTTCTTTCACTGAGGCTTTCAGCCACAATTCATGGGCAGCTGCATTGCAAAGGTTGGGAAAAAAGCTGCTCCAGTAACAATTATTGAAATGCTTTTCAGCAGTGTGCGCATAAGGTGGTGCACACTTTAAACAAGCAGGTCTCTCCCTGTGCTCTAGTGGCTAGTGCTGGTTTTAGGTATGGGAAGGGTTAAAGCCCTGTACAGATTGCGCGCACACTGTCATAGCGAACGTGCAACGCAAGAAGGTTTATTGTTATATTGTTGTATTATGCACTGTGACCTGTTTGCATTGGATTGTATACTGTGTTACATGAGAAATATCAGTTTTAATGGGTGCCGATGACTGTTATTGTGTTTTCTAGAAACTGCACCACGCACTTATTCTGCTCTCCTGTGGTGCAACTCATTGACAACAGGCATCACCCAGGTACCCGATGCAGGAATGGCTCTGTATGTAATTGCCAGTTCCTACACTCTTGGTGAGTGGGACAACAGGTAGGAGAGGAGGACAGCTTGAGGGACTGCTCCTTGAGATGTGCCAAGCTTGTGGAATGGAAGCAAGGTTAACAAGGTTAGCTTGTGAAGTGAAGCAGACGGATAGCTATAGAGATTCCATTGGATTCTACGAAGTAACAGATTGTTAGGATACCTGTGAGGACGGGTCCAATGCTGTGGGCAATGCATCCCCTACAACTCCAGAAGTACACTGTTCACAGCGGTGGATCTTGTGAAGCCAGGCGTAACGTTCAACTGTTGCTGTCATCTGTCAACTGTAAGATCACTGAAGAGTTCATATGTTGAATCTGCAACATCCATCATAGTACAGTACAGTGAGGAGCTGACTGTCCTGTGTTCATCATTTCTAGTGAGTGGCTTCAGGTTTGCGTTTGGCTGGCAGCTTGAAGAGGGCTGGCTGGGGAAAAAGGTATGTTCTTGGAGGAGTGCCGTGCCACCTACAGTGGAGCCCAAAGGGAGCACCCATATTACCACCAACCAGTTGCTGATGACTGCGCACGAGTACCTTTAAATGTGGATCACACACATGTACATCACAGTGGTTTGGTCACTGTCAATTCCATCAAGGCTAACCTGCTGTGAACTTGCCTTTTTGTGTTCCTGGTCTAATGGTATTTTTACTGACATTTTTCACTGTGATTTTCAGTTTTATAGAACACTGCATTCTCTGGAAATATTATTCCCATAGGTTTCTCTATGGAAAATGCATGTTTAAAATGTTGCAACATAAAAAACATAAGAAAACACTTGTTAAAAAAAAGTTACACAATGCTTTAAATTGTTGCCTTTTTCCAATGCTGAGAAAAATAGTGTGTGTGAAGGAGCTCTATAGATTCAGTATTAAGATGAAGGTTGCAGCAACATTGTCAGGCTCATGTCTGAGGCAAAGTGAAAACCTTATCTGAGGCAGCAGGTTTAATCAATATGTGTCCAGTGCTTTGATGAAGTGCATCAGTGCCATCACTATGCTTGTGATCATACTGTCAGGTATTGCTTACAAACATCTGAGTGCTGAAAATACTCTTCTGTATCTACTGGTGGGGAGTCAGATTCAATTCAACTTTATTAGAAATCCTTAAAGTGTTTCCCCATTGATCCATGTGGCATCCTGAGTTTAGGAAACATTTCTTAAAGAGACTATATAACTGAAATTTTTGCTAATCAAAACCAGATAGTGAAGCATATGACTGTTTTTACTTACTGATTGTATAATTTATTTTCTTCTATTTTCTCTGCATGGTTATAGGGCTGCAATCTTGCCTGTACTTGCTGTTAAAGAGGACCTTTTACCGCCTCCACCAACTCCAGATGTTTGCATCCTTTAATAGGTGCTGGTCCACTGATTTTGGTGCAGATAGAATTTTTACTCTAGCCCTCACTGTTCACCACCAATCAGTGCAGTCAGTTTTGGAGCCTGATCTGATCATTAGCCTTTCTTTATAATTAGCGTAACAGGCACCATAAGTAAATAATTGAACCTTGGCGGCTAGAAAAATAATTCCACCTGCACTGCACTTCTAAAGCTCAAGAAGTGTCATATTATTATTAGGCTTAGTGGAAACTGCAGATCTTTAGGAAAACAAAAGAAAATCACCAAAAAGTCTTTGAAAATATCTTTAAGGCTAAGGCCCTACCTAGTTGGCCGCAGCAAAAAAAGCACTGCAGGAAAAAACATGGCGGCTGCGCATCGTGGTTTTTCCCTGCAGACTTTCTGCTTCAATTATACCTAGGGAAACCACCGACTTTTCCGTAGGTATAAGTGACATTCTGCGATTTCCAAAACTGTGACGGTTTTGGAAATCGCAGCGTCTCCGCTGCGTGAATTTTCCTGCAGTGTGTGGATGTGATTTGCTAGAATTCCATCCACTTTGCAGGGACTATAAAATGCAGCGTTTTTTTCCCGCAACGTTTCCGCCGTGCCAAAACCACGGCATTTACGCCACGTGGGGCCTTGGCCTAAAGGATTATTCCCACGAATATAACCATATTATAGACAGTCAAAAGTTAAACATTTTTGCAAATACAAATAATTAAAGAGTTTTAGGCTGGGGCAGAAACACTGTGGAAAAAAATGCAGTATTTTACAGTGGATGGGATTCTAGAGAATCCCATCCACACATTGCGGTACAAATACGCGCAGTGGTTTTGGAAATTGCAGCATGTCAATTATACCTATGGAAACGGCGGCAGTTTCCCTATAGGTACAGTATAATGGAAGCAGAGACTTTCTGTGAAAAGAGCTGCGGAAAAAACTGCGATGCGTTGCCGCCATGGTTTTTCCCGCACCATTTTTTTTTTGCTGTGGCCCTCTACGTGGGGCCTTAACCTAAAAGATTTTCTCTAATAGTCATTATGGTAACAGTCTGTTCAGTTGGCCATGGCTATGACCATGAATGTCATAACTTTCTATGGAATCAGGAGATATCTTTTAGAGGCTAACTGAGTATATTTGATGGTAAGCTTTTGAGAGTACTAGCTCTCTTCTTCAGACATGGTGTTATACAAGAAACTGAAAATTCACAGATTTTTTATACACAAAAGACATCGACCTTCAAAGGATCTTAGAATCTTTAAAAATAACAAGGTGCAATATAAGTAGAGAGGTTATTTACAGTGAGGAAAAAGGTATTTAGTCAGCCACCAATTGTGCAAGTTCTCCCACTTAAAAAGATGAGAGGCCTGTAATTGACATCATAGGTAAACCTCAGCTATGAGAGACAAAATAAGAAAACAAATCCAGAAAATCACATTGTCTGATTTTTAAAGAATTTATTTGCAAATTATGGTGGAAAATAAGTATTTGGTCAATTACAAAAGTTCATCTCAATACTTTGTTTTATATCCTTTGTTGGCAATGACAGAAATCAAACGTTTTCTGGTATGTTGGCCCATTCCTCCATGCAGAGCTCCTCTAGAACAGTGATGTTTTGGGGCTGTCGCTGGGCAACACGGACTTTCAACTCCCTCCAAAGGTTTTCTATGGGGTTGAGATCTGAAGTGTGCAAGTTCTCCCACTTAAAAAGATGAGAGGCCTGTAATTGACATCATAGGTAGACCTCAACTATGAGAGACAAAATGAGAAAACAAATCCAGAAAATCACATTGTCTGATTTTTTTAAGAATTTATTTGAAAATTATGGTGGAAAATAAGTATTTGGTCACCTACAAACAAGCACGATTTCTGGCTCTCACAGACCTGTAACTTCTTTAAGAGGCTCCTCTGTCCTCCACTCATTACCTGTAGTAAAGGCACCTGTTTGAAATTGATATCAGTATAAAAAGACTCCTGTCCACAACCTCAAACAGTCACACTCCAAACTCCACTATGGTGAAGACCAAAGAGCTGTGGAAGGACACCAGAAGCAAAATTGTAGACTTGCACCAGGCTGGGAAGACTGAATCTGCAATAGGTAAGCAGCTTGGTGTGAAGAAATCAACTGTGGGAGCAACAATTAGAAAATGGAAGACATACAAGACAACTGATAATCTCCCTCGATCTGGGGCTCCACGCAAGATCTTACCCCGTGGGGTCAAAATGATCACAAGAACGGTGAGCAACAATCCCAGAACCACATGGGGGGACCTAGTGAATGACCTGCAGAAAGCTGGGACTAACGTAACAAAGGCTACCGTCAGTAACACACTACGCCGCCAGGGACTCAGATCCTGCAGTGCCAGACGTGTCCCCCTGCTTAAGCACATATCCGGGCCCGTCTGAAGTTGGCTATAGAGCATTTGGATGTTCCAGAAGAGTATTGGGAGAATGTCATATGGTCAGATGAAACCAAAGTAGAACTGTTTGGTAGAAACACAACTCGTCGTGTTTGAAGGAGTGTGAATGCTGAGTTGCATCCAAAGAACACCATACCTACTGTGAAGCATGGGGGTGGCAACATCATGCTTTGGGGCTGTTTCTCTGCAAAGGGACCAGGACGACTGATCCGTGTACATGAAAGAATGAATGGAGCCATGTATGGTGAGATTTTGAGTGCAAACCTCCTTCCATCAGCAAGGGCATTGAAAATGAAACGTGGCTGGGTCTTTCAGCATGACAATGATCCCAAGCACACTGCCAGGGCAACGAAGGAGTGGCTTCATAAGAAGCATTTCAAAGTCCTGGAGTGGCCTAGTCAGTCTCCATATCTCAACCCCATATGTTGCCCAGCGACAGCCCCAAAACATCACTGTTCTAGAGGAGATCTGCATGGAGGAATGGGCCAACATACCAGCAACAGTGTGTGCCAACCTTGTGAAGACTTACAGAAAACATTTGACCTCTGTCATTGCCAACAAAGGATATATAACAAAGTATTGAGATGAACTTTTGTAATTGACTAAATACTTATTTTCTACCATAATTTTCAAATAAATTCTTTAAAAAATCAGACAATGTGATTTTCTGGATTTGTTTTCTCATTTTGTCTCTCATAGTTGAGGTCTACCTATAATGTCAATTACAGACCTCTCTCATCTTTTTAAGTGGGAGAACTTGCACAATTGGTGGTTAACTAATTACTTTTTTTCGTCACTGTAGCACATGGTGGGCAACGTCACATTATCATTCATTATTATCATCTCCATCTGTTTCTCCTCTTCCTCTACCACGCAATCTGAATCTAGTCATCTGACTGGTCTGTAAGTTTAACTTGCACCTGGCCATGCTATTGGCGGTGCAGTCGCTACCATGCTACTTAGTAGAATCCACTGTGTTTTGCCAACAGATGGCAGTGCACAGTCTTTATGAAGAATACCGAGCCACAATTATTTCTCGAGGAAACTTGTCCATGTTTGATGGTCATGTGGGCCTCTCCTTGTAAATGCTCATGTGGGGAAAGGTGGACGCCATCAATACGTGGAGCATCAATTATGGGCAGAGGCAAATACATTAGCTGGCATTAGCTATGGGGCCCTTGGTCAATGTTTTGAGCATTAGAGGCCATAGTCAAGAAATGCAGCAAAGCCCTGTGCTTTCTAGTACTGACATCACCTCACAGTTTCAACACCAGATGGGACCCATTCACCTCCTATAGTTCCTAAACACTGGACCATTTCCCACCCCCAACATCACCAGGGAAAGCCATTGGTTCCATTTCCCCTCCCTTCTTTCATGGCTGTAAGGTGAAGTGCACATTAAGTGGCACTTTTGCACATGCATGATTTACATTAATTGTACTGCTAGACATCAAAAGGACATTGTCCATCAGTTTAACTGCTAATTAAAAGATTCACACTTAGAGCAACAGTGTAGCTCGGCTGTAATACACTGTTTCCTTAGCTGCTAATCACCTCTTTGGGAGTTATGAGAACAGAATAGATCAGCAGATCTTAACTGTTGAGTTGGGACTTAGGAGCAGTTATTCCCATCTCAGCAGCAATTTGCCGACATGACACCCTTTAAGTGAAGTTATTTTAAAAAACTCAGGAATTATTTTCTATGTTGTTTTAAAAAAATATATGTTCAATATATGGCATGAACCAAAAGAAATACATGTAGGGAGTAAGTATATTAGGTCATGTACTGTATATATGTATATTAGGCCATTCATTAATTCAGAAATCCATTCATTCTCTACCTGGATGTGGCAGCTGCCTAACCAATATCCTCATAGCTGCAAGACCAGTGTACTGTATATTCTATAAATGGCTGAATTGAGAATACCCCTTTGTGGTCATAATGGGTTCCATTACGTACATGACCTCTGCCCCTTTATAATAAATACGTTTGGCACTGCTGGCTATAAAAGGTCAACTGACTATTTTGCAATTTCTTTTATTTCTTATAAAACTGACATTCACATTTGTTATCTACTGGATAAACTACCTGGCTACCATGCCAAAAATGTAGCAACCTTTGCTCAAACCATTTCATTTTCACTTCATTTACACTCAAATTGCCAGCAACACAAGGGAAGGACAGGGGAGGTGAACTAACAAAATATAGGAAGCATCATCCAAAGTCAAGCTGTACTTTTTGTTAATGATTCTGGTTATTTACTGTACTATTTGCTTCTTAGTAGTGAAATAGATAATGATGCTAGAATGGACTCTAAGGACTTATCAGCTCAATGAAAAACTCTGTGCATAGTGCCAGACGATATATGGTGCATATTAATACCTAGAATCACATCGGTTATCATATATGGTAACATAAATATAGGAAACATAGTACTACTAATAATCTTTAGAATAATGTATTTGTGTCATAGATTAGAATTACACAAAGGCTTTATGCAAAATGTAATTAAAGCAGCTGCCTGAAATAAAGCATTGCATTATCCTGTAGTTACAGTATCTTTATACAATGAGCATTCTGTGCCGCCAATTAGATTATTGTAATTATTTCTCTTTTAATTCTTCCTTTTCCATAGGTAATTTAATTTGAATACAAACATGTCTACTATGGGGTTAATGATAATTGACAGTATCCTACCATTGCCAAATTCTGCTTCTGAGTCATTCTTTAGTGTTAATACACATGCCACATGGGTCTATTAGTTTTAACAATCTGCTTACTAATTGCCTGATACTTAGAGAAGAGAATATAAGAACTGCTCAGTCCTGACATTTAATAGCCCGATCACCTGTGGAGGTGCTATTAAGGGATATGTAATCAATTGACCTGGTATGTGACCTGTCCATAGATACCTTATCCAATCCTATATTTACTATAGTCCTTATTCTCCCAACCACTGGAACATACAACATTATACAGCGCTAACTACTTGACCTAGGCGTGTAGTGATCTGCCAGAGTGAAAAACCAAGATCTCTCAGTTTAAGGGTTCTGTCCCTCTCAGTTTATGACAAGTGGCGATAACACAAGTGGCACATTGATGGACAGGCGGCATTGCACAATCGTACACCACTGACTCTTGAGGCTTCATGTAAAAAACTTTCAATCTGCCCCTCACACATGCCACAAATTGGAACTAGGTGCAAGGCATAATAAATCTGGCTCACTGTGTCAGTTAGAGAGTCAGAGGGTTGGTCATGTGACACAACTGTGAACCAAGGGGAGAGGGTAACTCTCAAATACAGCTACTGGTAAAAAATTTCCTTTCACTACAATTTATAGTATGTAACTTTATAATAGGCCAGAAAATATAAATAAACATTCAGCAACCCCCATGGTTCCTGTATAGCACATTCTTGCATTACTTGAACAGTTCATTGACTTCAACAGGCATGGTTATAACACCTCACTTTCCCTGTAGTTGCACGTTGGGGTAAATTGGTCCACTTCAGTTTTCCCACATCACTCTGACACCCTGCGATGTTATTGCCTGTGGACCTTTCTAACACACAGAGAATGTCCAAAATGGACAACCACTTTATACATAGTAGTTTGTACTGCCTATTTCATTTTATATACCCTATTAATCTTAGTTGCTAGAGAATATAGAAATGCGTTGAAAAAGGAAAAGGTTTCGATAGACTTTTGATGCATTTTAGAGTTTTTGTTTCTTGTAAGAATCCAATTAAACAGTTATTGAGATCTTTTTCTTTAAAGACAATAATAGAGATTGTGTGCGCCGCGGATGTGTCTGATGAAAAGTCCATTGAAAAGACACAGCCGCAATACAGCTTTCAAAAACATATAAATGAAGGTACTGTAGAAGGCAAGACAGAAATATGGTTTAAATCTGCCATGCTAGTTAAAACAGTAGAACTGCAAGGTAAAAAAAGGTCAAATTCAGATATTTAACCTGTTACTCAATGTTTTGTTGATCAATTTCAGTTTATCCTGTTGTGAATGGATTCATCACTGGATCATCGTTCTAAACCATACTTACAATATGTATAACCTGTACACTTTTGTACTGCAGGGCATATAGCAGAATCCCAATGTTGTTATTTTTCTTGCCCTTTATTGTATTCTTCAGCTACAAAGAATAAATGCTCTCGCTGAAAATGTTATTCAATGGTAGGAAAACTAAATGTAAAGTCTGACCTTGTTATCTCTGAGTCATTCTGATAAAGTTTACAGTTATATAGCTGTACAGTTATCAGACATGTATTTCATTTGAGAGGTCAGATATACCCTAGTACTGGACTTATGCAGGAGTCATTATGTCAGGGGCGCACCTGCCATGAAGCAACCTGAGGAGACAGCCTCAGGCTACACCTCCTGGTATAAACTGAGGGGCAGCATTTTTGCCTACCATTTAGTACCGAAAAACATGTAAAGCTAACCAGAAGCGTCAGTAAAATCTGCAAGTCTGTATTGCCAATCTTGCTCTTTGGCACACAGAGTATCCCAACATAAGATGACAAAAACAACCTCCATATCCTTAGATTGTCCTTCAGTACCTTAAATGGCCTTAGAAAATGCTGGGGCTTATGAACACCTATCTTCGCCAGGGACAGCTGCCAGGCGGCCATTGTAAAAACACAACAGGCACAAAGGCCACCTGACCCTGAAGAGACTACAATTCTTTTAGCGTCACTTTCTGAGCCATTAGGCAGGTATCGACAGCTAAACGCAGCCAGTCATGTTTCTTCATGGAACGGCTAAGTATCATCCTTTCAGTGTCAATTGTTATGTCCAAGAAGGAGAGTTTACATGTTGGACCTTCTATTTTGTCTTCCACTATTGGTACCCAAAATAACACCATGAAATAACGAAAAGTTGCCAAAGAATAAGAACAAATATCTGTACCTTCTGGATCAATGAACAACAAATAATTAAGTGTATTACCAATAAATTGTCCATTTCTGAGGGAATAACCCACATTAATAAACTACTAAACAATTCAAAATAATGACAGTAGATTGAGCAACCAATGGGCAAACACATATCTACCTAATAAGAGCTGTGAAACTGACAACCCAACAGATGGAAACATTCCAGATGAGCCAGAAAAAAATCTGAATGCTGTTTCAATATCTGACTGCACAAGCTAAGCCCAGGGGCCCGCCTTTGCTATTAACTGAACCTTTCTGTCAAACGAAATAAATGAACCACCAACTCCTCCTGAGGAATGCCATTGCTAACTGATGCACCTTCTGGAAAAGAAAGATGGTGAATTAAGAATTAAGATTCGCCAAAGGAGGTTCAAGAAAAGGGCCAGTCATGCGGTCCAAATGGACTTTCTTGTCCAATTTCTCCTGAACAATATCCTGCTGTTCTAGAACCAATTTTAAATTAGCTGTGAACATAACTGATGTCTGAATCGTAGGTGGAATGTAAAAACCACACATAAAACTCCCAAGAAGCATAGCGACCTCCAATTTCCTGTGGTACCTGTCTAACCACTGCTCACGGAAGTCCTCTGACCTGACGGCTGTTTGTGGCTTGGAAGAAGAAACTTTGCTTCTGTTGTAACAATGTAGGGCTGTATGGGACTCACCACAGATGGAAAACTCATACGTAAATTTGCATAAAGCAAAAAATTGGCTGTGGCAGTCATTGAATAGCTAGCAAGCTCCTGGTATCCAGCCCCCTCCCACAGGTCATAGGGAACTCACAGTTGTAGGGGAGGGAAAGCAAGATGAGCCAAGATGGGCACCATCATTAGCTGAATCCAGTGTTCTACGGTCTTTGATGACCAACTGACATCTGGTAGAAGAGCTAAATGCCGCTGGAACTCCTCATTACCCTCCTACCAAGATGCACCGCCATACAGTTTGTACGCAGTGTAAAGAGTGTCTACATAAGTAAACAGTTCTCATAATTTTTCAGGCCTATTCTGACAGATAATACTAGCTAAAATCGCAAAGGCCTGTAACCAGTTGCCTAAGCTTTTGGAAATCTTCACCTTTTTGTCATCCGATTTCTCAAAACTCAGCTCTTTATTGACAGTTAGAAGTTCAAAGTTAGAAGCACCAGTTATCTATAAACTATAAATGCAGTATCTTCCCTTCAAGATAAGTAGGCACATGAGTCCCCAGAGGGGCAACACTACAAAAATACAAATTCCGATACAGTAAACTTTGACTTTCAACATCCAGCACAGGCTGTGGCTGAACCACCCCTGGTGGTTAATTATTGCCTGTGCTGTCCCCAATGACTTCACATCATCATCAGAAATTAACTAACCCATCTGAAGAAAACGGAGGCTGTATACCATGAGATGAAATGGAGGGTTGTAAGGGAGCATGTAATGACTAAGCAACCTGTCTTGCCCGACTGAGCGATTTGCTGCTCCTTCTGTATCTCCAGCTCACAAGGGAAAGCCTTGAGTGGCTAGTGCAAGAATCTCCATCCGTAGAGTCAGTGGTGCGCAACGAATGGCGGGTTCTATGGGCACTATATAATTGCCTCCCACTGCGCCTACTGTGCAAATGATAATGGTGGCAGAGACAGTGGCCTCTGCTGTGAGTGTTCTTTAAGGCCATCGATACTCCCGGTAGGAACCGGAGGCCAATACACTGCTATGAAAATGATGGGTGGAGCTGTCCCTACATGAAAAACCACTTTCTTCAAGTGTTCTGGCATCAATCATATCTGGCACTGCTGCTCTCAACACTATAGCCCCTGGCCCCATTTCATAGAAAACTTCCCTGCTGTCACTGACATGGGCTAAATTCCCTAACCCCTCTTAAGGGAGTGTACAGTACATATAGGGAGTGTGTTATCAGCTATCATTGTAAGGGCTGAAGGGGGGGCACAGGAGGAGGGGGTGGAGGATCCCTGCTCCAAAGCTATCTAGCCAGCCTGCTCTGGGACTTAGTAGGAACAGGTTGCTGTACTGCAGCCTCCAGTGTCCCTGCTATAGCTGCAGATGGAACTCTCCCTCTTTCCTATTCAGGGATGGACTAAGGCGGGTGAAAGGGATGGAACTAGCACACAGGGTGCACACCACTGTTTGTTGGATGTAGCAGACTCACTTACCCCACTGACAACAAAAGAGCCAGCCACTGAGACCCATCCATTGCATGCTTCTCCTTCAGCAAGCAGAGTAAGCAGAACTGCATCTGACATGCTGCTGGTGAGAACTCAATGAAGCTGTAGCCAAGGAGGTATACCATCCTGTTGCATAATCAGGGCCAGCTCCAGGTTTTGGTGGGCCCTTGGCAAAAGAGTCTCAGTGGGCCTCCTGTCAGTCATCGTAAGAGGCACAATCAATTAAATACAGTGAGTGCTGTGATTCATACAAAACATCATATCTGCTCTTTCTGCTCAGACTTTATGTTCAGTTTACAATAACAAACAAGATAGATGAAAGCTTCTGTCTTGTTTTTAACATTGCGGTGAATGGTGGTGGATGCAAATGGAGGGTGCACACATGGATGTACAATATATACATCAATACAACTACCATACATATAAAACATTAACCGTATTCTCAGATCACTTTTTAACAAACTATTAACGCAAAAAAACACAATTTAAGTCTCTGTTAACATCTGCATTGTGGCTTCTGTTATAAATAGAAACCACAACAGAATATCATCTTTATCTGATAGCAACCACCACCAGTACCCAACAGATCCTCGTGACTTATGTTGCTATGTTTACATCTATGCTACTGTGTCCATTGTTCTAGTCTGTTGGAGGACCAGAACAACGGACACACAGACTGCTAAAACGGTGGAAACCAATGATGCCTGGTGGGCCCCATTGACTATAATGGGATACATCGGGTGTCCGTTCTTTTAAATTGAAACCGCTGGACAACAAAGTTGAACTTGCAGAAATTTTTTTGTCTGGCGATTTTCGACAATGTAGATGTGAACCCAACCTCTTAACTGAGTCTGTTGCGTTTTATCATTTCATACTTTTAGACTGGACATTTGTTGTAATGATTCCTATAGATATACACACTTACTGACAACTGTGTAACAAGGCTGAGGTACTACAAGTGCCATGGCAGAACTGAGTTATGAACTTTAGTAAATTAACATGATTAAAAATCACTGCTTGTCTATCACTTATCTGTAGCCACATATATACCAGCTGTCCAGGTCAGTTAGAGAAGCACTACAGTCATGGCCAAAAGTTTTGAGAATGATACAAATATTAATTTCTACAAAGTCTACTGCTTCAGTTTTTCTAATGGCAATTTGCATATACTCCAGAATGTTATAAAGAGTGATCAGCTTAACAGCAATTACTTGCAAAGTCAATATTTGCCTAGAAAATGAACTTTATCCCCCAAAACACATTTCAACATCATTGCAGCCCTGCCTTAAAAGGACCACCTAACATCGTTTCAGTGATTGCTCCATTAACACAGGTGTGGGTGTTGATGAGGACAGGGCTGGAGATCAATCTGTCATGATTAAGTAAGAATGACACCACTGGACACTTTAAAAGGAGGCTGGTGCTTGCCATCATTGTTTCTCTTCTGTTAACCATGGTTATCTCTAAAGAAACATGTGCAGTCATCATTGTACTGTACAAAAATGGCCTAACTGGGAAGAGTATTGCAGCTAGAAAGATTGCACCTCAGTCAACAATCTATCGCATCATCAAGAACTTCAAGGAGAGAGGTTCCATTGGTGCCAAAAAGGCTCCAGGGCGCCCAAGAAAGACCAGCAAGCGGCAGGACCGTCTCTTAAAAGTGTTTCAGCTGCGGGATCGGGCTACCAGCAGTGCAGAGCTTGCTGAGGAATGGCAGCAGGCAGGTGTGAGTGCATCTGCACGCACTGTGAGGCGGAGACTCTTGGAGCAAGGCCTGGTCTCAAGGAGGGCAGCAAAGAAGCCACTTCTCTCCAGAAAAAAAAATCAGGGACAGACTGATATTCTGCAAAAGGTACAGGGAGTGGACTGCTGAGGACTGGGGTAAAGTCATTTTCTCTGATGAATCCCCTTTTCGATTGTTTGGAACATCTGGAAAACAGCTTATTCGGAGAAGAAGAGGTGAGCGCTACCACCAGTCTTGTCTCATGCCAACTGTAAAGCATCCTGAAACCATTCATGTGTGGGGTTGCTTCTCAGCCAAGGGAATCGGCTCTCTCACAGTCTTGCCTAAAAACACAGCCATGAATAAAGAATGGTACCAGAATGTCCTCCAAGAGCAACTTCTCCCAACCGTCCAAGAGCAGTTTGGCGCTCAACAATGCCTTTTCCAGCATGATGGAGCACCTTGCCATAAAGCAAAGGTGATAACTAAATGGCTCAGGGAACAAAACATAGAGATTTTGGGTCCATGGCCTGGAAACTCCCCAGATCTTAATCCCATTGAGAACTTGTGGTCAATCATCAAGAGACGGGTGGACAAACAAAAACCAACAAATTCAGACAAAATTAAAGCATTGATTCTGCAAGAATGGACTGCTATCAGTCAGGATTTGGTCCAGAAGTTGATTGAGAGCATGCCAGGGAGAATTGCAGAGGTCCTGAAGAAGAAGGGTCAACACTGCAAATATTGACTTGCTGCATTAACTCATTCTAACTGTCAATATAAGCTTCTGTTACTCATAATATCAATGCAATTATATTTCTGTATGTGATAAAAACATCTGACAAACACACATAAAAACCAGAGGGCAGCAGATCATGTGAAAATATAATATTTGTGTCATTCTCAAAACTTTTGGCCATGACTGTATATTTCACTTGGAGAAGTCAGCTTCTACAGAGTGGTCAGAGAGGGGAAACACTAGAACACAGGGAATTGCGGATGGACAACAGCAAATTTAGCAAGGGAAGAGAGTGACTATATGGCCGGTGCCCCACGTGGTGTAAACGTGAGTCACTGCAAGGTGCAAGTCACTGCAAGGTGGATGGGATTCTAGTGAATCCCATCCACACCTTGCGGAAAAATACACTCAGCAGAAACGCTGCAATTTCCAAAACCATCGGGGTTTTGGAAATTGCAGCACGTCAATTTTACCTATGGAAATGCTGTATATCTATAGGTATAATTGAACTAGAAACTCTGCAGAGGGGACCTCTGCGGACTTTCTGTGAAAAGTGCTATGGGAAAAACCGCTATGCATTGCCTCCACGGTTTTTCCCACATCGCTTTTTTGCTGCAGCCCACTACATGGGGCCTTAGCCTAAAGCTGTTTTGTTATAAAACCCATGCTTTCAGTTCTCAGCTGACGCTGACCCTGTGCACAATCTTGTTGCTGTTGTCATCCAAAGTGTATGGGGGAGGCTGACCTAGGTTATGAAGGCAATGTGACCCTGGGGGAGGCATGTGACCTCCCCCAACCAGTAAAAAACAGCCCACATCTCTGACTCCCTGAGCTATGCACATCCCTTAAAGGGACAGTATCTTGCCAGTCATGTGCTCCCACACTTAACACAGCGCTGGAGCAATAAAGAAGCATTATTTACCTGTGTATTCCCCTACTATTCCAGCGCCACCGATCCTGCCCTCAAGTTCCCACAAATGCTGAGATTTATGGCTGTGCTCTTAGTATCTAAAAATGAAGGATACAGGTAGTGATAGTGAATACTAGATTAATTTCAATTATATCAATGACCAATAGACACTCGATGCTGATTTTTCCATTGGTCTCATGCATCGTTGCCAACAGTCCCCAGTTTGCTGGGATTGTCCGAAATCTTAAGTAACAATCCAGGCAAATCCTCAATAACGAAAGACTTTCAATTTTTTAACCTTTCTATCTACTGGCTAACTTGGTACAAAGATATTTTTCTAAGTATGCTTATATTTTGTAGCTTGTTTTTCCAAATGCAAGTTGTTTTCTTGCTTCCTACTGTGTAGGTGGTACCTAATTCAAGCCTGTTTATCAAACAGCGGTAGTGTTTTATTGCAGCAATAATAATTCTAGATGGAATTATGGATAGTACAACACAGACATTACAGAAGCTATGAGCCCCACTGGAGAAACAAACTGTGTGAATGATGTTATTCTTTATACAGCGCTGCAGAATATGTTTGTGCTATAAAAGCAGAAGGGAATAAATGATATAAAATGCAGCTTAGGGTGGGTTCATATCTGCGCTTGGTGTCCGTCCGTCGCCAATCCAGTGAAAATCTCGGCGAACTGGATTGGCGTCGGATACAGACCGGTCAGCGGCGCATTGGTTAAAAACCCATTCATTTGAATGGGTTTTTAAAGCAGTGCGCAGGTGTGCGCTTACACCCTCTGCGCTGCCAATCCTTTTTTTTTTTCGTCGGACACGAAGTCCTGCCTGTCCAACTTTGTTTCCGACGAAAAAAAAAGGATTGGCAGCGCAGAGGGTGTAAGCGCACACACGCGCACTGCTTTAAAAACCCATTCAAATGAATGGGTTTTTAACCAATGCGCCGCTGACCGGTCTGTATCCGACGCCAATCCAGTTCGCCGAGATTTTCACTGGATTGGCGACGGACGGACACCAAGCGCAGGTGTGAACCCACCCTTACACTACATTGAATTTGTTACAAGCTTTAAGATGAGCTGTATTCACACTTGGAATTTCTGATATGTTTTTGTGCAGCAGACAGATGTTTGGCTGTAGTGCAGTGATTCCAAATGCAGAGATGTCAACCTGGGAGAACCCTTCACAGAGTCATTTGTGAATGGCAGGTCGCAGCAAAAGTATGAGTATCCTTTTAAAGCTTGGTATAAAAACAAATCTCCTATAGCGACACTAATAGAGCCTGTGGCTCAGTCAGTGGGGTAATAGTTACTACTTTTCTTCAAATCCAGGCTTATACCTATTGAAAAAAAAAATCTATAAAATTTAATTTTAATTTGGTTGAGGTGACATCACAGTGCAGTGTGCTGGGAGTCAGGTGAAAGTCACTATTCATCAGGTGACCAGTTGAGAGGACCTGAAATCCAGGAGATTCCTGGGAATCCTGGGAGAATTGACATTTCTGCAAAGTGCATCCTGGGGCACGTGAGGACCAGCCAGGGCTGCTGCAACATTCCAGCACCCAAAGTGGTAACTATGCATTGATCCTAGCTTCTAGCAGACATGTCAGATGCTAGGAACATCTATTACTAGTATTGCCCCTGACACTCACACTGAGCGTCAAATGTGTCTTTAAGGTGCTTGTAATTTGTGGTTGACCAGTGGAAGAGGAATGTTGAAAAGAAAGCCTGAATAAAGGCCTTGGGGAGCACAATGTTTCAGATTTTTGTAAGAATGCGATAGGTCAGATTATTTAAACAGTTCTGAGATTAGGTCGGACAGGGAAGTAGTTGGGTGAGAAAGGAAGCACAATGCTTTATCTGCATCAGTGGCAACTGTGTGTTCCACCCTTCTCAGGGAAACCTTAGAGACATCTAGGTTAAGAAGTTAAGAATGATATGGTACAGAATGGGTTCAAGAGTAAGTATTAAGATTAGGGGGAAAGGGAATTAGTGATTGGGACATATGAAGAGATAAGGCCATTAGCGGATATCATGGCAGATATCTGGGAATATAATGAGGAGATCCGGAACCTCATGTTGGGGCCCAGGCTGATGTGATGAAGAGTCCAGGACATAAACCTCCAGGTCACTCAGTGCGATGCTTTCCTTGCATTGGTAGAAAGCAAAATAGTTGGAATGGCGGAGGTGGTGGCATGATATATAATTAAACAACAAATGTTCATAGCTAAATGAATCTGGGATCACTTTGGGGTATTATCTATTAACCCTTATGTGACACAGACATTTTTTACATTTTTTATTTTTGTGTTTTCGTTTTTTACTCCCTTCATTCCAAATGGCATAACTTTCTCATTTTTCAGTTTATGTAGTCATATGAGGGCTTGATTTTTGCGTGAAAAGTTGTATAGTGGGGAAAAAAAGTATTTAGTCAGCCACCAATTGTGCAAGTTCTCCCACTTAAAAAGATGAGAGAGGCCTGTAATTGACATCATAGGTAGACCTCATCTATGAGAGACAAAATGAGAAAACAAATCCATAAAATCACATTGTCTGATTTTTTAAGAATTTATTTGCAAATTATGGTGGAAAATAAGTATTTGGTCACCTACAAGTCCTCCACTCATTACCTGTAGTAATGGCACCTGTTTGACATTGTTATCAGTATAAACGACACTTGTCCACAACCTCAAACAGTCACACTCCAAACTCCACTATGGTGAAGACCAAAGAGCTGTGGAAGGACACCAGAAACAAAATTGTAGACCTGCACCAGGCTGGGAAGACTGAATCTGCAATAGGCAAGCAGCTTGGTGTGAAGAAATCAACTGTGGGAGCAATAATTAGAAAATGGAAGACATACAAGACCACTGATAATCTCCCTCAATCAGGGGCTTCATGCAAGATCTCACCCCGTGAGGTCAAAATGATCACAAGAATGGTGAGCAAAAATCCCAGAACCACAAGGCTGGACCTAGTAAATGACCTGCAGAAAGCTGGGACTAACATAACAAAGGCTACCGTCAGTAACACACTATGCCACCAGGGACTCAGATCCTGCAGTGCCAGACGTGTCCCCCTGCTTAAGCCGGCCCAGGACGACTGATCCGTGTACATGAAAGAATGAATGGGGCCATGTATCGTGAGATTTTGAGTGCAAACCTCCTTCCATCAGCAAGGGCATTGAAGATGAAACGTGGCTGGGTCTTTCAGTATGACAATGATCCCAAGCACACCGCCAGGGCAATGAAGGAGTGGCTTCGTAAGAAGCATTTCAAGGTCTTGGAGTGGCCTAGCCAGTCTCCAGGTCTCAACCCCATAGAAAACCTTTGGAGGGAGTTGAAAGTCCGTGTTGCCCAGTGACAGCCCCAAAACATCACTGCTCTAGAGGAGATCTGCATGGAGGAATGGGCTGACATACCAACAAGAGTGTGTGCCAACCTTGTGAAGACTTACAGAAAACATTTGACCTCTGTCATTGTCAACAAAGGATATATAACAAAGTATTGAGATGAACTTTTGTTATTGACCAAATACTTATTTTCCACCATAATTTGCAAATAAATTCTTAAAAAAATCAGACAATGTGATTTTCTGGATTTGTTTTCTTATTTTGTCTCTCATAGTTGAGGTCTACCTATGATGTCAATTACAGACCTCTCTCATCTTTTTAAGTGGGAGAACTTGCTCAATTGGTGGCTGATTAAATACTTTCTTTCCCCACTGTAAATTTAGCCCCACCCACTTCTACATTGACTCTGCCCATTCTCATCCATTTTTCTATGTGCCCCCACACATTATAATCCTCCCACAGTCACCCTAACATTATATGCCCCCACATTATAAAGTTCCCCTCCAATTGCCCCACAATATGAAAACACTAGAGGGGGACATCAAACTGGGGCAGCTAGAGGAGGACATTAAACCGTGGGGGTAGCTGGATGGGGACATTAAACTGGGGTTATCCAGAGGGGGACATTAAACTGGGGCAGCTGGAGGGGAATATTAAACCGTGGAGGTAGCTGGAGTGGGACATTAAACTGGGGGCAACTAGAGGCAGACATGTCACCCTCCAGCTACCCCCACGGTTTAATGTCCTCCTCAAGTTGCCCCCAGTTTAATGTCCCTCTCCAGCTGCCTCCAGCTTAATGTCACCCTCCCAGTTTAATCTGCCCCCCAGTTTAATGTTCCACTTTATCTCCCCCAGTTTATTGCCCCCTCCATCTCCCACAGTTTAATGCCCCACCTCCATCTGACCCCATTTTAACTCCCCCCTCCATCTGCCCCAGTTTAATGTCCCTCCCTCCAGCTGCCCCCAGTTTAATGTCCCTCCCTCCAGCTGCCCCCAGTTTAATGTCCCCTTTTCATCTGCTACTGGTTTAATGTTCCCCCTCCATTTGCCCCCACAGTTTAACATAAAAAACACTGATACTTACCTCTCCTCACATCCCTGCTGCTCTGTCTGAGGTCTGCCTCTCTGAACTGTTGAGGGAGCTACAGGCACGATGTGAGTGACGTCTTCACATCGTGCCTACAGATCCCAGAGCTGGTGCATACAGGAGTACAGTGATGAAACGGGGGCTGTCCATGGACGACTCTTGTTTCATCGCTGTATTCAACTCATCTGCGTTCTCTCTGGACGCAGATGAGTTGAATCAGAGACATACCTCCCGCCGACTGGGACCACGGAACAGCAGGACCCACAATCCGGTACGGTTGGAAGGTATGCGGATTCGGGGCCCCTGCAACCATAGGGCCCATTTGCCCTATGGTTAAAGCGGCCCTGATCAGAGTCATCTCTGATCATGAGCAATGCTGCCAGGTCCCAGCTGTATGAAACAGGTCCCTGCTTCAGAGCAGCTGCCATAGTTAGTCACGTGTACAGTACCTGGATCTATGCCATGTGGCCTGGACAGGTAAACAAAAAAAAACAAAACACACTGGTGGTTTCCCGTGTCCTTTCCTGTGACCGCTGAGGCCTCTGATTGGCCTTAGCGGTCAAGTGTGGTGAGGACTTCTGCCAGAACAAGCCCTGAAGTACCCCTGGGCCTGACAGCAAAAGTGGGAGTGTTGGGGACAGGTGAGTATGTTTTAATCTTTCATCTTCCCAGGCCTCCTAGCAGAGATCCATAATTCCTGAATAACCCCTTTAACAGATAATACCCCAGCGTGATCCCAGACTCATTTAGCAAGAACTTTTGTTGTTTAATTCTCTTGTTCGCGCTGTACGATCTGTGAAGGGCAAATAATCCTAGAGACTTTCTACTCCTACCTCCAAATATGCATACTGGAATTGATAGTTAGCCTGCTCTCCATATCCTTTGCAATAGGACCCATATCCTGGTCTGACCACACCCTGGTGGTGGTTTCCTTGCCCTCTACTCCGATTCTGATTAGGTCCTGCCATTCCGCTCCTCAATGAAATGGTCCTCAGAATCCCTTCCATAAGAGAAAGTCTACAGTCACAGCTCCTGACTTACTTTTGGGGAAAATTCTGACTCGTTTTTTTTTCTCCCTGTGTTTTGTGGGAAGTCTATAAGGCAATTATGAGTGAATATTGCCTCATGCTTGTATCACAATATACAAGAACTCAAAGATTGCATATGAACCTTGATGATCAAGCTAGTGGCTAGAACCTTTATCCCTGTTCTTTACCAATTGGTTTAGGCGAGAGTGCAGTTAAGGGAGCTGGCCCTGAGGAGGGGGGAGCGCCTCCATTCATACACTAGGCAGTGTTAATGTGAGAAGAGCAATAAGGCACAGACCCTCCTGGCCAGACTCCTGCGGTAGTGTCTCACTCCCCATAAGTAGTTAATTATTGGGTTTTATTGGGTATCCGCCATTATCATCCACCAGCCATAATTACTATTTTTCAAGAATACTCTACTCATCTTTATAATTTGGTCTCCCAATTCCCTGCTACTCAAGAAGAGCGAGATGTAACATTCCACGACTATTTAGTGTCCTATCACTTTCCTGCTCTCCCAAAGGAAGCGGTGGATGTGCTTAATTTCCCTATTACTAGCAAGGACCTTTTGGGGGGTTGTAAAAGACCTCCCTAATGGCAAGGTACCAGTCACAGATGGGTTCACTTATTTATATTATAAAACTTTCCAGGCGGAGTTGCTACCATACCGCTGTCAATCGTATAACTCCTTCCTAACGGGTACCTGGTCCCTTCCACAATGCTTCACTCTCACATTACTTTGATCCTCAAGTCAAATACAAACCCTCAAGAGTGTTCCAGCTACAGGTCCATAGCACTGCTGAATACCTTTTGAAAGTTATTCACTTAGAATACAGGCTGATTGTTGATACATAAGGATCAGTTTTGTCCCTCCTGTTCCACAGCAGAAGTAAATTTTCTGCTTTTTCAATTTGCAGTGTAATCTCTTGTGTCACTCCCTCCACCTCATAGATTGTAAGCTCTTACAAGCAGGGCCCTCAATCCCATTGTGTGAATACTATTTCTCTGTAATGTGTCTTTTTGTCTGTACTTGAACGCTACATTTTGTAAAGTGCTGCGGAATATGTTGGCGCTATATAAATAAAATGTATTATTATTATTACAGTGTTTCTAGGCAGGGATATCCCCGCCCCACCTCTTATTTGCATTTTGTATTGAACCCTTAGCTGCCAAGATCAGGCATAATCCCGACATAAGTGGTGTTAAGATCTGGGATAGAGAAATTAAAATTTCCCTATTCGCTGATATTGTACAGCTGATGTTTACTAACCTTCATATCACCCCTTCCCCCTAATTGAAGGCTGCTTTGCAGGAGTACCATCAATGGTCCCACCTTATTCCATAAGTTGCGCGCAAAAGTTTAACATATTTAAACCTTTGTACCTCTCTCTCCAGTGGCATAAAGGTTAAGATGTCTCTATTACTGAAATTACTATGTCTTTTTGAGATTCTCCAAGTTGTAGTCCTGATGGCAAAATTGTGGACCTTGGAGAAGGCCAAATTTAACTTCATTTGGAATGCTCAGCATCACAGATGCCATAGAGCATAGAATGCAATGATGTTGTCAGGTAAAAACAGTGGTGGTCTACTGTGTCACACAAACAATACTATTACTGAGCCACTCACTTGAGATCTAGCCTACTGTTGTCCACTGTAATACCCTTCTGTGGGGATGATCTCCCCCCTTGATCTCAGCAGCCTTACTGGGCCCCATACACTTCAATAATTTGATTTGGGATACCTGCAGTGGGAAATACCCCCTTTGATCTCATTCCTCTATGATCCTGCAATAGTTTGCCCCAGGTCATACTCTGGCAGATAGTATTGAACCCTCAACACCGGAGCTAAGATCCTTTGACTATGTTAGAGAAACATTTAATTTGCCTACAAGTGAATGGTTCCATTACAGGCAGATTTACCATTTTGTCACCTCTACTTTCAGAGGAACGAGGGTCTCCTTCCCTAGGCTGTTTAAGTGGCTTTACAAAATGTTTGATTGGCATGATTTATCAGACCCTCTTCTCCCCAGAAGATAGGCCCATGCCCCAAGACATATATACTGTATGACTAAGTGGCAGATAATATTTGTGAAGCCAATCATTCAACTGCAATGCCAGATAATATATAGCCATGCCTCCAAGTCCTCTATTTGCACCACATATAAAGAAATTCAATATAAAATCTTAAGCCATTGGTACCACTCCCCTGCTTTCTCCTATTCATTAAACTCTTCTATACCGTCATTGCGTTGGAGGTGTGACTTGGATTATGGTTCACTTTTTCAGATCCTCTAGATTTGCACCATTATAGCCCAGTTTTGGTCCCAAATGCAGAATGTAATCTGCATTATCCAAATAGGAGATGTCCCCATAGACCTTAATTTATTACCTTCTTTACCATTCTCTTAGGCACTTTGGTAAAAAGTCTGCAAGGCTGTTCCTACATATCTGTATGGATGCTAAGACCCTTGTTCCCAAACATTGGAGGGATTGGCCCTCCCATTCATTGTGAGCTTCACTTGCTGATATTGGAAATTTGCTCCTTGGAAAATTTGACAGCCTCCCTAAATAACACTTTATATCCCCTCCAAATCATTTGGGAACCCTGGGACACTTACTGTATACAACAGGGCTATTGACCCTGCTTAGACTGCATGTGACTGGTCTTCTGCAATCCCTTTTTTTTCCTCCTCCTTATACTTATCTCCCCTCCATGTACTGTGATTGTCTTTTATTGTTATTGTATGTTATGGAATACTCATTTATCTGCCATTTACTTGTATTTTCTTGTTTCACTATGATATTTTGATGTGCTAATAGTCACTCTTTTTTACCTTTGGCAAATTCATGATTGTTCTTCATAATTGTTACTTTCACTGAAAATATGGGAACATTTAATTAACATCTAAAAAGTCTTTATTAAATTTCTTTAAAAACTTACTTCCCTCATTAACATATACATACTGATAAGGGAAAGAGTGACTCAGTTAGGCAGTCTTTGACTATTAATACCCTGTCATCACTGATTTACACCATCAGCTTTTATATATTTCTTTTGGCCCCTGTGCACACTCAGTCATGCAAGTTTGACTCTTCTGTGGAGATATCTTTATTTATTATATTAACCCACCCACACCATCATGAATTTAACATCAACCTTAAAGCTGCTCCAGGCCTCTGCAGGCTTTATCAGGGGAATTTTTTTGCTCAAAGTCCCCTCTATTTTCTCCCAAAGAGGCTCTCTAGCTTTCTCAGCATTGAGATTGATGTCAGCCCTTGATAATTGCTGGAGGACTGCCTAATCTATCCCTGTACTGTCCCTCAATTTGCTGACTCTACACGTTTCTCCTATGCTCATCTTTGAAGGTCATATTTGTATACTAATATTTTGTGCTTTTGTTGGTGGCATGTTCATTATACCACTCTATTCAGGCATTGATAACAACCTTGAGGATGGCAAGGAACACCGAGTTTAAAAAGGTAACACTCCACCCCTTCTTGCCTTCAACCTGGCACATTCCGACAGCCAATCATGGTAAGTTCAGCCCGGAGCCACGGCCGCTGCCGATCCCACTTCTCGGGCGGACTTGCCATGCACGCTCCATCTACGGCAGAATGGACCGGGTTGAAGATGAAAAGGGATGGAGCGTTACCTTTTTAAACTCTGCATTCCATGCCACCCTCAAGGCTGCTATCAGTGCCTGAATAGAGTGGTATAATGGACTTGTCTACAATAGCACAAAATACGACCATGCAAATATGACCCCTGAAGAGCATAGGAGAAACGTGTAGGGTGAGTAAATTAAGGGACAGTACAGAGATAGATAAGGCAGTCCTCCAGCAGTAATCATGGGCTGACATCACTCTTAATGCTGAGAAAGCTAGAGAGCCTCTTTAGCAGAACATGGGGGGGGGGGGGGGCTTTGAACAAACAAAATTCCTCTGATAGAGGCTCCAGGGGCCTAGAGCAACTTTAAGGTTGATGTTAAATTCATGATGTGGATGGATTAATATAATAAATTAAGATACCCCTGTGGGAGAGACAAATCTGCAAGACTGAGTGTGCACAGGGGCCAAAAGAAACATATAGAAGCCAAAGGTGTAATGGTGACAGGGTATTAATGGTCAGAGACTGCCTAATAGAGTCCCTCTTTCCCTTATTTTAGTTTTTGGTTATCAGTATGTATATGATAATGAGGGAAGTACATTTTTAAAGAAATTTAATAAAGATGTTTTTAGGTGTTAAATGTTCCTGTATTTTCAGTGAACGTAATCTCTATTGGGCACATAAATATATCCATCAACACTGTATCAGTGAAATTCTTCATATTTGTTGTACAAAAAATTCTCATAAAAATTCCAGTTAAAAAAAAAATGCAAAACACTAAGGCCATCTGGGTTATGGGCTTTCTCCGTCTGAGAGTATTTCATAGTCTGTTGCAGCTCAAGGATGGAGATTGGGTCCTACAGCTCTTAGAGGGTTTCCCAGGATAGCCTGGGCAAACCTGATTTGGCTAGATAATCACCTATCTGGGAAGGACTGGTAGTTCCAGTATGGCTAGGGGTCGAACTAAAGAAGTTATACAGGTTTGAATAGTATGGAAAAAGGGAGTCTGATAGGAAGAGGAAGAACTTCTGTCTAGCTAGAGTTGGACTCAGTTTATTGCCAAATTCATAAAATTGGCATCGACGGTGCATAGAGAAGGAGGACTTCGCATATGAGAGGAAAAGAGATTTCCATTTTTCTTGGATTTGGTCGAGTTCTTCCTTACGCTGTATGCCAGAGACTGTTTATAGGTGTGCTCAGGTTCAGTGAAATAAATGGGAAAATGAATGGGGAGATATGGAAACCACGTTCATGTTTGAGAGCTGATTTTAATAAAGTCTTAGATGAAGCATAGTAGGGAACATGTTGGAGGAAACACTGATAGAAAAAAATCAATAATATCTTTATGAATCTCTTCAGAATTTTCAGGGCCATGGAGAAGGCTCTCATTGAGGCATCATCTCCAACAGTGGGGCTGGGAAGAAGGTAGAGATATGGACAAAGACGAGAGCATAATACGAAAATGTTATGTCAATTAAGGCACAGAGTAAAGAGAGCGGGATAAGAAGAGTTAGTAAATGGGTTAGTATAGATAGTGTATAGTATCTGTCTGTGGGATGGAGGAGACACCACATGTGCATAAGTTGCAATACTCATGCAGAGCATTTGTCTCTGTGAAGGGCTAACTATGACATGCCATCGGAGGCATCTAACAGGCTGTTTATAGGGTCATATAGAGTATTTCCCTCAACTGTACCACCCTCTGCAGAAAGTCCTTCACATCATGCTTTGTGGATTCCAAAGATAACCAGGGTTGGGAAGATACACCACACTGAAGGTAAAAATGTTATTGGCCATCTTATTTTTCACAAAAAGGTACTAGCGTCAGAGTGGCAATGCATCTCCCAAGGAGTAGTATGTGCTATTAAAATAGAGACACCTTTAGTGAAGTGAGCAGCTGTGATAGATGCCTGGGAACCTCCAGTCTGAAAAATGAGTCTTCTGTCTGAATAATCACGATGAAGACTCTCTTCTTCCACAGTAGATGAAGTAGGACTGTTCACTTCACTGGGAGCTCAAGGCCATCTGCATTTAAAAAGATACCAGATCATCCATTGGAGTTCTAGTCACAATGAACAAAAAGCTAGACTCCTTATCTAGCACTACAGGGGGCTGGGTACCCCTGCTCTGGAGATAGTTGAGGGTCCTACATCTCTAAGACAGTTATTGCCTATCCTCTGAATATGTTATAAATGTGTAAAATGGAAATAAACCTTTAAGGTAATCTAACACTTTAGATAGCTGTCAGCCTACCTCCCTTCCACCATATACACGCATCTGTTCTCAACAGGGAGCAGGGAATAACACACAGTCTGGTACTTATATTGGTGGCTAATCTTTCTTAAGAACTAAGGGATCGAGCACATTCAAATCAAATGCACCTTACCCTTCATTGCCCCAAAATTTGCAAGCGAAGAATCAATACCTCTGCACACATTGGATAGTGGGGCAGTCCCACCAAAATTGTTAGATTTGGCTGACATTAATATAACATGGGTATGGCTGACCATAATCTAAACCTTTATGACACATTAGGATGTACAATAAGTATTGATTTACTACTGGAGTAAAGAACTACATCTGAAATACAGTAAAATACTACTAAAAAACATAGTACTTTAATTTGCTACCAACTGAAAAAGAGAGGTCTTAACATTCAAGTTTCTGAAAGAATGAATTGCCAGCGAGTATACTGTAACCTTTTTATTATGTATATAGATTTTTTTATGTATGTATGTTCTATAGTAAAATGTGTAAAGAAGGAAAAGTGACATATACTTGAGAAGAATACAAATGTCTCCTCTCCTAATACTGTTTCACATCTGCCCCAGGTGCTTTATATATAAGATATACAGAAGACACTTGAAAATTGAAAAGATTTGCAGCTATATACTCAGGAGTCACAAGTGAAATGAGAACACAGTAATTTAGAAGATGAAGGTAACTACCTCAAGGTCATGAGCAGCAGTCGTCCTTATACAAATGCCTTGCTCAGTAAAACACATAAGCCCCATGTTCACTTTATTTTTATCCAAGCCTTGGTTCACCCCTCCCAGCAATGTCTCTAGTGTCTCTGACTGTTCATTTTTGGGGATGGAAGCTCTCCTCAAGTTCTTGTTTCCTGCTCTCATTTCCTCACCTGCAGGCCGCGTAGGCGGCTGCTGATTTATTAATTCACTTTCAGTGAGGGGCAGGCACAGTTGAACAGCTCCACTGTGCATTAGCTGAACATCTAGTCACAGCTGAACCAAATCTTATTATAATGTCTATATATATATTATATAACTCAAGTTTCAGAAAGCTCAGTCAATGTCTGTGCTTGAAGTAAATTCTCATGCTTATCCAAGCATATAGCTTTCCTTGTTTTTCAACCAGTCTGTAGGATTTATTTATCAAAAGGACATTGTTAATATCACTCTCAATTAAATAATGTAATAATGCAATACATTAAGTCTGTTGTTTCATAACCCACTCTGTTGTATGTTTATGACCAGATAAAACAGCATAAACGAAAATTACATTTTATTTATTTCATTCAAGTTTTTTCTTATAAAGATGTAATACAATTACAATTGTTGGTGGGGTATTTTTATACACATAAACAATCTTGACATATTGAAGTTTTCACACTAGCCCCTAGAACAGCCACAGTAAGTTGGAGTGTCCTGTTTTCTGTAAGCTTCACTGTAAGAATTGGGACAAGATTAATATTAACATTAGCCAGGTGGTTAAGTTCATGATACCTCTATTTTAATGCTAGAAATGGGATAAGGCAGGATGGTAACATGACATACATGTACATATGCTCTGATATATGGTTGTGTATACATCTCCCCTGTCACTCCTTGGTCTCTGGGAATGTGGCTGTACCAAATTACTGCCTGAAGAATTTTCTAATCTATGACTCACGCTAGTCACATCTGCATTCGGACTTCTGCTTGGGGACCCCCCGAACGGAAACCTTTTCGGCTTAAAAAAGTGGTTACCTGTGGAAACTCGCGGACCCCATAGACTATAATGTGGTCCGCCGGGTTTCCGCCCGGCTTCTGCCTAAAAAGGGTGAAAAATGCAGACAGAAAAGCGCTGCTTGCAGAACTTTTCTCTGCGCATTTTTAAAGCGGAATTGAGAACGGAATTCCCAGGCGGAGGGCAGGCGCAGGTGTGAACCTAGCCTCACTCCTGTTAATAGCAGTTCCCAAAAATATACATTGTCTATGCAGAGAGCATAGGTAGAAAGTATGTGCCTCCAATATAGCTCAGTGTTCTTTGTGGTGTTATTATTTGTGAATTGATTCAAGAGAAATAGAACCTAGATCCTAAGTCATTTCTAAATGGGGTTGTGTTCTACTGTACCTTTATGTCCTGTTTAATTAGGGGAACCACAAAGGATCCTATAATATTTTGGCGGGCCAGTCCAACACTAAATTATGACTGTCTTACAAAACTTTTTAAAAGTAAACATTAAATAGATACATTTATAAAACAGAACCATTATATATCTTCTTCATAAAAATTTTAAAAATTAGAATATCTAAGGCTAAGTTCACATCTGTGCCATTGGAGACTCCACTGCCAAAACTGACAAAAATTGGCAGAGAGAAAATTCCTGCACAGAGGACTTTTCACTCCGCCGGTTTCAGTATAAAAACAGGAGACACCTGACGGACCCCATTATAGTCTATGGGGGCCGCCGGTGTCCACGGGTAACCACTGTTTTAGCATGGACGTGTACGAAAGAGACCCGAGCGCAGATGTGAACCTAGCCTAACGACAAATGTTTACAAAAAAGTATATTTTTTTATATATAATTAATATACTTTATATTTTTTAAATTTTTTTATTATCCATTGTATATTCACCTCATACTTGCAATATAACTTTACTGTTCTTTGCCAGTGTCTAGATACAGTATATCTTAACAGATATGTGTAGAACCATCTTAATAAGATGAGAACATTTCATGTCACATTTTCCATATCAGGGCAGAACATCTACCAGGCAACGCATGACTAAACCAAAGCCATGACATTACAGAATTAGATGGTTATTGATTGAAATTCTAATACAGGAAGTCGAGAGGTGGAATTGTGCAGTGTAAGATCAGCCTCCCTTATATATGTCAACTGGTACTGATCGATTGTCAAGAGGGCTTTTAGATAAGAGGTGGGCACTTCTGTGTCATACAGTTCCTATATCTTATTCATAAAGTTCCATTTACTTTGTTACAGACTGTATATGGCAGGTTTCTTTTAACTGCATCTCTACTTACTACTGTAAGTTTAATACCTGTAATACTTGCTTTTTTAACTTTACTTAATCATAGAGTAGTCTATTGATTATTGTGGTTTACCAATACAGTATCTAGAAAAGATGAATGGATAGAATAATTATTAATAACCAATATTTTTAAAGGCTTTTTCTAGGGAAACAATATTGATGACCTATTCTTAGGTCCTTAGCAACCACTATACGTAGGAAAGAGCTAAAAGCAGATACACTGAGGAGCAAAAGGGTAACTATGCTTTGAACTTTTGACTTTCAGGCTCCGTATCTCACCATCTACTACAGCAGGGGTAGGCAACCTTTTTTGTTCGGCGTGCCGATTTGAAATAAAAAATCATAGATGAAGTACTCAGAGTGCCGGTCAATAATTGTAAATCTGACAACCCTTAAACTAAAGTCTTTGACAGGACCAGGGGCAAAGTGGTAGAAGGAGTATACATTTCTCCCAGGTTCCTGTCATATACCTTTTAAAAGCACCTGGGAAAGCTTGTAGCAGGAAAGATGTATTCCTTGCTGGAGGGTTTTACCAAAACCCTGGTAAAAGGTCTGGCTGCTGGAGTAGGGAGAATTAGGTGTGTCTCTTCTCCATTCAGCCACTTCAGGTTTTGATGAATGAGGTTAATGCCTTCTTTCCTGAACTGTGTGTGTGTATATAAGACCAGACAGCACACAGGTATTTGGCTGTCTCTGCTCCTGGGAAACCACTGTGAGTTAAACTGCTGTGAATTGTGTTTAGGAAGCTGTGCAGTAGGCCCAGCTCTCTCTAGTTAGATACCTGTATTGTGTGTTGTAGGTAGTGGCTGGACGGCTAGGATTTATTTTGTATTGTTATTGTTTTGTTTTCCTTAAAACACTAATAAAACTGGTTGCGGCCAGTTGCACCATACTTGACTGGACTGGACTCTAATTGCTGTGCCAAAAAGTGCTCGTCTATCTGAGGAGACGACGATCCCTGAGCTAATCCCGTTACAAGTCATATACCACAAACCATAACACAGAAGTCAGTGGCATAACTAGGAATGGCTGGGCCCCAAGGCGAACATTTGACATGCCCCCCCCCCCCCCCGAACCGGTTACAGGTCCCCAAACAGTAAAATATGCTCAGCAGAGGCCCCAGATAGTATTATATGCTCAACAGTGGCCCCCACACAGCATTATATGCTCCACAGTGGCCCCCATATAGCATTATATGCTCTACATTTCTCCCCCCACACACAGTATAATATGCTACCCACAGTGGCCCCACACAGTATAATATGCTCCACACAGCAGTCCCCACCCAGTATTATATGCCCCCCATAGTGGGCCCCACCCAGTATTATATCCTCCCTACAGTGGCCCCCACACAGTATTATATGCTCCCCACAGTGGTCCCCCCCCAGTATTATATGCCCCCACAATGGCCCCCACCCAGTATTCTATGCTCTACAGTGGCCCCATCCAGTATTTTATGCTCTACAGTGGCCCCCACCCAGTATTATATGCTCTAATGCTCTACAGTGGCCCCCACCCAGTGTTATATGCTCTACAGTGGCTCCCACCCAGTGTTATATGCTCTACAGGGGCCCCCACACAGTATTATATCCTCCCTACAGTGGCCCCCACCCAGTATTATATGCTCTACAGTGGCCCCCTCCCAGTATTATATGCCCCCCACAGTGGCCCCCACCCAGTATTATATGCTCTACAGTGGTCCCATCTAGTATTATATGCTCTACAGTGGCTCCCACCCAGTGTTATATGCTCTACAATGGCCCCCTCCCAGTATTATATGCCCCCCACAGTGGCCCCCACCCAGTATTATATGCTCTACAGTGGTCCCCACCCAGTGTTATATGCTCTACAGTGGCCCCCACCCAGTGTTATATGCTCTACAGTGGCCCCCACCCAGTGTTATATGCTCTACAGGGGCCCCCACACCACAGTATTATATCCTCCCTACAGTGGCCCCCACACAGTATTATATGCTCCCCACAGTGGTCCCCTCCCAGTATTATATGCCCCCCACAGTGGCCCCCACCCAGTATTATATGCTCTACAGTGGCCCCACCTAATATTATATGCTCTACAGTGGCCCCACCTAGTATTATATGCTCTACAGTGGCCCCCACCCAGTATTATATGCTCTACAGTGGCTCCCACCCAGTGTTATATGCTTTACAGTGGCCCCCACCCAGTATTATAAGCTCTACAGTGGCCCACACACAGTATTATAAGCTCCCAACAGCCCCCCCTCCCGCTTCGGTGCTATTATTATACTTTGGGGTCTCCTCAGACCCCAGAGTATAATAATCGGAGGCCCAGGAAAGGTGATTAAAAACAACAAACATTCATACTCACCTTGCCTTACCTTTCCTTGGCATCCTCGCTCCATCCTGCCGTCTTCAGCGTCTTCAGGCCCCCTTCCGACATCGCTGCCGAGGCCTGTGATTGGGCCTCAGCGGTCACGTGGGGGCACACTGACGTCATTACGCGGCCGCGTCCCATGTGACCGCTGGGGCCTAATCACAGGCCTCAGTCATGACGGAGGAGCGCCGGAGAGGACGCTGCGCCCAGGAGAGGTGAGAATATGTGTTTATTGTTTTCAGTCACCTCCCCTGGGTGTCCTGCCCTGCCATCTATTGGAAAGGGGCCTGCAATATGCCAGGGTCCCTTTCCAATAACAGTATGTATAGCGGTCGGGGAACCAGGCTTTCCCCGACCGCTATCATAATGGTCCGGGGGCCGGCCATCTCCAGCTGGCCGCGGGCTCCGTAACCTGCCGGGTCCGCTTATTACTGGTTTCCTGGGTTCGCGGTAGCATCTGCCACAGGGCTCCGGGGCCCCTAATGTCCCGGGCCCTGTGGCAGCCGCTACCACTGCTACCCCGATAGTTACGCATAATGACGCGACGTGACCTATGAGGCCCTGTCAGTGGTCTCTTACTTCATGCAGAAGCGTCCGAAGAGAACAGAGCCGCCGCAGAGCGCAGGGAAGGTGAGTTAACATTATTTTTTATGTTTGATCACCTCCCCGGGGGCTCTGCTTATTATACCCTGGGGTCTGAAGAGACCCCACAGTGTAATAATAGAAGTTTCGTTTTGGCTGTGTTTGGTCCGATCAAAACAGCTGGGTGAAGACTCGGGTCGCCGTGCCAGGTAAATAAGCCTTTAGCATATGATTTATTATGCAGATTCTTGTCATGCAACTGCATTGTTACTGTTTTGCTCATAAAAATCTGAATTTCAATTTTTATTATTTTGTTAGTAATTTGTAAATCCACCTTTTTGTTCAACACTGCCTGAATCCTTCTGGGCATGCTCTTGATCAGATTCAAGCATGTCTCCACCGAAATCTGGTTTGATCCCAGGGCTCTTCTATACATTCCCAATGTTGGTGCATACTGGTCAAATCACTTGGGTACGAATACAGCTTTTTCTTCAACTCTACCCAAAAGTGTTCAATTGGGTTGAGTTCTGGAGACTATGGGGGTCAATCCAGCACCTCTACTTCATTGTCATTGAAACATTTCTTTGGTAATCTCGACGTATGCTTCGGGTCGTTGTCCTGCTGGAACACTATGTCGCCCTTTTCAAACCCATAGTACTTGAGTGTAAGTAATTTGTCTTGTAGGATACTCACATATAGTTCAGCATTGAGACCATCATTAGTCCTGGTCAAGTATCCAATGCCTTTGGCTGTGAACTCCCTTGATCCATTAGCCCCTTTTTTCCCTTGTTTCTTCCAGACACATTTGCACCCATCAGAGCTCTATTGAATTTTATCTCATTGCTACAAATCACCCATTTCCAATCTGTCCACTTTTCGTACATTTTTGCAAACTCGAGACAAACTTCTTATGAGCTGGAGTCGGGGCTTCTTCACCATTTTTCGGACCCTACCATTCCAGACTTGTGTAACGCGTGTCACACGGTGCTTGCATGGACGTCTGTGATTTCAGTATTAAGAAGTATTAAGAAACATACAAGTTTTTTGTGCCAAAACTGATAGACCTTGTGATAAGCCGACTCGTTGACTCTGATATTTTTCCTGCACGTCCTCCTCTTGGCTTTTGAATGGTGGACAGACTTAATTTTGTATTCTTCCAACTGTCATGACACTCACATGATTCAGTTTGGCAATTTTCTTGGCCAAGAGACCACTATCAATGAGCTGGATGATGCTATTTCTCTTTTTTTGGCAAATCTTCTTCATGGCTGATCCATGATTTGAACCAGCGACTTTTTGCTTGGGAATCAACCTAATAACACTCTAAGATATTAGGGAATGTGAGAATAGGTTGTAATTTGTAGTATACAAGAAGAAAGATATTTTTCCACCACATGGAGCATAACAGTAACAATGCAGTTACATGACAAGATTCTGCATAACTAATCATATGCTAAATAGTTGCAAATTAAATTTATGTATGAGATAGCCAAGATGATTGTCTATAAAATGATGGTAGTCTCACTTTCAAAGCTGTAGTGGATGGTGAGATATGGAGCCTGAAAGTCAAAAGTTCAAAACATTGTTACCCTTTTGCTCCTCAGTGTATCTCTGTTCTCTAAGTTACTGTTGTTCAGCTACCAGTATTAGAGTTTAGCTGCAGTGTCCTAGCATGGCCACTACACAAAGAAAATATCACTCTCTGTTGCTCTGTTCTCCAAGGGGTGACTGCTGATCAACAGTGATCCTATTTTGTACTGCTGCCAATCTTCTATTGATGGCCTATCTTAACAATAGGTCATCAATATAATTTGTACAAAAAACCTCTTTAACGATTTCCCTCCAACCAGTAGATTGGTTATCAGGGCAGAATTTACCATGATATACAAGGCGCTTAATGTCTAAGGATAGCCTGAAGGAAAAGTCCTCCAAGCAAATTACAGTGTTCACAGTAAGAAGTGTTGCACTTTCCATTCAAGTTGTCTATGTTATGGTTTTGATGCAAGGCCTCACAAAATGTCAGGAGTTGGCTGAAACAGCGAGCAATAGAGACAGCTATTTAAAATCAGCACACTAGTGTGAGCCAAAACGGACCCCCAGACACCGTCACCAGAGCCTGCTGCGAGGCTGGATGGACTTTCGCTGAATCTGGGAGTCTGACTTGTCACCAAACACAAGGCTGTACCAATAATAAATGCACTGCTGCCTGGGATCAAAACAAAACCCACAATAATTCACACAGTGGAGTAGAGGCAGGAGACAAGTCTTACAGGCACAGGTCAGAACCAGGAGAGGATGTCAGAGACCAAATCAGGAGAAAAATGTGAAATCCAATCACAGGCAAAGGGTCAAAAATCCAAAAGGGCACGTCACAGGCAAAAGCAGCAGACAATAGAAAATCCAAAAAACAAGCTAGGGGGTCAGTATGAAGCCAATCAGATACAGAGCCAAAACAGGGAGTGAACAACAATTAGTCTGTTTCAGGAGGGCAGGGTCTTATATAGGCCTCCTCATCTACTAATTGGATCAACCCAGGAAACTTCTGAAACTGTAGAAGCTTCTGAGATTGACACGGTAACCTTAAAGGTGAAGCAGCTGGATGGAGAATCCTGACAGTCTATATGTACAATACAGTATGTGTGGCGTATATAGAAGCATACTAGAAATTAGAACTGCACTTGCCAAACTCTGGTAAAAGTTTTAGTAATCATTGAGTGATTGCCTTTCCTTTTTTATAAACATTCTGATCAGAGTCTTACAGAATTCTCCTAAGATGAAAATCTGGCACAGTGTGTGGCATTTATTATAAAGGCAAGGTTTCACTTTCCTTGGAATGTTAACACTTCCATTTTAATTTCTAAGCTCAAGCAATTTAAAGGGATTTTTCCTTCAAAGTACAAAAACATGTTTTAGAGTGCATGCACACAAAGCTGTGTGCAGAGCATTGCAGCATTGATTTCTCGCACTTCTTGGAGAATTGCTGGGGTTTTAAAAGATCAGGGGCACAAGCATCAGGGTATATAAAAGTATATATTGTTATCAAATAATAATGTTATACAAAGACCAAATATTACCACCATGCATTGAACAGAATGCACCATACAAATACAATACCACTCCAGAGATTTTTTTTTCTTTTCAACTTCAGGTGTAACCTGTTTATTAATACCACCATACTGTTCCTGAATAAACCACTGTACGAAGACCAATATTACCACAAAAAAGTAATTATGCATTGATAGATACTGATAGTGCTTGCAAAAATAGCAGTGCCTCAAAAAACGCCTTATGCATCCCCATACACAGAAATATAAAAAAATATGCGGGTGTCTAAATATGACAACTCTAAGAAATTTTTTTTTTTTAAACTTTTGGATTTTTTTAAGGGTTAAAAAGTAAAAAAAACTATATGAGGCTAAGGTCCCACATAGTGAGCCACAGCGAAAAAGCGATGTGAAATAACCACGGCAGAAACACTTTGCAGGTTTTTCTGCAGCACTTTTCACAGAAAGTCCGCAGAGTTTTCCTCTGCAGACTTTCTGCTTCTATTATACCTATACGGAAACCACCAGCATTTCCGTAGGTATAATTGACATGCTGTAATTTCCAAAAACACCAGCATTTTTTAAATTGGAGCATTTCTGCTGTGGATATTTTTCTGCAATATGTAGATGGGTTTAGCCAGAATTGCATCCACTTTGCAGGTAATGTAAAATGCTGTGGTTTTTGCCACGGTTATTACATACTGTATATATTTAAGAATATTAAATGGTACTATTACGAAGTACAATTTGTCCTGAAAAAAATTAAGCCCTATACGACTCTGTAAATGGAAAAATAAAAAAGCTATGGCTTTTGGAGTCAAAAACAAAAATCGAAAAAAGCCTATGGCTGCAAGGGGTTAAAAAAAGGTGGTTATTTTTGGTGCTAGTAAAAGCTATGAGGTGAAAGCTAATAAAAAGTGTGACAGTTGAGCAAGCATGACTTATGGCGGATGAATGATATATAACGGAACATACATCCAAATTATATTCTAATCAGTTTAGAGTCTTCATGGGAATCTAAAGCTGTCATAGCTAATCACTAGTGTGGCATATCAATACACATGTATGCAGACGACATAAAAGCCTTTCTGCACTGGAGTAGTGCTAAGTAAAAAAAAAAAAAACTGTTTAGTAATTCTAAGACAATTTCTATTAATAATGAGAATATATTTCCTGTGCTAGCTTCAGTGAGCAGCTTAACACTCACTATGTCTTTATCTCTTACAAATTTTAGTGTGTGGGTTTGTAGTGTTTTAATGTAATTTAGAATTCAAGTTACATAAAAAAATATTCCAAGTCTGAATACCACTTTACAATAAATGTTAGTTGCTTTCAATTTGCACAGTACATTACTTAACACCTTTTAGTTATAATTTAAACTGTATTTGCATGCATGAATTTCACAATGGTGTAAAACTGCATAGGAGTTAAAACAGCTTTAACCACACATAACAAGGGAGCCTAATGCTGGCTTCATGAATGCTGAGAGTAAGGAGTTGGATGTGATCTGAAGAGGAGATATCAGTGTTATGTACAGTTGTGCTAAAAAGTTTACATACCCCGGCAGATTTTTTAGTTTTTTAGCCTTTTTTCAGAGAATTTGAATGATAACACAAAAACTTTTTCTCCACTCATGGTTAGTGGTTGGTTGAAGCCATTTATTGTTATTTTCTCTTTTTAAATCATAATGACAAACAAAAACATCAAAATGACCCTGTTCAAAAGTTTACATACCCCAGTTCTTAATACCGTGTATTGCCCCCTCTAACATCAATGACAGCTTGAAGTCTTTTGCTGTAGTTGTGGATGAGGCATTTTATTTCTCAGATGGTAAAACTGCCCATTCTTCTTGGCAAAAAGTCTCAAGCATGCACTGCGTGCTTGAGATCTCCCCAGAGTGGCTCAATGATATTGAGGTCAGGAGACTGAGATGGCCACTCCAGAACCTTCACTTTCTTATGCTGTAGCCAATAACAGGTCAACTTGGCCTTGTGTTTTGGATCGTGTCATGTGGGAACGTCCAAGTACGTCCCATGCGCAGCTTCCTGGCTGATGAGTGCAAATTTGCCTCCAGTATTTGCTGATAACGTGCTGCATTCATCTTTCCTTCAACTTTGACCAACTTTCCTGTGCCTTTGAAGCTCACACATCCCCACATCATCAGTGATCCACCTCCATGCTTTACAGTAGGAATGGTGTTCCTTTCATCATAGGCCTTGTTGACACCTCTCCAAATGTAACGTTTATGGCTGTGGCCAAAAAGTTCGATTTTTGTCTCATCACTTCAAATTTCCTTATTCCAGAAGTTTTGAGGTTTGTCTCTGTGCTGTTTGGCATATTGAAGGCGAGATTCTTTGTGGTATTTCCGCAGTAATGGCTTTCTTCTGGCAACTCGACCATGCAGCCCATTTTTCATCAAGTGCCTCCTTATTGTGCATCTTGAAACAGCCACACCGATAATTTTCAGAGAGTCCTGTATTTCAGCTGATGTTATGTGTGGGTTTTTCTTTGCATCCCGAACAATTTTCCGGGCAGTTGTGGCCGAAATTTTGGTTGGTCTACCTGACCATGGTTTGGTTTCTGGGCATGTTATCAGGCCAAAATCACCAGGGTATGTGAACTTTTGAACAGGGTCATTTTGATGTTTTTGGTTGTCATTATGATTTAACAATAGAAAACAGATGTTTGACAATAAATGGCTTCAACCAACCACTAACCATGAGTGGAGAAAAAGTTTCTGTGTTATCATTCATATTCTCTGAAAATAGGCCAAAAAAACAAAAAAATCTGCCAGGGTATGTAAATTTTTTAGCACAACTGTACTTATCTTTCTGAGCTCCAGCATTATCCCTTCTCACGTCCAGTCACTGCTAAAATGACTCATATGTATAAAGTGTGGGACTTGCTGGCCAGTTAAGTATTAAGCATCATTTATCTGATGGACCTGAAAACTATGGCCCTATGCAACAAGAGTATATTTCTGCCTTCCAAAAGCTCCCCAGTAGTTGAGGCATTTATTAAACTTTCAAAGAGAAATGTGATGAAATTCCATCAGGATTTAACAACTAGGGGCCCAAACAAGTGGCCATTGAACTTGACTAACCTAGATAAATATGTTTATCCTCCATCAAGGAGGTTAAGACTTCTAATTATTAAACCAGTGGATAAGGCAGCAGCTTTGGTGGTAATGAATAGGACAGACAATGTGGAAGGAGTACCATGCCAACTACAGGATAAACAAATCTTCCAGAAATTGAGGTGACCCTACTCACACCATTGCCCAAAAGATACACTACATTCCTACACCATCTTCAAAAGGGCTTTATTGGTGAGGTAGTTGTCATATTTCTTACAAACATCCAGTGACCTGTGTTTTATGTAATACCCAAAAGCCTCATAAAACCTCAAGGTATATCAATAGTAGCATCCTCCAACTCCATTTTATCTCCCCTCTTGGTTCTCCTGAATAAGTACTCACTGCTTTAGCTAAGACCACATAATAATTTCTCCATGACACTTCAGTTTTCCTCAAGATCATTAAAATCCAACGTCAGCTACTAAACAATGCTTCATTACATGAGATTTTACAACATTCATCCAACATGAGAAGGGTCTTGCAGCAGTACGGAAGTTACTCACATCAGCTCACACTAATCCTCATCTGCTCCTTCTGTACAAGGTTTTACTTAGCTTGGTGTTAGCAGAGAACTATTTGATGTTTCATGACAAGATTTTTCTACAGAAATAGGGGACCCCATGGATTGAATGTGGCCCTCTATATGCAAACTGGTATGTGGTAGACTTTGAGGAATCTTACTACCTGACCACATGATTTATTTTCTAAGCATGCAATCATTTGGAAAAGGTATATCAATGACATATTTTGCACATGAGGCCCCCAGAAATACTTCTCTTGTTTTAAAATCATCTGAACTCATTCTTCTCTGAGTTACAGTTTTCTCCGACCTATGACTCACATACTATCAATTTCCTAGATCAGGGGTAGGCAACCTTTGACAGTCCAGCTGTTGTAAAACTACAACTCCCAGCATACATACTTGCTATGCTGTTCTTGGAACTGCCAGGGAAGTGAATGGAACATGTTGGGAGTTGTAGTTTTACAGCAGCTGGAGTGTCGAAGGTTGCTGATCCCTGTCCTAGATACTCAAGTCTCTGAAACAACAGACAATTGTGCTAACGTATTCTACCTGGCATGCCAAATTATAGTGAAACCTCTTTGAGACAACCACCCAAAATTGCCTTAAAAAGTGGTCTCCTAGAGAGGTGGTCTTCTCAAAGAAGATGGTTAATATGGAAAACTGAAAATCCATCACAGAAAATGTGGTCTGGGTAAAGTGGTGGTCTTATCATGTGCCTGCATAGGATCTCCACTTCATGCAATGTTATTGTTATTGTAGAGTTCTTGAAATATCAGAAAATAGCAATATCTGGCTGATAACAGAGGGCAGTAGAACTTGCTGTTTAAATCCTATACAGTGCTGATAGGCAAGATGGACTTTGCTGAATTTGGGGTCCAAGTTATCACCCCAGAAACTGTATGAGAAATAAATGTTCCACTAACTGAAATCAAAAACAGAACTCAGGATTAATTTACAGGGCAGATCAGAATCAGGGGACAAATGTCCAGGCCAATGGTCAGTACCAGAAGTTAACGTCAGAGGCAGATTCAGGAGACAAACGGATATACAATATAAAGCCAAGGTTCAGTTCTGAGAGGTCATATCAGAGGCAGAATCAGGAGACAAATGGATTATCAGAAACAAGCTGTTCAGTGCACATAATCAGGGTTCAGAGCCTAACTAGAGTACAAACTAATTAGCAGACACCTGATTCAGGAAGAAAGGGCTTTTTTATATGCCTCCTAATTGGGTAAGCCCAGAGAACTTCTAACACTGTAGAAGCTTCTCATGTTGACATGGTAACTTTAACCCCATCCCAACATCTGCTGTACTAGTATGGTGGATGTCAGGTATTTAAATTTGGCGGCTGTTCAGGAACTGTTCGGCCACCATTGCCGCCGGGTCTCTGCTGTATTATACAGCAGAGATCTGGCACTTATGACTGCAAGCATTAAGGCCCCTGGTACCTCGGGTCAAAGCTGACTGCGGCGGCATTTTCCTGGCGGCACATGGGTACTGCCATTTTGGGTATGGTCACCAGTGCCCGGAACAAGATCCGGGGCCAGAGATCCATTGCATGACAGCCGGGAGCCTATTGAAGGTTCCCAGGCTTGTCTGGCATTGATTTATATGACAGGCTGCTTTATGCAAAATCCATTGGGAAAAGAGTCCTGTGGCCAATAAAGTTCAACACATTATTTGAAGATACTAGCACTTACTGTCAAAGGCTTATCCCATGGTTGAGAAATTTCAATCACCCATCCTGCCCTTGTAACTGTAGGCCCATAAATCTACAGGATTTGCTAAATTGCTAGGATTTTTTTTTTCAAGATGGCGCCGCTGGAGTGGAAGCCTGTTACAGCAGTTCCTGCTCACCTCGAGCTTTCTCTTCTTTTCCTTTATTTGTTTTGTCTTATCATTCTACATAAGGGGCATTACACTATGAAGAACCATATGAGGACTTGGACTTTTGTAATACTTTTTGTTTGTTTTGTTGTGCTTTCACTGGGAATTATTGTGTCAGGAGATCCTGCTTGTGGCCAGAATTCTTTTGTCTACTCCAGGGATGAACAGTTGTAGCTTAGAGACACAGCAGGGCTGCATGCTACTAGACCAGATATCCCCCAGGTACTTAGGAGGAAGAAGAGGGTGTAGAGCTGGTGCCCTTCGGAGGATTAGAAGGAGATGTTTTAGACCTGCTCTCCCCTCCATCATTATGGACAATGTGAGATCTCTTGCGAATAAGATGGACAAACTGGCAGCGCTCACCAGGCATCACTAGGAGTTTCGGGAGTGCAGCATGATTCTGTTTACAGATACTTGGCTCACTGAAGTTACTCTGGACACCCTTGTCTCCTTGGATGGCTTTAAACTCCTTCGGGCAGACAGGTCAAGGGAGAGCAGTAAGAGGAAAGGAGGAGGGCTGGCGATATTTGTGAATGATAGATGGTGTAACCCTAGGCACATTGTGATTAAGGAGCAAACTTGCTGTAAGGACATTGAACTATTAGCTGTGAACATGAGACCTTTCTATTTACCGAGGGACCTATCGCATGTCATCGCTATCACTGCATATGTCCCCCCATCTGTGAAAGCTGACCCTGCCTGTGAGGTCCTACAAGCCACGGTGAGCCAGTTGCAGTCGTTACACCCCCAGGCTCTCCTTCTTGTGCCTGTAGATTTCAACCATGTCTCTCCGTCATCCACACTGCCCAGTCTCACACAGTATGTAACCTGCCACACAAGAGATAATGCGAGGGAGGTATATAACTCATTAGCCCTACCACCCCTGGGAAGACTGGATCACAACCTATTGCATCTCCAACCTGTGTACAAGCCACTTGTACGTAGAGAACCAGCTGTCACCCGCATAGTTAGGAGAGTGATGAGGCTCTAAGTGATTGTTTTCACACAACCGCATGGGAAGTGCTGCAGTATTCCTATGGAGAAGACATAGAAGGACTCACACACTGCATAACGGACTACATTAATTTTTGTGTGGACACCACAATACCCACAAAAGTGGTGAGGTGCTTCTCCAACAACAAACCATGGATTAATTCTGATATGAAAACACTACTGAAGGAGAAAAAGAAGGCATTCAGGGCAAGAGACAAGGAGGGGCTGAGGGAGGTACAAAATGAGCTGAGGCGTCAAATCAGGCAGGAAAAAGCCAATTATAAGAGAAAAGTTGAAGAGCAAATGAAAATCAAAGACGTAAATGCAGTCTGGAAAGGTCTTAAGTCAATTTCTGGTCATAGACAGCCTGTCTCCCAGGTAGAAGCAGGTGTTAATTTGCTTAACGAACGAAATCTATTCTTCAATAGATTTGATCACACATCAGCTTCTCCCACCCCAGCATGTCATTCAATCCCCTCTGCCACATTGCCCCCACCCCCTGCTGCTATTTACTACCAGACCAGTAAATCCAGCAATCAGTCATTATCTGACCACAGTCTGACCTTCACACATGCCCAAGTGGGAAAGGAGCTGAAAAAGATCAAGGCTAGGAAAGCCGCTGGGCCAGATGGCATCAGTGCAAGGCTAATTAAGACTTGTGGGGACCAGCTGTTTGGTATTATTACATATATGTTTAATATGAGCCTGAAGCTGGAAATAGTACCTCAATTGTGGAAATCTTCTTGTGTGGTACCGGTTCCAAAGAAACCTCATCCTATGGACCTTAATGACTACAGACCCGTAGCATTGACATCCCACCTGATGAAGATCTTAGAGAAACTGGTTCTCACGCATCTCCACTCTCTAGTGAGCCCGGCTATGGACCCTCTAAAGTTTGCTTATCGGCCGGGCACTGGGGTGGATGATGCTATCATCCACCTTCTGCACAGGGCTCTTTCTCCCCTGGAGAAACCAGGGAACACTGTGAGAATAATGTTCTTTGATTTCTCCAGTGCTTTTAACACCATACAGCTGGGGCTACTGAGAGACAAGCTGGCCCTTGTTCGAGTGGACCACCACCTCTCCAATTGGATCCTAGACTACCTCACAAATCGACCTCAGTGTGTGAGAGCCCGGGACTGTGTGTCAGATACCGTGATCTGTAATACGGAGCACCTCAGGGTACAGTTCTTGCCCCTTTCCTCTTCACACTGTACACTGCAGATTTTAGGTGCAACTCATCTAGCTGCTACCTACAGAAGTCGTCTTATGACTCTGCAAAAGTAGGCCTCATCACAGACAAAGATGACAGGGAGTACATAAAATTGAACCGGGATTTTGTGGACTGGTGCCAGCAGAACCACCTTAGGATTAATGCAGGGAAGACCAAGGAGATGGTGGTGGACTTTCGTAAATGCAGATACCCTCCTAAACCAGTAGACATCCAGGGGACAGGCATTGAGATTGTCAACACCTCTAAGTACCTGGGTGTGCTCCTCAATAATAAGCTGGACGGGGCAGATCACATGGATGTCCTGTACAGGAAGGGCCACAGCAGGCTCTGCCTGCTTAGGAGTCTGAGAGCCTTTGGAGTCCAGGGGGCACTTCTTAGGACTTTTTTCAACTCAGTAGTGGCATCAGCCATCTTCTTCGGTGTGGCCTGCTGGGGGAGTAGTATATCAACCAGGGATAGAAATAAACTTGACAAACTGAATAGAAGAGCCAGCTCTGTCCTTGGGAGTCCCCTGGACCCTGTGCAGGTGGTGGGTGACAGAAGGATACTGTCCGTGGTGAGCTCCATGCGGGAGAATAACTCCCATCCCATGCATGAGACCGTGACAGCACTGGGCAGTACTGTCAGTGACCGACTACTTCACCCTAAGTGTGAGAAGAAGCACTATCGGAAGTCTTTCCTCACCGCTACGGTTAGGCTGTACAACCAACACCAACCTAAGCGGAGATCAGGCCATACAGAGAACTGAAATATCTTTCTGTTGTGATACCTCCCTCTGCTACTTTTTACTTGTACTTTTCTATCTGTCTGTCTACTATCACTGGAATGCCTCTTTACCTTGGAACGTTTTTGTATATATTGTATTTGTATTGTTTACCTTTGCATTGCATATCTTTGCTGCTGTAACACACAGAATTTCCCCATGGTGGGACTATTAAAGGATTATTATTATTATTATTATTATTATTATTATTATTATTAAAAAAGACATACTGTAAAAGGCACAATGCAAAGAAAAACAGATGATTGACAATCCACTGTAAGAACCTATGACTACTCATCCCTCATCATTCCATGAAATACATTACACAGTTTAAATTTCAAGTTATTGAAAATGTTCCCAACTCATGATGAGGATGGGACATGATAAAGTTATTAAAGAAGAGGGAATACTATTGGATAAACAAAATACAGGTGTATCTCAATAAATTAGAATATCTTTGAAACGTTTATTTATTTCAGTAATTGAATTAAAAATCTACTATTTTCTAGATTTTTTACACACAGTGTTCTCTTTCAAGTGTTTTTTTTTTTCTGTAAATGTTGATTATGGATTACAGCTAATGAAAGCCAAAATCTAAGAAAATTAGAATATTGTAAAAAAGTTCAGTATTGTAAATTCAGTGTGTCACCTGCCAAGGTTTCCTAAGCCTTTAAATGTTCCCTCAGTCTGGTTCAGTAGGACACACAGTCATGGAAGACTGCGGATTATGAATTGTATTACTGAATTACTGAAATGAATGAACGTTTCTAATTTATTGAGATGCACCTGTATGTCTGCAGTTTTATGACACTAACAACGTCCTTTTAATTTCTAGACTTCCTGATTTACCACTGGACTCCTATTAACGTTTCCCTATTGCCACAATATAACTTGTCAAGGGTACAGTGGGGAAAAAAAAAGTATTTAGTCAGCCACCAATTGTGCAAGTTCTCCCACTTAAAAAGATGAGAGAGGCCTGTAATTGACATCATAGGTAGACCTCAACTATGAGAGACAAAATGAGAAAACAAATCCAGAAAATCACATTGTCTGATTTTTTAAGAATTTATTTGCAAATTATGGTGGAAAATAAGTATTTGGTCAATAACAAAAGTTCATCTCAGTACTTTGTTATATATCCTTTGTTGGCAATGACAGAGGTCAAACGTTTTCTGTAAGTCTTCACAAGGTTGGAACACACTGTTGCTGGTATGTTGGCCCATTCCTCCATGCAGATCTCCTCTAGAGCAATGTTTTGGGGCTGTCGCTGGGCAACATGGACTTTCAACTCCCTCCAAAGGTTTTCTATGGGGTTGAGATCTGGAGACTGGCTAGGCCACTCCAGGACCTTGAAATGCTTCTTACGAAGCCACTCCTTCGTTGCCCTGGCGGTGTGCTTGGGATCATTGTCATGCTGAAAGACCCAGTCACGTTTGATCTTCAATGCCCTTGCTGATGGAAGGAGGTTTGCACTCAAAATCTCACGATACATGGCCCCATTCATTCTTTCATGTACACGGATCAGTCGTCCTGGTCCCTTTGCAGAGAAACAGACCCAAAGCATGATGTTGCCACCCCCATGCTTCGCAGTTGGTATGGTGTTCTTTGGATGCAACTCAGCATTCACTCTCCTCCAAACACGATGAGTTGTGTTTCTACCAAACAGTTCTACTTTGGTTTCATCTGACCATATGACATTCTCCCAATACTCTCATGGAACATCCAAATGCTCTCTAGCAAACTTCAGACGGGCCCAGATATGTACTGGCTTAAGCAGGGGAACACGTCTGGCACTGCAGGATCTGAGTCCCTGGTGGCGTAGTGTGTTACTGACGGTAGCCTTTGTTACATTAGTCCCAGCTTTCTGCAGGTCATTCACTAGGTCTCCCCATGTGGTTCTGGGATTTTTGCTCACCATTCTTGTGATCATTTTGATCTCACGGGGTGAGATTTTGCGTGGAGCCCCTGATCGAGAGGAGATTATCAGTGGTCTTGTATGTCTTCCATTTTCTAATTATTGCTCCCACAGTTGATTTCTTCACACCAAGCTGCTTGCCTATTGCAGATTCAGTCTTCCCAGCCTGGTGCAGGTCTACAATTTTGTTTCCGGTGTCCTTCCACAGCTCTTTGGTCTTCACCATAGTGGAGTTTGGAGTGTGACTGTTTGAGGTTGTGGACAGGTGTCTTTTATACTGATAACAATGTCAAACAGGTGCCATTACTACAGGTAATGAGTGGAGGACAAAGGAGCCTCTTAAAGAAGAAGTTACAGGTCTGTGAGAGCCAGAAATCTTGTTTGTTTGTAGGTGACCAAATACTTATTTTCCACCATAATTTGCAAATAAATTCTTAAAAAATCAGACAATGTGATTTTCTAGATATGTTTTCTCATTTTGTCTCTCATAGTTGAAGTCAACCTATGATGTCAATTACAGGCCTCTCTCATCTTTTTAAGTGGGAGAACCTGCACAATTGGTGGCTGACTAAATACTTTTTTTTCCCCATTGTATCTTTTGATATAAATAAATAACATAAAAGAACCTATATCATATTATGTACTCTAGTTTCCTTAATCTGTTTTTACTTTTCCTCAGCTTGCCTTTTTCTTTTTTAACCTTCTATTTTATCTGAGATATTCTATCTCTGGTATGTGCAAATTAGGTAGTTTCTCTTTCCCCATCTGACACCTCTTTTAGGCTGAGGCCCCGCGTTGAAAAAACGCTGCTTTTTTGTTCCAGATTTTGCTGTGGTTTTTTGAGCCAAAGCCAGGAGTGGCTGAAAAAAATATAGCAAAATCTGCAACAAAAAAGCTGCATTTCCACAACATGGGGCCTCAGAATGTATAGAGCCCACTTGCAAAGAGATTAAGGGGGTCTTGAATCAGATCTTACCCCTGGCCAGTGGGGTAAAATCCACTCCAGTAACCGACAGAGGAGTATCTAGTAATAAAAGTTCAATGCCTAAAGCAGATATATACGAAAATTTAACAAAGATTGCTGTAGCCCCAGAGTCCACTAGGGCCTGGCCAGAAACAGATCTGTCCCCAAAGGATAGAGACACAAGTAACAGAATTTTATTGCGATTTTTGGAAGATACCTGGTTGCCTGAGTGCTTCTTCCGACCAGCACTCAGGCACTGAAGTTTTCTTCCAGTGTGCTTGGTGTGATAGAGCAGTCTCGGATAAGGTGAACCGGTTTACCACAGTACAGACAGAGGTTGTTCTGGAGACGATGCTCTCATCTAGTCTTGGTGTCCAGAGCTGGCAGTAGCATGGGTTCATCACTAGGGGTGATAAGGGGAAGAGTAGATCTTTTAGGGAGAGAGAGAGAGAGAGGAAGAGACAGAAGATTTAGATGAATCAGGCCCTACTCTCTCTTTACGTTTTTCCCGGAGTCTACAATTAATATGGACGGCCAAAGTCATGGCCTGCTCAAGAGTAGGAGGGTCTGGGTGACTTACCCAGACATCCTTAACATGATCACACAGGCCTTGTTTAAAGATAGCCCTCAAAGCAGACTCACACCAACCTGCAGTTACTCTGCACTTGCGAAACTCCGAGCGGATGTTACACTCTCATTCACATTTCGGGATCCCCTATGGACATTATAATACTTTCTGTTACTTGACTTTAATTTTTACTCAATCTATATCCATCTAACTTATGTACAAACTGTTTACTGTATAATATGATACTAATGTTTTTGGTCATGATTCTCTTGAGATTCTATATGTGATATACATAATAATAATATTCATTTCTTTACTTGATTTTACTTTTAGAAAAAGGTCATATGTAGCATGTCTATTTATTGGAGCATCTTGAATACTGCACTGAATAACTGTGTCAGGACTGCTTTAAAGTGAATGTGTCACCAGAAAACTACCTATTTTTTTAACCAATTTTTTTTTTATATATACAGTACAGACCAAAAGTTTGGACACACCTTCTCATTCCAAGAGTTTTCTGTATTTTCATGACTATAAAAATTGTAGATTGACACTGAAGGCCTCAAAACTATGAATTAACACATGTGGAATTATATACTTAACAAAAAAGTGTGAAACAACTGAAAATATGTCTTATATTCTAGGTTCTTCAAAGTAGCCACCTTTTGCTTTGATTACTGCTTTGCACACTCTTGACATTCTCTTGATGAGCTTCAAGAGGTAGTCACCTGAAATGGCCTTCCAACAGTCTTGAAGGAGTTCCCAGAGATGCTTAGCACTTGTTGGCCTTTTTGCCTTCACTCTGCGGTCAAGCTCACCCCAAACCATCTCGATTGGGTTCAGGTCTGGTGACTGTGGAGGCCAGGTCATCTGGCGTAGCACCCCATCACTCTCCTTCTTGGTCAAATAGCCCTTACACAGTCTGGAGGTGTGTTTGGGGTCATTGTCCTGTTGAAAAATAAATGATGGTCCAACTAAACGCAAACCGGATGGAATAGCATGCCGCTGCAAGATGCTGTGGTAACCATGCTGGTTCAGTATTCCTTCAATTTTGAATAAATCACCAACAGTGTCACCAACAAAGCACCCCCACACCATCACACCTCCTCCTCCATGCTTCACGGTGGGAACCAGGCATGTAGAGTCCATTCATTCACCTTTTCTGCATCGCACAAAGACACGTTGGTTGGAACCAAAGATCTCAAATTTGGACTCATCAGACCAAAGCACAGATTTCCACAGGTCTAATGTCCATTCCTTGTGTTCTTTAGCCCAAACAAGTCTCTTGTGCTTGTTGCCTGTCCTTAGCAGTGGTTTCCTAGCAGCTATTTTACCATGAAGGCCTGCTGAGCACAGTCTCCTCTTAACAGTTGTTGTAGAGATGTGTCTGCTGCTAGAACTCTGTGTGGCATTGACCTGGTCTCTAATCTGAGCTGTTGTTAACCTGCGATTTCTGAGGCTGGTGACTTGGATGAACTTATCCTCCGCAGCAGAGGTGACTCTTGGTCTTCCTTTCCTAGGGCGATCCTCATGTGAGCCAGTTTCTTTGTAGCGCTTGATGGTTTTGGCCACTGCACTTGGGGACACTTTCAAAGTTTTCCCAATTTTTCGGACTGACTGACCTTCATTTCTTAAAGTAATGATGGCCACTCGTTTTTCTTTCCTTAGCTGCTTTTTTCTTGCCATAATACAAATTCTAACACTCCATTCAGTAGGACTATCAGCTGTGTATCCACCTGACTTCTGAACAACACAACTGATGGTCCCAACCCCATTTATAAGGCAAGAAATCCCACTTATTAAACCTGACAAGGCACATCTGTGAAGTGAAAACCATTTGAGGTGACTACCTCTTGAAGCTCGTCAAGAGAATGCCAAGAGAGTGCAAAGCAGTAATCAAAGCAAAAGTTGGCTACTTTGAAGAACCTAGAATATAAGACATATTTTCAGTTGTTTCACACTTTTTTGTTAAGTATATAATTCCACATGTGTTATTTCATAGTTTTGATGCCTTCAGTGTGAATCTACAATTTTTATAGTCATGAAAATACAGAAAACTCTTGGAATGAGAAGGTGTGTCCAAACTTTTGGTCTGTACTGTATATTGAACATATTTTTAAGAATTTTTCATGATTTTTAATGATCCAGTATTGCCAATAGATGTCACAGCTTACCTATTCCCCTTCCCTGCACAGACAATATCTAGAAAACTCTTCTATAGACTTCAAGAGTTGACTCTGGTCCATTGCTGCCTATGGCCATGAGGCTGCTGTAAAGCATGTCACTAAAAGAGCAGAAGAGAAGCTCAGGCAAGATGGCAGCCCCAGTAATCCTGTACAGAAAATTGAATAAAAAACTACAATCATAAAATAAAAATAGATTAGAAAAAAGTGCTATATTTTACTACCTATTTTTAACCAATAGAAAATTGTTGACATTTTCCCTTTAAGTTTTAACTGGTGATGTCACTTCATGTTTGACAGAGGTCAGCCTATGAGAACAAAAATACAGATGGATCTATGGAAGAAAATTGATCATTTCATCCTGGAGACCTTTAGGATATGCTGACTTGATACATTTCCACTGTTGATTTCCCATTGTCAGAAATTAGCAGTTTATTTAAAAAATTCTGAAGCAGCAAAAATCACACAAAATGGATTGAATTTAGAATTCAGTGGGCAATTGCTGTAGACTGGCTGCTGTTTTTACCCTTTGCATTGTTAACACTGAAAGCTGAGGTGAAAACCTGTGGTATAAAATTACATGCTACAGCTTGAAATCCTGCACTGCAGGTCATTTTGCTTTGTAAGATATTTGTGCGGTCTGCGGATGAGATCTGTCAAAACTGTGCATTGTAGTGGATTAGGTACCAGAAAGTCTGTGACGGCCAATCCACTGCAGATAATTGCTGCATAGGTCAAGTCTTAAAAATTATATTTAGTATGTTTTCATATGTTTGCTGTTACAAAGAAAAGCAACGAAAGTGATGTCAAAGGTAAATGATGAACGCAAGCAATAATAACACATAGATCCATAAAAATAATGCATGGTAAATCGTGGAATTTCTTTTGTTTCTGTTTTTGACTATAAATTAATTAGTTGTCCGCTTAGTCTGTTTCTAATTATTCTGTAATTGCTCAGTATAATTCAGCCCTTTGTAACGCAGCTGATGGAGACTTATGAATAAAATACGTCTTTTGACAGTGCCGTTAATTTAGAACCATTATAAAATTTTGTTCTAGCCAAGAATTTGAAATGATATGTAATTAAGGTACGATGGCTCCAAAAGCCTACACACAAGTTATTCTTTTAATAATATACTGCTGGATTCGATGTATCCTAAATTATACCTTGCATTAGAAAGCCCTAAATATGTCCCAAAGTACACACAGATAACACTTCTACAGCCTCAGCAATCAGGTGCTGATTTTACACTTAAACCTATCATCAGTTTGTCAGACAGTTTAACTTTTTTCTACCTTTTTTGACAGAATGGTGTAGATTAGATTGGAAAGCAATACATTACACTTTTTTTTATATATATTTTCGGCAAGACTGTACTATATAAAGTAGTTCTGAAAAGAGATCATAGCAGCAGTCAAGCATCCTGGGTATACAGGGACATATGGATCAGTTTTTCTGCAACTCAGATCTTTACATTCATATGTCCATATTCTTAAAATAAGACTGGAATATTTCCATGTTTATTTTTGGGAGTCTTAATAAAACCCTTTCTAATGGATTTAATCTGTTAAAGACCATATGGTGTAACCAGTGGTGAACCTAGCCTCTTTGCTGCCTGAGGCGGACTATAGAAAGATGCCCCCCCCCCCCCAAAAAAAAAACCTGAGTTTCTATGCTACTAGTTTAACACACTGTTATCGTCGCACAATATACACAATACACAAAGTTATAAAACAGTTTATAAGAATTCTTCTTCCTGTATTACTTCAGTATCAGATCAACAACACGGCATTAACAATGAAAGTAACTTCACATATCTTCTGCTTGGTGGATGGACGAGCCCACGTGGCCCCCATTCTCTATAATAGGAGCGCCGCAGATAGCTGAGTACTGTACTTCGGCTATCTTTGGCAGTCCCATCGAGTGAATGAGAGCCACGCGGGTTCATCCATCCAAGTGACACACCTATATATATGGCTGCGGTCAGGCTGGATTCCCACCCAGTGAGGGGAAAAAACCCAATTCTCAGGCTCAGTGGGGGTCTCAGCAGACAGACCCCCATCACTCAGGTATTTATCCTCTATCATTTAGGTGAATACAGGGCAGTAACATTCTGTGACTTACAGGTGACGTCTCTGACTAATCGGTCACATTTCCCGTCTCTTCCCTCTGGACCGCCATGACCACTTCTTCCAGCTGTGACTTGTCTCTGTAAAGGTTGCAACACAGACATCTTTGGCTCCTCACTTTTCCAGGCATCCAACCCACATTGTCCTCACCTACACAAAGCCCCCATCCTGCTGCTACCCCCAATTATAAAATATATGATATAACCCCCCATAATGAATAATACTCCCAAGTGCATCTTTATATTAATAATGTCCGTGTGTACCGTGTATAAATAGTGCCCCTTATTAATAATACCCCAGGTGTTAACTAATTAAAAGGTTTTCCAGGTCATTAATAAACTAATCAGTGGGGTTCAAAAACCCAGGACCCCCACTGATCAGCTGTTTGAATGGTACCTGTGTAAGCGCCATGACCGCTTCTCTGTTTACATAGTGTATTTCATCTCATAGCGGCCATGTAATGTAACTACAGCCTCGTCCTGTACATGTCTACAGTATGTGACAAGGCTACAATTACATCACACGGTCACTATAAACAGACAGTGTATAATATAAACAGGTGCCATAGCCCATGTTTATAGCGCCCCATTTACACACACTATAAAGTTCCACAGCAGCCCCTGCACACAGTATTACACAGAGTTATGGACCGCAGCGGCCCCTGCACACTGTATTATGCCTCTCAGCGGCCCCTGCACACGGTATTATGCTCCATAGTGGCCCCTGCTCACGGTATTATGCCCCGCATTGGCCACTGCACACGGTATTATGTTCCGCAGCAACTCCTGCACACAGTTTTATGCCCCATATTGGCCCCTGCACTGGTATTATGCTCCATAGTGGCCCCTGCACTTGTATTATGCGCCATAGTGGCCCCTGCACTGGTATTATGCTCCAGAATGGCCCCTGCACAGGGTATTATGCTCCATAGTGGCCCCTGCACTGGTATTATCCTCCATAGTGGCCCTTGCACTGGTATTATGCTCCATAGTGGCCCCTGCACTTGTATTATGCTCTATAGTGGCCCCTGCACTCGGTATTATGCTCTATAGTGGCCCCTGCACTTGTATTATGCTCCAGAGTGGCCCCTGCACAGGGTATTATGCTCTATAGTGGCCCCTGCACTCGGTATTATGCTCTATAGTGGCCCCTGCACTCGGTATTATGCTCTATAGTGGCCCCTGCACCCGGTATTATGCTCCATAGTGGCCCCTGCACCCGGTATTATGCTCCATAGTGACCCCTGAACCCGGTATTATGCTCTATAGTGGCCCCTGCACTGGTATTATCCTCCATAGTGGCCCTTGCACTGGTATTATGCTCCATAGTGGCCCCTGCACTTGTATTATGCTCCATAGTGACCCCTGCACCCGGTATTATGCTCTATAGTGGCCCCTGCACCCGGTATTATGCTCTATAGTGACCCCTGCACCCAGTATCATGCTCTATAGTGGCCCCTGCACTCGGTATTATGCTCTATAGTGGCCCCTGCACTTGCATTATGCTCCATAGTGGCCCCTGCACCTGGTATTATGCTCCATAGTGACCCCTGAACCCGGTATTATGCTCTATAGTGGCCCCTGCACTTGTATTATGCTCCAGAGTGGCCCCTGCACAGGGTATTATGCTCTACAGTGGTCCCTGCACAGGGTATTATGCTCTACAGTGGTCCCTGCACAGGGTATTATGCCCCATAGTGGCCGACCCATGAACTATTATTATACTCTGGGGTCTTTTCAGACCCCAGAGTATAATGATTGGAGACCCAGAGGAGAATACAAACATAAAAATCAGAGTTACTTACCTATCCTGGACACCGGTGCACTCCTTGCAGCTTTCGGCCCTGTTTAATTGCGCACACACGTCACGTGATCAGGCCGGCGACGCGACCTGATGACGTCACCACAGGCCTCAAGCCTGCTCGGAGTTACATCGGATCGCAGGAGGTGAGTAACACTGTTTTTTATGTTCCCTCACCAACCCTAGGCCTCCGATTATTATAATAATAGTAGTATTTGCGGCCCGCGGCCTAACTTACCGATGCCCGCGGCCGCTCACAGCGGCATCCGCTTCCCTTTCTGCGGCCCATAGCAGAAGGGGAAGCGGGGGCGGCCACGAGCAGACGCGGGTAGGTAAATAAATAGGCCCTGACCTGCCGGGGGATACTCCAACAGGTTACGGCCTATTTATATAGATAAAAAAAAGCTATACTCACCTGCGATGCCTTGATGCAGCCGCCGCCTCCTCCTCTTGTCCGCGACGTGTATCAGCGTAGGCGGCGTGATGACGTCATTGTATCGCCGCCTGCGCTGAGATGCGACGTCTTGTAAACCAGCCCAGGACAGGTTTTTTTTTTTTTTTTTTTTTTTAAAGCGGCCTGTCCTGGGCTGGTTTACATTAAATAGTAAAATGCCGCCCCCCGGACAGTGCCGCCCGAGGCGGCCGCCTCACCTCGCCTCATTAGCGGTGCGCCCCTGGGTGTAACCTGTGCCATTGTATATGTACTGATTGTTTAAAAGCAGCAACAATGGATAACTGCTAGGTTTTAGTGATCCCAGATATGCTGTGCCAGGGAGTGATATTATCTTATGGATTCTCCAATTGCAATGGAAAACTGCATGAAGAGATGATGAAATGTATGAAATCCTCTGGAGGTCTTTTATTAACTCTTTGAAAACAAATATATTAAGAATAATAATGGGGGGCATGGCTAGGCATGCTCGTGGCAAGCAGTACTTTGTAGGAGCTCCGCTGTAAGTCCTGTTATAACGGGTGTTCCCGACCTGAAAATGGGCAAAACGCGCCCCAGAAAAACTGCTCCCTTTGGGGGAGCTGCAGGGCTCGTCAGACAGCGAGGCCGGTCTGGACGTGTCGGCTCAGCCATCTTCCTTGCCCCACGTGCGCTCAGACGGCCCGGCAAGCAGCGCTCTTCCTGCCTCACCGGCAGTGCAGCAGCTCCCTTCGCCTCTCTCTGCCGCCGGTGCCCACTGTTCCACACCTCACCTGACGACTTCTACTGTCACACGGCCGCCAGACTCCACACCTGAGCCTGCTTAAGCAGGAGGACACGTCTGCAACTGCAGGATCTGAGTTCCTGGTGGCGTAATGTGTTACTGACGGTAGCCTTTGTTACGTTAGTCCCAGCTTTCTGCAGGTCATTCACTAGGTCCCCCCGTGTGGTTCTGGGGTTTTGCTCACCGTTCTTGTGATCATTTTGACCCCACGGGGTGAGATCTTGCGTGGAGCCCCTGATGGAGGGAGATTATCAGTGGTCTTGTATGTCTTCCATTTTCTAATTATTGCTCCCACAATTGATTTCTTCACACCAAGCTGCTTGCTTATTGCAGATTCAGTCTTCCCAGCCTGATGCAGGTCTGCAATTTTGTTTCTGGTGTCCTTCAACAGCTCTTTAGTCTTCACCATAGTGGAGTTTGGAGTGTGACTCTTTGAGGTTGTGGACAGGTGTCTTTTGTACTGATAACAATTTCAAACAGGTGCCATTACTACAGGTAATGAGTGGAGGACAGAGGAGCCTCTTAAAGAAGAAGTTACAGGTCTGTGAGAGCCAGAAATCTTGCTTGTTTGTAGGTGACCAAATACTTGTTTCCTACCATAATTTGCAAATAAATTCTTTAAAAATCAGACAATGTGATTTTCTGGATTTGTTTTCTCATTTTGTCTCTCATAGTTGAGGTCTACCTATGATGTCAATTACAGGCCTCTCTCATCTTTTCTAGAGGGAGAACTTGCACAATTGGTGGCTGACTAAATACTTTTTTCCCCACTGTATCTGTCTTTGCTTTTTGCTATTGGATTTACTGTTTGACTGTGATGCCACAGAGTCCTCGTTAATGCCCTCCCCCCCCAGATCCTTCCTGTTACCCACCTGATGTATCGTATTCTCCCCGACCCTTCCGCTCCACTCCCTAACCCTAACCCTCTTTTCAGTGTCGGACTGGGATGTCTAGGCCCCACCAGTGTAATTGTTTCTAGGGGCCCACCATCAGGACCCCTGCAGATCAGCGGTACCGAGACAGGGCAGCTAAAGGTAATAACATGCAGGGAGCCATGCTGCTCACCCACTATACCATGTGCACCACTGCACTACCTAAACCTACTGCTACACCTTGTATGGCAAGTGAACAGAGTGGCTCCAAGAATTGCTACCTTTACCTGTAGCCACACTGTCCTGGAAAAGCTGATCTGCAGAGGTCCTGGCTGTTGTATCATCGCAGATGTAATATTGATGGCCTATCCTAAGGACAGGCCATCAATATTAGAAAGATGGATAAATCCTTTAAAGAGGTTGTCCAGGAATTGGAGCAACCCATGGAGCTGGCGGGAGGTGTAAAGTAAAAAATAAGTAAATTAAAAAGCATACTACTTTGTCCCTGGCACTCCATTGTCCACTGCCAGTGTCCATTCAGTCTCGTGCCAGCGACTTCTTGCTGGGAGTCCTGCACCTCATGTGATCGCTAAGACCAATTAGGTACAGGATTTCCAGAAATGAGGCGCCGCCATGAGACCGAACAGACACAGGCGGCGGACAACGGGGTGCTGGGGACAAGTGAGTATGCTTTTTTTTTTTTATTTTCTTATTTTTACACCTCCCTGGTGGCCGACACAGTGGTCGCTCCAGTTTATGGACAACCTCTTTTAAGGGGTTGTCTGGGCCAAATTTTTCTATGGTCACGTCACTGGTCCCCCCACATAGTGGCCTCTTCACTGGTTCCCCCATACTGTAGGGGAACAGTGATTGGGTCATTATATTGTGTGGGAGCAGTGATGGAGGCTAACATCCTGTGGGGGGACATTAAACTGTGTGGGGCATATTAAAGGGGTTGACCAGGGTTAATCTTTTTTGTGGCCTATGCTCAGGATAGACCATAAATACCTGATCAGTGGGGGGCAGACACACGGCCCCATCAGCTGTTCGGAGCCACTTCCGGAGCCCGTTCTGTACACAACACGGGACCGAAAGCAGAAAGCTCCATCCGCTGTATAGCAGCCCGGCGCCTTCACTGCAGCTCAGCTCCTACTGACTTCAATAAGTGCTGAGATACAGTGAAGGTGCCCAGCTAATACACAGTGGACAGAGCTTTCTGCTTCTGGCCCTGTATTGTGTACAGTACAGGCATCAGAGGTGGCTCCGTACAGCTGATCGGTCCGGGGTCAGCCCCATACAGATCAGGTATCTATGGCCTATCCTGAGGATAAACCATAACAAATTATGCCTGGACAATCCCTTTAATATACCCCCCAGGGCCCCCCTAATGTGCCACACTTTAAAGAGGTTGTCCAGTATAATTTTTTTTTTTTTTATAATTAGTCCGGGGGGAGGTGAATCCCCCCTACCCCCCCCCCCAAAAAAAACAAACATATTAAACATACTCACCTGTACCCAGTGTCTTCCCAGCACGGTGCGGTCCTGCAGCTCCGCCGTCTTCTTTTGCCAGAAGTCCTCACTGGCTGTGACGTCCCAGGTCCCTTCCCTTAGGCCGCTGATTGGCCTCAGGGGTCACATGACGTCACAGGTAGTCATGTGCAGGGGGAACTTCAGCTGGAAGAAAACAACAAAACTGCAGGACCAAACCGCGCTGGGAGACACTGGGGACAGGAGAGAAAGTTTTTTTTTTTTTTTTTTTGGTTTTGCTTTTTTTCACCTGCCCCGGCGTAATAAAAAAAAAAAATGAAGGAGCCACTGTATGGAGTATAAGCTCCACAGTGGCCCCCACCCAGTATTATATACTCCCCACAGTGGCCCCCACCCAGTATTATATACTCCTCAGACCCCAGAGTATAATAATCGGAGGCCCATGGAAGTGATTAAAAATAACAAACTCTCATACTCACCTTGACTTACCTTTCCTTGGCATCCTCGCTCCATCCTGTCGTTTTCAGCGTCTTCAGGACCTTTTCCGACGTCGCTGCTAAGGCCTGTGATTGGGCCTCAGCGGTCACGTGGGGGCGCACTGACGTCATTACCCGGCCGCGCCCCATGTGACCGCTGGGGCCTAATCACAGGCCTCAGTCACATGACAGAGGAATGCCGGAGAAGACGCTCTGCCCCGGAGAGGTGAGAATATGCATTTATTATTTTCAGTCACCTCCCCTGGGTGCCCTGCCCTGCCATCTATTGGAAAGGGGCCTGGTAATATGCCCTGGCCCCTTTCCAATAACAGTATGTATAGCGGTCGGGGAACCAGGCTTTGCCCGACCACTATCATAGTGGTCCGGGGCCCCGGCCATCTCCAGCTGGCCACAGGTCCCATACCCCGCTGAGCCCAGTCGTTACGCCACTGGTCAGGGGCCCGATCGGGATGGTCAGGATCCCGATCGGGCCCTCATGACATGAGGACTAATAGTCGGGGCTCAGGGCCCACCGGTGGATTCACCGGTTCCCCGATGGGCCAGTCCGACCCTGCCTCTTTTATGTATCACCTTTGTTGTTATTGTGTTGTTACTTGTTTGCTGCTGTTATACAAAAAACTTAAATAAAAATCTTAATGTTAAAAAAAATAAATAATAATAATAATAATAATAATAATAATAATAATAATAATAACAATTCAAATTCAAGGCATAGCTCCCTGATCACCTGAAACTGTTAATTGTATATATAAATATATTATATTATTTATATATAAATAGAATCCTGAGCATTTGTTATCCATTACAAATGGTCATAAACATAAAAACATGTTGACTACAATCTACAATAATGGGGCATATATAACCTGATCTTATCAAAGTTTATCGTTATTAAATACATCCAATTGACATAGACAAATTAAAGAAATGTCACTTGATATTGAACACAGTAATGATACAATCCTGCAAAATTTGTAACAGGATGGACTGGCCCTTTAGAGTTCATAGTTCACCATCTCTATAAAGAACATTGGATAAAGTTTTGTTACCCCATGATAAGCTATTATTATATTATTTTCTTGCTAGATTTTGGTTGATCTAACTTGGATTGCACATGTTCAGATGTAGAAGTTGTTAAACGAACGTTCATACTATAGAACATACCATATTGTGAAACTGGTAAGACAAATGTGACTACAAATATTGTGCAAGTACAATTATTTTGATACTGTGTTCAGCTATTAGATTAAATCAGGTCATGTTTCATTATTTTAGTAAGTAATGTTATATATCACAACAACAGAAACAAAAATAGTTAACTCTCTTTACCTCTTTACTACATGAACTTGTAAATTAACAAATAAAGACCTATAATTCATATTTTTCCTTCAATTATCTCTTGATAACATAACATGTTCAATATGAGCCTGAAGCTGGGAATGATACCACAACTGTCGTTAAGGTCCGATGGACCTTAATGACTACAGACCTGTAGCATTGACATCCCACCTGATGAAGATCTTAGAGAGATTGGTTCTCACACATCTCCGCCCTCTAGTGAGCTCGGCTATGGACCCTCTCCAGTTTGCTTATCGTCTGGGCATTGGGGTGGATGATGCCATCATCCACCATCTGCACAGAGCTCTTTCTCAGCTGGGGAAACCAGGGAACACTGTGAGAATAATGTTCTATGATTTCTCCAGTGCTTTTAACACCATACAGCCAGGGCTACTGAGAGACAAGCTGGCCTTTGTTGGAGTGGACCATCACCTCTCCAACTGGATCCTAGACTACCTCACAATTCGACCTCAGTATGTGAGAACCCGGGACTGTGTGTCAGACACCATGATCTGTAATACGGGGGTACCTCAGGGTACAGTTCTTGCCCCTTTCCTCTTCACACTGTACACTGCAGATTTTAGGTGCAACTCATCTAGCTGCTACGTACAGTAGTATTCTGATGACTATGCAATAGTAGGCCTCATCACAGACGAAGATAACAGGGAGTACAGAGATTTGAACCGGGATTTTGTGGATTGGTGCCAGCGGAACCACCTTAGTATTAATGCTGGGAAGACCAAGGAGATGATGGTGGACTTTCGTAAGTGCAGATACCCTCCTAAACCAGTGGACATCAGGGGAAGGGCTTTGAGATTGTCAACACCAATAAGTACCTGGGTGTGCTCCTCAATAATAAACTGGACTAGGCAGATCACCTGGATGCACTGTACAGGAAGGACCACAGCAGACTCTACCTGCTTAAAAGGCTGAGAGCCTTTGGAGTCCAGGGGACACTTCTTAGGGCCTTTTTCAACTGTAGTGGCATCAGCCATCTCCTTTGGAGTGGCCTGCTGGGGGAGTAGCATATCAACCAGGGATAGGAATAGACTGGACAAGCTGATTAGAATGGCCAGCTCTGTCCTTGGGAGCCCCCTGGACCCAGTGCAGGTGGTGGGTGACAGAAGGATACTGTCCGTGGTGAGCTCCATGCGGGAGAATAACTTCCATCCAATGCATGAGACCGTGATAGCACTGGGCAGTACTGTCTTAATATAATGACAAGGCGTTGTTTGAGGAGTTAAGACTCCGGCGGACTCTTGATGATGGACCCGGGGGTTCTGGCCTCATTCCAACTCCCGGGTCATGTGATTGTAACCAGTTGTCCACCCCCTCCCTCCTCCCCTAATCTCATAGGTAATTACCTGTGCTATGGGGTCTGGCTTTACTATAGTCAGCCTGTCCCTATAGCACAGGCAATTACTTGTGAGACCAGTAGAGGAGGGAAGGGTTGGAGTAACCTTGGGGAGGAGGGAGAGGGCAGAACAACCCAGGGTTTGAAGCATTGGCTTCGATCATGTGACCTGGGGATAGGAACCAGGCCAGAACCCCCAGATCCATCATGAAGAGTCCACCTGATCAGGTAAGATAATCTTAACTCCCTTTATTAAAATAAAAAATATAGTACAGTATAAAATGATACAATATGAAAAAATACACCTATGTATTATAAAGCAAAACATAATTTGGTAGCACAACAGATAAAAAAAATAGGGAATTGCAGATTGTTTGTCAGATTTCCAAATCTTGTAGTCTTGTGATTTTTTTAAAATCTAAGTTGTTGAATGGATCCAATGGATTATTACCAGAGAATACCTAGAGGCTAGTGCCAGCTGTCAAAGAGTGGAGCCTATCAATCCTCCTATTTCTTAATGGGAGGTTTGGACTGCTCTGCAAAGGATCTGTATGCAGCTTTGTTGTGCATTACAGCCCCAATGTAATCAATGGGGTAATTAGGAAGACATGACCCAGCAATCTGAATTTACATACAATTGTGTTAATCCTTAAAGAAAAAGGCAACCACATACTGTACACTAAGCTAAAATGTTTAGTCAAAGAAGCAATTACCCATGGGCATAGTGAGTATTGTCCCTGGAGTGTGCCCTTTTAAAGTTTAAATATGACTGTACACTGTAATGTATATTTCTTGTTGTCTCAAGCAGAATCACGACTTAGAATGTAAATATGCTGATCGATTAACCATGTTGGTCCGATATGTCCATCATTATTGGCAACTGTAAAAAAGAGACTGGTTTGGAGGTGTCCACTCGTAATTGATCTTCAGATTGGTTAAGGACTCCAGTTTGTCTTAAAACAAATTCAGTACAATACCATGGCATGCTAAAAAAGGCCCTAAGAGTTTGCAGTTCAACCTCCCTACTGGGTAGCCACACAGAGATACAAATAGGATAGTTAACATAGCATTTTGAGATCACAAAACCATGTTATATTCAGAAAAACTACTTAACTTGTGATACATATATCTGGACATGACTAGCAAAGATGACATGTAAGGATTGACATATTTGTAACTGGTACAGGATGCTTTGTTTCCCCAAATGTAAGGGCATTGGATAACTGTTTATGGTTGCTGGATGACGCAGATTCATTCCTTCAGTGGCAAACTTTATGGAATAAATCATATAATGTATTTTATTTTAACCTCTGTATTGCTGTGCAGATTGGTAATCAGAAGTCTGTTCAAGATGACATGACTTATTCACTCTCTAGACATATACAACAATATACTGAGTGCAGGGAACAAGGCTCCCACTATGGCTGAAAACAACATTTAAAATAAAAAATATCTTGTTCCAGTAAATCATTGCTTTTATAGTTATACAGAATTTACAAAGCTGTGTTTAGCTAATGTTACCCCATGGCAGCTCACTGACATCTTAAATTAGGTAATTTAATGACATAATTGAAAGCAATTTTCTCAGTATAAGTAGAAAAATTTGTGTAGAATGCTAGAATTACTCTATTTCACAGCATCAAATACATCATTAGCAATCTGACATACAAAATTATAGAATTGAGACCAAGTTCATGGGTTGGAAAGTGAGAATGGAGAAGATTACAGGAACAAAACTAATGTGATTTTAAATAAACAAGGTAAATTTCTTGTACTTAAAAACTGTAAATTGTGTTAAAAAAGTAAATGTAGAAAGTTTAGAAAAACATGAAATGCAGAGGGGTTAAATATGTTTCTGGACAAACTTAACTACTGTAAATATCCATATAGTCAAATTGTACATATATTCAGATGTAGCAAAGTGTAGCTTGACATGTAATACCAAGTTATCAGATTCAAGTTAAACATTGCTACAGAAATGTACCTTGGGGTTAAGTGCAGGGGAGGAGGGGTTGCAAACACATTTGAGTGGGCCCCCTACTCAGGTATACCAATATTATAGTGGTAGATACTGGTTCAACACAGGGCCCTGCAGACCATTTAAATTTCTGCAGTACAGGATAAATTTTGTGACTTGCAGGTGATGACTGTAGTCTTTTACCTTTCCCATGTCTTTCATTTGGACTGCCATGACCACTTCTTCCAGCTGTGACTTGCCTTTGTAAAGTTTGCAACAAAGACGTCTTTGGCTCTTCACTTGTCCAGACACCTCACCCACATTTTCCTCACCTACACAAAGCCTCATCCTATTGCTAAGCCAAATTGTAAAATATATCATCTAAAAATCCCCTGGAAATGAATAATACCACCTGTATGTATCGTTACATTAATAATGCCCCTTTATGTCCCCTTGAATTTATAGTATACGTGCTATTAATAATAACCCATAATTAATCATGTCACCTAATTAATAATGCAGCCAACTGCTGCCTTAAATTAATACTGCCCAATTCCCCAGAGATTAATAAAACCCTGTAATACCCTTGTATTAATTATGTCCCTGATGCCCCCTTACATAAATATTGCCACATAATGCTTATCCTTAGGATAGGCAATACATGCCTGAATGCTGGGGTGCTGACAGCCAGCAAATGTCCCCATAGTGTAAAAAAAAAAAAGTAATAAAAATTATACCCTCCTGTCTCTGATCCACTGATAGAGTGGGAGCTGGAGTCGTTGCTACCTCTTCTTCTTTTTTTTCTCTAACTTGTAAGCTGCAAGCCACTTCAGGCCTGCGGCCTATAAGGTGCCGTGTCAAGAAGATGGCTGTTTCCCTGCACAGACATACATGATGACATCACTGCAATGCACCGCCGGCATCGGGAAATAGATGTCATGTTTTCACGGTAGCTTGTAGGATGCAGGCCTGGAGTGGCTATGGCTTAAAAGTTAGAGGATAAAAAAAGAAGCAGCAACAGTGGCTTCACACTTCAGGGGATCAGAAATAGGTGAGTATAATATTCCAGCTTACAATACATTTCAAATTGCTACCTGCACTGCCTGTGTTTGCAGTGACCCAGTGGTGGACCCGAAACAGTTTTCCCCCTGCCTCCCTGCTAGTCATACCTCTGCTTTGCTACATCTGTAGTTAACAATAGCTGCATTTAAATGAAGTTGAACTTCAATACTCCGCATAGCCCATGCACAAAGTATCAAGATGTTTCTGGGATATAAAGACCATTTAGTATTTTCAGACATATATTAAAAGTACTTTACTAACTGTATTGTTTGTGTGACTTTCTTCAGCATTTGGTCAGCAAGCTTACAAGTACAACACAGTGATCGTGAAAAGGAAACTGCTAAGTTGAATATACAGAGAGCAACAAGTTATACTGAATCTTTCCCCACAAAAATGTTTAACAATCTGCATACCATCTCCTGTTGCATAACATACTCTCCACAGATAAGACTATACAGTGGGGGAAAAAAGTATTTCGTCAGCCACCAATTGTGCAAGTTCTCCCACTTAAAAAGATGAGAGAGGCCTGTAATTTACATCATAGGTAAACCTCAACTATGAGAGACAAAGTGAGAAAATATATCTAGAAAATCAAATTGTCTAATTTTTTAAGAATTTATTTGCAAATTATGGTGGAATATAAGTATTTGGTCACCTACAAACAAGCAAGACCTGTAACTTCTTCTTTAAGAGGCTCCTCTGTCCTCCACTCATTACCTGTAGTAATGGCACCTGTTTGAAATTGTTATCAGTACAAAAGACACCTGTCCACAACCTCAAAGAGTCACACTCCAAACTCCACTATGGTGAAGACCAAAGAGCTGTGGAAGGACACCAGAAACAAAATTGTAGACCTGCACCAGGCTGGGAAGACTGAATCTGCAATAGGCAAGGAGATTGGTGTGAAGAAATCAACTGTGAGAGCAATAATTAGAAAATGGAAGACATACAAGACCACTGATAATCTCCCTCGATCAGGGGCTCCACGCAAGATCTCACCCCGTGGGGTCAAAATGATCACAAGAACGGTGAGCAAAAATCCCAGAACCACATGGGAGGACCTAGTGAATGACCTGCAGAAAGCTGGGACTAACGTAACAAAGGCTACCGTCAGTAACACACTACGCCGCCAGGGACTCAAATCCTGCAGTGCCAGATGTGTCAACTCGTCGTGTTTGGAGGAGAGTGAATGCTGAGTTGCATCCAAAGAACACCATACCTACTGTGAAGCATGGGATGGCAACATCATGCTTTGGGGCTGTTTCTCTGCAAAGGTACCAGGATGGCTGATCCATGTACATGAAAGAATGAATGGGGCCATGTATCGTGAGATTTTGAGTGCAAACAAAATCATTACAATGATTCAGCATTACAATGATCCCAAGCACACCACCAGGGCAACGAAGGAGTGGCTTCGTAAGAAGCATTTCAAGGTCCTGGAGTGGCCTACCCAGTCTCCAGATCTCAACCCCATAGAAAACCTTTGGAGGGAGTTGAAAGTCCGTGTTGCCCAGCGACAGCCCCAAAAGCTCACTGCTCTAGAAGAGATCTGCATGGAGGAATGGGCCAACATACCAGCAACAGTGTGTGCCAACCTTGTGAAGACTTACAGAAAACGTTTGACCTCTGTCATTGCCAACAAAGGATATATAACAAAGTATTGAGATGAACTTTTGTTATTGACCAAATACTTATTTTCCACTATAATTTGCAAATAAATTCTTTAAAATTCAAACAATGTGATTTTCTGGATTTGTTTTCTCATTTTGTCTCTCATAGTTGAGATCTACCTATGATGTCAATTACAGAACTTGCACAATTGGTGGCTGACTAAATACTTTTTCCCCACTGTATGATCAATGTGACAGGTTCCCTGACTATCTCATAGAAACATGGCTATGTTATGCAACAGTAGGACGTTACACAGAGACACACAAGAGGAGGTAGGAACCATGTGGTATGTAACATAGGGATTTTGCTAATTTTAGTTAAAGGGAGTCTGTGAGATGCTCCGTCACTTGAGACTTAACCCACAGTGACATCACAGAATGTTAAAGCCATCAATTATGATCAATGGAAATCATTGGGTGGGGTTTACTCATGAGAGCTGGAGCACTTGTTGGGCTTGGGACCACCCTAAAGGCATATGTGACCTAATTTGCATATAGAATATAGGTTCTTTTTCTCTGCACTGCTAAGTCTATTTGCAGTCACAAAAATATCTTGCAGATGTCTTTAAGTCTCACATCCAGTACTATTAGCTTAATAATCATAAAGCATCTCAAATACTTTCTTTAAAGTGTAATGACCTAGGCACACAGCAGTACCACAGTCATGGACTATGTATATTGGCACATGGAGTCCTTATGGACCCATATTATGAATCTGGAGACACTCCATTTCCTGTATTATGGTGGTAAAGCACCTAACTGAATTTTTTACAGATACAGTTGAAACCAGAAGTTTACATACACTATATAAAAATACACATATGCATGTTTTTCTCACTATCTGACATGAAATCAGAATAAACCTTTCCCGTTTTAGGTCAGTTAGGATTAGCAAAATTATTTATTTTTGCCAAATGGCAGAATAATGAGAGAGAGAGAATTTTTAAGGCATTTTATTACTTTCTGCAGTGAAAAGTTTACATATACTAAGATTATTATGCCTTTAAACAATTTGGGACAGCCCATATGATCTTTAGAAGCTTCTGATAGGGTTATTGGCAACATTTGCGTTAATTAGAGACACACCTGTGGATGTATTTTAAAGGCACACCTGAAACACACTGCTTCTATGTGTAACATCATGGGAAAGTCTAAAGAAATTATCCAAGATATCAGGAAGAGAATTGTGAACTTGCACAAGTCTGGTTCATCCTTGGGTGCAATTTCCAGATACCTGAAGGTGCCTCGTTCATCTGTACAAACAATTATATGCAAGTAAAAACAAGTTGGGAATGTCCAGCCATCATAACGCTCAGGAAGGAGACGGGTTCTGTGTCCCAGAGATAAATGTGCTTTGATACGAAATGTGCATATCAACCCATGAACAAAAGCAAAAGACCTTGTGAAGATGCTGGCTGAAGCTGGTAAGAGTGTGTCATTATCCACAGTGAAACGAGTACTGTATTGACATGGGCTGAAAGGCCACTCTGCCAGGAAGGAGCCAATACTCCAAAAAAAACATAAAAAAGCCAAATTAATTTTTGCAAATGCACACAGGAACAAAGACCTTAATTTTTGGAGACATGTCCTGTGGTCTGACGAAACTAAAATTGAATTGTTTGGTCGTGATGACCATTGTTACGTTTGGAGAAAAAAGGGAGAAGCTTGCAAGCCTAAAAACACCAACCCAACTGTGAAACACGGGGATGGCAGTATCATGTTGTGGGGTTGTTTTGCTGCAGGAGGGCCTGGTGCACTTCACAAAATAGATGGCATCATGAGGAAAGAACATTATGTGGCAATACTGAAGCAACATCTCAAGACATCAGCCAGGAAGTTAAAGCTTGGGCGCAAATGGGTCTTCCAAATGGACAATGACCCGAAGCATACTGCCAAACTGGTTACAAAGTGGCTTAAGGATAACAAAGTCACTGATTAGGCCATCACAAAACCCTAATCTCAATCCTATTGAAAATTTATGGGCAAAGCTGAAAAGGCAGGTGCGAGCGCAGTTACACCAGTTCTTTCAAGAGGAATGGGCCCAAATTCCTATCAACTATTGTGGAAGAGAGAAATCAGACGATACCTTTTAGAGGATCAAATATACTCAGTTAGCCTCTAAAAGGTATCACCTGATTTCTTTACACTTCCACTACTTTCTATGGCTAACATGGTACAACATTATACTACTACCAACTATTGTGAGAAGCTTGTGGAAGTATATCCAATACGTTTGACCCAAGTCATACAGTTTAAGGGCAATGGTACCAAATACTAATGAAATGTAAGTAAACTTTTGACTTTGCAGAAAGTAATAAAAATGCCTTAAAAAATTCTCTCTCTCTCATTATTCTGGCATTTGACAAATCTAAATAATTTTGGTAATCCTAATTGACCTAAAACAAGAAAGGTTTATTCTGATTTAATTTCAGATAGTGAGAAAAACATGCATATGTGTATTTTTATATAGTCTATGTAAACTTCTGGTAGACTAGAGTAGAATATGATCCACCCATTCAACTGGTCATAGGCACATCTGCATCTTGACATTGACCTGTTGATTGGTCATAAGAGCTAGCATTAGGCATTGTGGCAGTTAGCCCAACACCAAGGGAGCAAAGTAAAGAACTTTTATATAAAGAAAATGGAGTCAAATAGATATAAAATGCCCAAGTAGAAATTAAATTAGCCCAAAACGTCTCTGTATATGTTTTCCTTTTTTAACAAGTCATGGAAGAAATCTATAGAAAATTGCTGAATTAACACTGATCATCGAAGTAACCTTTAATGCAAACATTATAGGAATCGTGCTTTAATACCTCTGATATACGCTTTGTAGGAATTTCAGAGTGAATATTTTACTGTGTATTTTTTCAAATATGAATTACAATCGGTCAAGAGAAGCGTGCAATCTTTGTGACAGCATGGTACAACATGGGTAATCGTCACAAAACTGCATCTAACAGCAGCTGAACACCATGTGACTCTTCTTGGAAGCATAATTATCAAGCTGCCTGCCGCCTGGCTACATGGATTCATAGTTACCAAGGTTGGAAATAGGCCAAGGTCCATCAGGTTTAGCTAATTAATTGTAAATCTGTTATGTTGATCCAGAGGAAAGTAAAACAAAACCCCAGTGAACCATCTACAATCCTCTAATTCAGCCGGAAAGACGGAGAAAGTTCAAGCAGTGAAAGAAACACTCATTCTGGAGTGGCCAATCCCATCTCTCATGTTTACACAGACCCTCCAAGTGTAACCCTTTTAGTAGTAAAGGATCTAGTCTTTTCTATTTTTACTGCCAAAGTACTCCTGAAATCCTAAGTCTAAAGTGGCCGACTTTGACATGTGAATGGTGCCGTTAGGGATCTTATCTGTGACTGAGGCAGAATGCAGAAAACCTGCAAACCTTGAACAGAATTTAGCTTTTTTATCATGATATTTGCTGTGTACTTGGTATTTAGCAAAACTGTACAATACACTAAACTGTACACATAGACAGTCCATAATACAAGCTGATTATTATGGTGATTGATTTCTCAGCTGTAATGTGGGAAGTGTAATTCACTAACATGCTACTGTATTTTTCAGACTATAACATAAAAGGTTTTGCATGAAAATCTTACAGTTCACAGTAACATAACCACTTTCTTAAGCCCCTAACAGACACATTAAGGCTAAGGCCCCACGTAGTGGGCCGCAGCAAAAAACGCTGTGGGAAAAAATCACGGTGGAAATGCATCGCAGTTTTCACAGAAAGTCTGCAGCAGTTTCCTCTGCAGACTTTCTGCTTCCATTATACCTTTAGGGAAACCACTGACATTTCCGTAGGTATAATTGACATGTTGCGATTTCCAAAACCGCATATTTTCCCGCAATGTGTGGATGGGATTCTAGCTGTTCCAGCTGTCATGCCTTTTTATTTTTATTACAGTGCAGACCCAGTATAATAACATACCATGTCAATTTTCTATGCTGTTCACCACATGGAACAACATTCCATCCAAGAATAATACTAATTCCATGGTAGCAGTGAATGATCTTTGACAAATGTAGAAAGTGATGACAATAATAATAAAAGGGAGTTTGTCACCAGAACCCAGCAAATCCACCCAACCCCACAGATAGATAGGTTAGGGGCACTTGAATCAAATGGTGTTTTCCCCTTGTGAGTTGATGCCTCCATTGCTAAGATGCAATTTTTGTCTATAAGCAAATTAACTTTTGGAGCATTGAGGACATTGTCATTGCTCCAAAGATCTCACTTGCATATTGACAAAAAATTATATCTCGGCAAAGGAGGCATCGATTCATGAATGATAAACACTGTTTGATTCAAGTGAGCCTAACCACAGTCATATGAAAAAGTTTGGGCGCCCCTTTTTAATTTTATTTTTTTTTTTTTTTTTTTTTTGGGGGGGGGGGCCATTCCCTTTTTTTTTTTTTATTTTTTATAGGGGGACAGTTTTGTATTGGGGTTGGGGGGGGGGTTGTTAAAAAATTTATTAAATTGGGGATTTTCTTATTTTTTTTTTCTTCTCCCCTTTTTTTCTCCTCGGTTTGGGGGGCCAAAGCCCGAGGGGGGGGGGGGGGGGGGGGAGGGGGGGGGGGGGGGGGAACACCCCGCCCGGGAGGGGCCCTAAATTAAATTAAAGGGGCCAAACTTTTTATATACCTATCTATCTGCAGGTCTGAGCTTACAGTGGGGAAAAAAAGTATTTAGTCAGCCACCAATTGTGCAGGTTCTCCCACTTAAAAAGATGAGAGAGGCCTGTAATTGTCATCATAGGTAGACCTCAACTATGAGAGACAAAATGAGAAAACATATCTAGAAAATCACATTGTCTGTCTGATTTTTTAAGAATTTATTTACAAAATATGGTGGAAAATAAGTATTTGGTCAATAACAAAAGTTCATCTCAATACTTTGTTATACAGTATATCCTTTGTTGGCAATGACAGAGGTCAAACGTTTTCTGTAAGTCTTCACAAGGTTGGCACACACTGTTGCTGGTATGTTGGCCCATTCCTCCATGCAGATCTCCTCTAGAGCAGTGATGTTTGGGGCTGTTGCTGGGCAACATGGACTTTCAACTCCCTCTAAAGGTTTTTTATGGGGTTGAGATCTGGAGACTGGGTAGGCCACTCCAGGACCTTGAAATTCTTATGAAGCCACACCTTCGTTGCCCTGGCAGCGTGCTTGGGATCATTGTCATGCTGAAAGACCCAGCCACATTTCATCTTCAATGCCCTTGCTGATGGAAGGAGGTTTGCACTCAAAATCTCACGATACATGGCCCCATTCATTCATTCATGTACACGGATCAGTCATCCTGGTCTCTTTGCAGAGAAACAGCCCCAAAGCATGATGTTGTCACCCCCATGCTTCACAGTCGGTATGGTGTTCTTTGGATGCAACTCAGCATTCACTCTCCTTCAAACACGACGAGTTGAGTTTCTACCAAATAGTTCTACTTTGGTTTCATCTGACCATATGACATTCTCCCAATACTCTTCTGGAACATCCAAAAGCTCTCTAGCAAACTTCAGACGGGCCCGGATATGTACTGGCTTAAGCAGGGTGACACGTCTGGCACTGCAGGATCTGAGTCCCTGGTGGCGTAGTGTGTTACTGATGGAAGCCTTTGTTACGTTAGTCCCAGTTTTCTGCAGGTCATTCACTAGGTCCCCCCGTGTGGTTCTGGGATTTTTGCTTGTCGTTCATGTGATCATTTTGACCCCACGGATTGAGATCTTGCGTGGAGCCCCTGATGGAGGGAGATTATCAGTGGTCTTGTATGTCTTCCATTTTCTAATTATTGCTCCCACAGTTGATTTCTTCACACCAAGCTGCTTGCCTATTGCAGATTCAGTCTTCCCAGCCTGGTGCAGGTCTACAATTTTGTTTCTGGTGTCCTTCCACAGCTCTTTGGTCTTCACCATAGTGGAGTTTGGAGTGTGACTCTTTGAGGTTGTGGACAGGTGTCTTTTATACTGATAACAATTTCCAACAGGTGCCATTACTACAGGTAATGAGTGGAGGATAGAGGAGCCTCTTAAAGAAGAAGTTACAGGTCTGTGAGAGCCAGAAATCTTGCTTGTTTGTAGGTGACCAAATACTTATTTTCCACCATAATTTGCAAATAAATTCTTAAAAAATCAGACAATGTGATTTTCTAGATATGTTTTCTCATTTTGTCTCTCATTGTTGAGGTCTATCTATAATGACAATTACAGGCCTCTCTCATCATGTTAAGAGGGAGAACTTGCACAATTTGTGGCTGACTAAATACTTTTTTTTCCCCACTGTATATGCAGGGTTCCGGTGACAGACTTTCTTTAAATAGTTTAGTCAATTAACTGAAATTTCTCTTTAAAAAAAAAAAAAAATCCTCATATGTGGATATTCTTGACCCATGTCTGTCAACCCACCACCTGCTGTTATTTTCATGACCTCTCTTAAGATCCACCTAAAGTGTTTGTTGCTTTTGCAAGTAAACAATTTCTAATGCTCTAATTTTTTATTTTTTGGTTGCACATTAACATGAATCACTTCCCTATCCATGTACAAAAAGGACCGTGGGACTGAGATCCCGAGCATGTACAGTATTACCAATAGCACTGGACAAATTAGGTGAATATTTTGAGAGGAAATCAAAAGAACAACAGAGGGCACCAGAACAATTATATAACAGCAATATATAAACACATGGTCTTTTTTTTTTTTTTTTTAGAAATTAATTTTTCTAATTAAAAAAGTTATATTTTGCATGATCTGACAGAGAATTGAAATAAAGGATTACCTCTTTAAGGACACTATTACTATGTAATAAGTTCATCGCACAGACATGTTCCTCACATTTTGGATATCGGTTTCTTAACACAGACATTAACTTTTCCAGTAACTTTCAGATCCTTTTAGGACCCTTGTTAGTGGTCAACTCAAGTAAAATCTGTCTTTATAAATTTGCTTGTCCCTGTAACTAAATGTAATTCAGCTAATTGGCCACTCATACACCACACTGCAGCTGCTTTCTGTAAGCTGCTCGGCTAGATGAAGCACTTAAATACAATTATAAAGCAGCCACTGGCAATCTAGTATTAGTACTTGCCATTTAAGTGCAGTTCATTCCATTTGGCAGCTGTTAAAAAAAGACAATGATACACACATACAGTATAATACATAAAATTTAAAGGGAATATTATAGAGTTAAAGGTTATCAAAAATCTATACTAAAACAGTCTTTATATCAGATGGTTCCATATTAACACGTTCTTGCCTTACAAAGTTATTACTAATGAATTAATAATGATTGGTTCAACTACAATTTGTTATACAGCAGAATACATAGTACAGTACAGTGAAACATTGATACTAAGTGGTATAGCGTATGCTAGGTCCATACCACATTTAGAGTATCTGACATGGCCATAGACTTCTATACACATTGATATAGGTCATAAGATATAAAGAAGCTTGAAATAGACGTTACCTGTCTTTGTGATTTTCTGGAAACAATAAATATCTGCCTGTAGGGGATGCTGTCATTTCTGGCTCTTTTTTGAGTCATGCTGAAAAGCGTAGGCAACTACACTTTAAAGGGAGCCTATCAGCAGTAAATTTGTTATAAACCTAATATGAGGGGAAAAGTGAAAAGGCGTTTTGGGGCATGCCTTAACTTGCCTGGGGTTTGGTCTCAACTCTAGATTCCTGGACAAAGCACTTTTCTTTGATTTTCATGTGAATAAAGCAGCGATTTACATAAAAATGGCTCTAAGCTGAATAACTGAGGCATATTTGGAAACTGTAGCATCACCTCTACAAGGTACTGTGATTAGTTTTATAACCAATTTACTGCTGACAGACTCCTTTTAATACATCTATATGTAAATTATGTTCTTCTTCAATGAGAGTCAGTGGCTGACCTATGCAATTGTATAGGCATCTGGGGCACATATTTAGCAATATTTTTTAAATGGTCATGCTGAACATAATGCTGATCACAGTGGGGCAGATTTATGAAGCCATAATCCCACTTTTGTGATAGATGGAAAAAGTCACAAACCTCAGGGTTGTGACTTTTTATAAGCCATTTCCTACATAAATTGTAGCGCACAGCCATTGTACCTGCCAGATTTATCAACATTTACACCAATTTTATGGCCTAAATGATGACTAAACTGGCATAGATTTCAGTACATGGAATAATAGAACATGAGGTCATAAATTAGGTGCCTTCTTGACTGGCAAAGGAGTTATCAAGACTCTGGTATAAGACGTGAAGTCTAAATACTCCATTCAGTGTATTTAAGCTGATGCGTATGAATTTGGGTATAATATATGTGTTCATATCACTTGCAGAGTGTTAGGGATGTAGATGCAAGGCCACAATAAAAGCAATAGCAGGAGATTGGCTGATAACTGCAAGCAGTAGAGACAGCTATTTAAAACTAGTACACTTCTGCAAGTCAAGACAGACCCCCAGACGCCTTCACCAGAGCTCACCGTGAGGTATCTGGGAATCTGAATTGCCACCAAATAGGTAGATGTACCAATAATAAACGTACCGCTGCAGGAACCAAAACAAAATCCACTATATCTTACAGTGGCAGAGACAAGAGGTGTCGTACAGGTACATGTCAGTATCAGAGATGATGTAACAGACAAAATCAAAAGACAAGATGTAATCCGTGAAACAAGCCAAGGGTCACAAATCCAAACGGGCATATCAAAGCAGAATCAGGAGGCAAATAGGGTATCCTGGGAGCAAGGCAAAGGTCAGTAAGCAAACAGGTATGCACATAAAATGGAGAGCCAAACTAGCAATAGTAAACTAATTAGTCGGCACCTATGTCAGGAGGGCGAGGTCTTACATAGGCTTATATAGTGCTTTGTCGACCATCAATTGTTAGTTAATAGTTGTCCAGAGTTGCCATAACTACATGGCTAGTTATGGCAACTGAGGCTGAAGTGCCGTATTTAGACAACAGTTAACTGAAGCCAAAGTGCTAGATTTAATCCAAATTGTGGCTTTGAAAATAATATCATTAGTTTCTACATAAGTAATCCAGTGGGGAAACAAGTGAAGGGAAGTGCACATTGGTATGCCCTGCGTCAAAATTTACTTTAGTGAAATAGCTAATGCCTTTGCATCATATTTTATTTTGTACTGTGGCACCTCCTAAATAACCTTACTTGGTGAGGTTCATGGGTCAGCTGGTATTGAATATTTATTTATAGCATATAGAAATTGTTTGCTCATCATTGGTCAGTTATCATATGTACTATTTTATTAATTTTAGAATTATTTATATAACTCTGTAACATAACGGGGGATTTATCAAATCCTGCACTTAAGAATTCTGGTATAAAAAGATGCAAAACAAAATTTAGGAACCTTTTGAACTTGTTTGCACAAAAGTTTGCAATATTTTGCATTTTTGCACTACTCACTCTAAAAGTGGTTGTGAAAGTGGCATTGTCAGGCTGTCTAGCTGTGTGTACACTAGATTTATTAACTGTGACTTTTTGATATGGTGCAAAATCTCTCCTCAGAAGAGGGTAGCATAGAAAGTGGAGTAACAGCTCAGGAGACAAGTGTTAGACTTATAAGTGTACAAGTTTGTCAAATGACATTTCATAAATTTGGCAGAAATTAAACCAAAATGAAACAAAACTGACTTTAAAAATTCTCCATATGATAAATCTCCACCACTACCTCTGCTGTCAATCAATCAGTTATGATTTTCTTTACCTGAGCCTCAAATTTGTAAAACTGCATGTTTCTATGATCTGATGAAGGTGAATTCAATAAATAATTTTTATATTTACAATACATTGAATATGTCCTTGGGTGATCAACAGTGCTGCTAATTTCCCTGTGTTTTCCAGAAATTCTCTGACCTAGCAGTGGTGGACTTGTAAATCTGCTGATTTTTAGAAACAGCTACATTTTATGTAAAATATTGTCCCATGAGGCATCATGCTATACAGGTTTTATATAAATTTCTTTCCTCTCCTCTTTCTGTTGTATGACTGTGTTTCTGCTTATTGATTTATTTGTCATTTTTGCTAAAAAAAAACTTCTTGCATGGTTTGTAACTAAAAATTATACAAAAACTGAACAATAATGCATGAGAATCATGGCCTCCTACTGTTTTACATCTATTTCAAGATGTCAAGAAATACAGTTCAAGAAAATCATGTATAAAATATAAACAATACAGCAGATAAAGATGCAGTAGCCCAAGACTGCATCTACAATAGCAACTATTTCTGCAACTCTTTCTAGAGGCAGACCATCTAAAAGTCCATAGTGGAGATTTGGTGTACCTAATGTAACTTAAATATGAATAAAAGAAATAATAGAAATACAATGCCTTGCGAAAGTATTCGGCCCCCTTGAACTTTTCAACCTTTTGCCACATTTCAGGCTTCAAACATAAAGATATAAAATTTTAATTTTTTGGTGAAGAATCAGCAACAAGTGGGACACAATTGTGAAGTGGAACGAAATTTATTGGTTATTTTAAACTTTTGTAAAAAATAAAAAACTGAAAAGTGGGGCGTGCAATATAATTCGGCCCCTTTACTTTCAGTGCAGCAAACTCACTCCAGAAGTTCAGTGAGGATCTCTGAATGATCCAATGTTGTCTTAAATGACTGATGATGATAAATATAATCCACCTTTGTGTAATCAAGTCTCCGTATAAATGCACCTGCTCTGTGATAGTCTCAGGGTTCTGTTTAAAGCGCAGAGAGCATCATGAAGACCAAGGAACACACCAGGCACGTCCGTAATACTGTTGTGGAGAAGTTTAAAGCCGGATTTGCATACAAAAAGATTTCCCAAACTTTAAACATCCCAAGGAGCACTGTGCAAGTGATCATATTGAAATGGAAGGAGTATCAGACCACTGCAAATCTACCAAGACCCGGCCGTCCCTCTAAACTTTCATCTCAAACAAGGAGAAGACTGATCAGAGATGCAGCCAAGAGGCCCATGATCACTCTGGATGAACTGCAGAGATCTACAGCTGAGGTGGGAGAGTCTGTCCATAGGACAACAATCAGTCGTACACTGCACAAATCTGGCCTTTATGGAAGAGTGGCAAGAAGAAAGCCATTTCTCAAAGATATCCATAAAAGTCTCATTTAAAGTTTGCCACAAGCCACCTGGGAGACACACCAAACATGTGGAAGAAGGTGCTCTGGTCAGATGAAACCAAAATCGAACTTTTTGGCCACAATGCAAAATGATATGTTTGGCGTAAAAGCAACACAGCTCATCACCCTGAACACACCATCCCAACTGTCAAACATGGTGGTGGCAGCATCATGGTTTGGGCCTGCTTTTCTTCAGCAGGGACAGGGAAGATGGTTAAAATTGATGGGAAGATGGATGGAGCCAAATACAGGACCATTCTGGATGAAAACCTGTTGGAGTCTGCAAAAGACCTGAGACTGGGACGGAGATTTATCTTCCAACAAGACAATGATCCCAAACATAAAGCAAAATCTACAATGGAATGGTTCACAAATAAACGTATCCAGTTGTTAGAATGGCCAAGTCAAAGTTCAGACCTGAATCCAATCGAGAATCTGTGGAAAGAGCTGAAAACTGCTGTTCACAAACGCTCTCCATCCAACCTCACTGAGCTCGAGCTGTTTTCCAAGGAAGAATGGGCAAGAATTTCAGTCTCTCGATGTGCAAAACTGATAGAGACATACCCCAAGCGACTTGCAGCTGTAATTGCAGCAAAAGGTGGCGCTACAAAGTATTAACTTAAGGGGGCCGAATAATTTGGCACGCCCCACTTTTCAGTTTTTTATTTTTTACAAAAGTTTAAAATATCCAATAAATTTCGTTCCACTCCCCGATTGTGTCCCACTTGTTGTTGATTCTTCACCAAAAAATTAAAATTTTATATCTTTATGTTTGAAGCCTGAAATGTGGCAAAAGGTTGAAAAGTTCAAGGGGGCCAAATACTTTCGCAAGGCACTGTATATAACCCACTGGGGCAAATTAAAGAGAATGGAAAAGGAGGGATGGAAAGATAGGAGCATAGGGAGGGTGAGACTCATAAATTTCACAATAAAATACAGTATATACGGTATATGCAATTTAATAAATATCTCCATAGTGTTGTGCTTATTACTTTTGTTTAATAGACTGGGATCCAGCTAAAGATAGTTGTCGTCAATGTTGAGCAATAAATCAAAAGGTCCAGTGGTACTGTAAGACCCATGCAATTGTGTACACCATTCTAACTGCACGATCATACAATTCCAGTTTTAGTGTGTATAAATACCAGGGTGATCACTGGTAAACCATCAGGGATTACATTTTTAAGTTGGGCATTTTGCACCAGGTGAAAAGGAATTTATAAATACTTTTCTTTGTGATGGTATGAGTATACTCAGGGGTATAACAAGTAACCAAAACTTGTAATGGGTCCCCAGTCTACCATGATTACCTTAAGCAGCAAGTAAAAACTTGAAAAGTGTATGATTATTTGGGTCTCCTTTATACACAGGGATAACGCAAATTGTGACTGATAGTACAGATAATGCATACAGTAATATCACAGTACTGGGATGATGCACCCAGTAATGTTACACTACAGAAATAATGCACACAGTGATATCAAAGTACTGGAATAATGCACACAGTGATGTCACAATACAGGGATAATTAACATGGTAATGTCACAGTACAGAGACTATAGTGATGCATTCAGCTTTCCACAACCTCTTCATTATTCATACGTGTCACTAACTGCACCCTAGGTCTCAGTGGAAATAGGCCTCCTTAGTTCTTGGGCCCCATAGCAGTTGCTATCTGCTACTGGCTTTTGAATTTATAGAAACTGGATAGCACCAGAAACTCCTCTCTAGTATCTACTTGACATAGGTCCTGCTAATCCAGATTTATCACCTTTTCATTTCTGCTGATAATAGATCTTACTGATAGAGGTTGACCAATTTGTCTCTTTCTATGATAACAATAATAATAATAATAGTCCTTTAATAGTCCCACAATGGGGAAATTCAGTGTGTTACAGCAGCAAAGATAAGATAAGCAGATACAAATACAAATACAACATGTACAGGAATGTTCCAAGGTGAGAGGCATTACATTAATAGCAGACAGACAGATAGGAAGTAACAGAGGAGGGGGGGGGGTTAACAGGCAGGGAGATATTTCAGTTCTCTGTGTGTAATGATCTCCGCTTATGTTGGTGTTGGTTGTACAGCCTAACCGCAGCGGGGAGGAAAGACTTCCGATAGCGCTCCTTCTCACACTTAGGGTGGAGCAGTCGGTCACTGACAGTACTGCCCAGCGCAATCACAGTCTCATGCATGGGATGGGACTTCTTCTTCTGCATGGAGCTCACCACGGACAGTATCCTTCTGTCACCCACCACCTGCACTGGGTCCAGTGGGCTCCCCAGGACAGAGCTGGCCCTTTTAATCAGCTTGTCAAGTTTATTTCTGTCCCTGGTTGATATACTGCTCCCCCAGCAGGCCACTCCAAAGAAGATGGCTGATGCCACTACCGAGTTGAAGAAAGTCCTAAGAAGTGCCCCCCGGATTCCAAAGGCTCTCAGCTTCCTAAGCAGGCAGAGCCTGCTGTGGCCCTTCCTGTACAGGGCCTCCATATGATCTGCCCAGTCCAGCTTATTATTAAGGAGCAAACCCAGTTACTTATAGGTGTTCACAATCTCGATGCCCGTCCCCAGGATGTCCACTGGTTTTGGAGGGCATCTGCCTTTACGGAAGTCCACCTCCATCTCCTTGGTCTTCCCCGCGTTAATCTTCAGGTGGTTCCGGTGGCACCAGTCCACAAAAACCCGGTTCAGTTCTCTGTACTCCCTGTCATCATCGTCTGTGATGAGGCCTACTATTGCAGAGTCGTCAGAATACTTCTGTAGGTAGCAGCTAGATGAGTTGCACCTAAAATCAGCAGTGTACAGTGTGAAGAGGAAAGGGGCGAGAACCGTAACCTGAGGTGCCCCCATATTACAGATCACGGTACCTGACACACAGTCTTGGGCTCTCACATATTGAGGTCGATTTGTGAGGTAGTCTAGGATCCAGTTGGAGAGGAGGTGGTCCACTCCAGCAAGGCCCAGCTTGTCTCTCAGTAACCTGGGCTGTATGGTGTTAAAAGCACTGGAGAAATCAAAGAACATTATTCTCACCGTGTTCCCTGGTTTCTCCAGGTGAGACAGAGCCCTGTGCAGAAGGTGGATGATGGCATCATCTACCCCAATGCCCGGCCGATAAGCAAACTGGAGAGGGTCCATAGCGGGGCTCACTAGAGGGCGAAGATGTGTGAGAACCAATCTCTCTAAGATCTTCATCAGGTGGGATGTCAGTGCTACAGGTCTGTAGTCGTTGAGGTCCATAGGGTGAGGTTTCTTTGGAACTGGTACCACACAAGAAGATTTCCATAATTCAGGGACTATTTCCTGCCTCAGGCTCATATTATACATATATGTAATTATACCACACAGCTGGTCCCCACAAGTCTTAATTAGCCTTGCACTGATGTCATCTGGCCCTGCGGCTTTCCTCGCCTTGATCTTTTTCATCTCCTTCCTCACCTGGGCCCGTGTGAAGGTCAGACTGTGGTCAGATAAAGACGGATTTACTGGTCTGTTGGGAAGTAGCCGCATGGGGTGAATGGGGTGAAGTCATTGTGGTGGGGGGAGCTGAAGGACATGCTGGGGTGGGAGGAGCTGGTGTGTGATCAAATCTGTTGAAGAATAGGTTTAGTTCATTAAGCCAATTAACATCTGCCTCAATCTGGCAGACAGACTGTTTATGACCCGAAATTGACTTAAGCCCTTCCCAGACCCCCCTTATGTCTTTTCTTTCCTTTTGCTTTTCCATTTTTTCCTTATAACTGGCTTTTCCTTGCCTGATTTGATGCCTCAGCTCCTTTTGTACTTCCCTCAACCCCTCCTTATCTCTTGTCCTGAATGCCATCTTTTTCTCCTTAAGTAGTGTTTTTATATCAGAGTTAATCCATGGTTTGTTGTTGGAGAAGCACCTCACCACTTTTGTGGGTACTGTGTTGTCCACACAAAAATTAAAATAGTCCGTTATGCAGTGTGTGAGTCCTTCTATATCTTCTCCATAAGAATCCTGCAAAACTTCCCATGCGGTTGTGTCAAAACAATCCTTCAGAGCCTCATCACTCTCCTCGGACCATATCCTCACTGTGCGGGTGACAGCTGGTTCTCTACGTACAAGTGTCTTGTACACAGGTTGGAGATGTACTAGGTTGTGATCCGATCTTCCCAGGGGCGGTAGGGCTGATGAGTTATATGCCTCCCTCGCGTTGGCAAAGAACAAGTCCAGTGTTTTGTTGTCTCTTGTGTGGCAGGTTACATACTGTGTGAAACTGGGCAGTGTGGATGATGGAGAGGCATGGTTGAAATCACCAGACACAAGAAGGAGGGCCTGGGGGTGTTTTGACTGTAAATGGCTCAGCGTGGCTTGTAGGACCTCGCAGGCAGCGTCAGCTTTTGCAGAGGGGGGGGACATATGCAGCTATCACGATGACATGTGATAGTTCCCTTGGTAGATAGAAAGGTCTCATGCTCACAGCTAATAGTTCAATGTCCTTACAGCAAGTTTGCTCCTTAATCACAATGTGCCTAGGATTGCACCATCTATTATTCACAAACATTGCCAGCCCCCCTCCTTTCCTCTTACCGCTCTCTCTTGTCCTGTCTGCCCGAAGGAGTTTAAAACCATCCAAGGAGACCAGAGGGTCAGGAGTAACTTCAGTGAGCCAAGTCTCTGTAAGTAGCATCATGCTGCACACCTGAAACTCCTGATGATGCCTGGTGAGCGCTGTTAGTTCATCCATCTTGTTTGCAAAAGATCTCACATTGCCCATAATGATGGAGGGAAGAGCTGGTCTATAACGCCTCTTTTTAATCCTCTGAAGAGTTCCTGCTCTGCAGCCCCTCCCCCGCTTTTTCTTTCTCCAGAGCTCTTGGGGGATGGGTGGGCAAATGGTATGCAGCCCTGCTGTGTCTCTAAGCTACAAAAGTTTCTCTCTGGGGTAGACAAAAGAAATGTCTGCAGACACAAAAGTTCCCATTTCAAGCAGAACAAAAAGACAGATAAAAACAAAAAAGTATCACAAAGGTCCAATTCCAAGTCTTTGTGTGTTTCTTCATAGTGCAAAGTCTATTAAGTAGAGAGATAAAAAACAAGACAAAGAAAGAAAAATAAGAGAGAGAGAGTCTCAGAGCTGCTCTAACAGGCTGCCACTCCAGCGGCGCCATCTTGGATCAACAGATCATTCATGAGATAACTGCATTGTATCATACAAAACCAAGTAATACTAAAGGCATAAAATAAAAACCTCATATTTAACTTTACCTAAAAATTCATGGTGCAGTAGACTTTTTCACGGTAGTGTATTTAGTATTCTGCTACAGTGGTCCCACAAGTTACAATATTATTTGGTTCTGGAATGACCATTTTAAGTTGAGCAAAGTGTAACTTCAGACCATAACTCAGTGGAAAACTAGTCATTGGTTCTGAAGAACCCCAAAATGTCACAAAGATTTGAAACAATGAAGATTAAAGAAAAATCTTCAAATAAGTAATATATGATCCAGTTTTAGAACACTTTAATTTTTCTAGCTATTTTTGGCATTAACACTGAGCGAATCAAACAGATGAGCGAATCAAAGCTGACGAAGTGGAATTCGATCCGAATTTCAGGAAATATTCGAATCGCATCGAATCCGGATTTCCTCATACTTCGTGGTAACGAATTGCATTTTTTTTAAATGGCTGCTGCACATGTTAGTACAAGGGGCAAGGAACTCTGGGAATGCGGGATCACCCCCAATGCCAAGCGTGCAGGCAATCAGCAGCCAGCCCTGTGATGTCACAGCCCTTTAACCCCTTTGCGAGTGCCCACGGTATGTTTGACCGCTGCATCCAAGGTGCCAAAACCCCCGATCGGTGATGGAGCAGGGTGTTAGCTGTCAGTTACAGCTAACACCCTGCTCCATAACCAATCGGGGTTTTAACACCTTGGATGCCGCGGTCAAACATGACCGCGGCATCCAAGGGGTTTTGCCATTTTGCCGCCCACCCTGGTTCTCTGCAGCCATGAAATAGCTATGGTTTTTTTTAACGTGATTCGCCGCGATTTAATTTGGATCGAATAGAATCGTATCGGAAAATTCGGCGAAGTTGCCGAATTGAATTTTTGAAAACTTCGCTCATCTCTAACACTTTCTTAGTAAAGGAAATATCATGAAGTGGTTCAAAGGCTTTTTTCAAGGAAGACATTAAGGGCAGCTGCTCTACAGCATAGAAAGCAAATTATGGTTTGGAATTGGATGCAAACTATTTGTACCAGTGCCTGAACTTTTGGAGATTACTTCAAACCTTCTGATCCTAAATAACAGTGTGTAGGGATCAGCTCACACGATGGGGGTTGGTAATGAGTTCACACTGTTAGCGGGTTTCAAACTCCAAGGGTGCTTTATTCAGATGCTTCAGCATAAAAAACAGCATGCAAACACAACAAAAAAACCTAAGCCTGTCCGGCTGTAACTAAACAGCAGGTTGCCTCACTAACCTAGTGCAGGCCTACTACCTGTCACCAAACACAGTAGAAAATTGACCTTAACAGCCAGAGGGGTGCTTTCTCCATCAGGCTCCAAACCTGTCAGCCCTTTTCAGGCTTCCTCCTCCAGTAATGAAAATCAGGAAGCCTCCCCTGAGAACACCTGGGACCAGGGAAAAACCCATAGTGGACTAGGGGTGTGAACTGGAAGACTCCCCCTGCCAATCTGTCCTCCAGTCCAGGAAATCCAGCCCATGTAACTTAAATAAAGAGCCCTCACAGACTATGTTCTGATAAAACAACATGTATCCTTCTTATGAGAGCACATTGGAAAAAGGCAATTAACAAAAGGAGACAGACAATTATAACCCTTAGAAGTGTAGGTCTGTCCTTCGGAGAAATTGCCAAAAGAGCCAAGGTGGCAGTCAGTACAGTTTCCTATATCATCAAAAGGCACTTAATAACTAGAGGAAATTCTGACAGGAAGAGATCTGGTAGACCAATGGCTGCTACAAAATTAAATAACAAATTTTTAGGAGTCAACAATTTCTATTTCAACTGTGAAGAGAAGACTTCTAGCTACAGGGTTCACAAGTCGGGTATCAGTAAGCCACAGCTAAGGTTGCAAATTAAAAAAAAAAAGTCTTGCTTGGGCCAAGCAGCACCTCCAGTGGACTACAGAAAAATGGAAGAAGGTCTTATGGACTGTTGAATCAAAATCTGAGATCTTTGGTGCTTCTTGCATTACGTCGTTCACCGGGTGAAAGGGTGGTTCCTTAGGATGTAACGCCAACTGTCAAACATGGAGGAAGAAATGTAATGGTGTGGAGCTCTGTTGCTGGATCCAATGTTGTCAACTTGTGCAGGATGACGGGCACACTGATCAAAAAGGGCTACCACAGCATTTTGATGCACCATGCAATACCCTCTGGTATACGCCTAGTTAGTCAGGGGTTAATATTACAGTAAGACAGTGATCCAAAACATACTTGTAGGTTATGCAAAACTACCTAAGAGTATATAAAAAAGCCCGTAGACTTCAAGGAACGGAATGACCTGCACAGTCTCCAGACTTAAACCCCATTGAGGTTGTTTGGGATGAACTGGACAGAAGGGTGAAAGCAAAGCAACCTACAAATGCAGCACATTTGTGGGAACTTCTGTAACAATGTTTGGAAGAAATTTCTGAAAAATATCTGAATGCAATTTTAGAAAGAATGCCTTGATTGTGTAAAGCTCTCTTATCAGCTAGAGGTGGCTGCTTTGAAGTGTCTAAAATCAAGATTTAAATTGTTAAAGAAAAGTTAATCTATTTTTTTATTCTTCTTTTTTATTTCTTCTGTGCTTTCATTTCCTAGCACATTTAAGACATTACATATCAATAAAAACTGGAAAAATTGAACTAAATCTTTTGACCACTTTGTATGTATAGCAAATTCTTATACATGAAGGTCATATAGAGGTGCTGGAAGCTGTAAATCACTTTCTGTGATAGTGAGAGGAGCATTTTTTGGGTCATAAAATATATACCCAATGGGGCAGATTTATTAAAACTGTCTTAATAAAAGCCCTGACAGGCACAGGGCATGAATGATTTATGAAGTGGCTTCTGAACTGGCATAGATTTCCATTATATCTCACTACTAGTGTTAGTTATAATGAATATGTTAGGCAGAGGCACCCCTGACCTGTCCCGCTCTGCCCACATTCGCACAATGTGGTGAGTGAGGAGCAGAAAGGGCCTTGCGCCAAATATGTGCCACAATATCATCCCTGTATGCCAGGAAATGGGAGTAGAGGGATTGATAAATTCCTACCAGAGCATCCGCTTAGTATCCAAAGAAGCAGTTCATCCTGGCATACATAAAGCAAAACACATAACATATAGTACTGCATTATAGTGTAGAGAGGCGCTACTAGTCAGTCAGTCGGTACATTCACTTCACTAATACAGTGAAATCACCATGCTTAGTTGTTGGAACCTGCAAGCAAGCATTGTAGGGTTGAGTCCAGTTTGACAGTGGTGCAGAAAAGACCTTTTTATGTTGAAAATATTGTATAATGAGGTCTTAGTGACTGGAGGGTCACTGTATTCCTTTGATTAATAAAATGAAGTAGTTTGGTTAAAATCTTATTTGCAAAAATTAAAGAAGAGCATCAGTAAAACATTTTTTCTCCTGTGCTTGCCTTTTGCTCTTCATAACTACCATGTAATGCATTTTCTATGTTTATGGTGAATCTGATATATCTTTTCCTTATAGTATGAGCTCTTATGCTTGTGAAAGATCCAACTGCAAGTGAAATATCCCTATAATGAACTGCATGATCTTAATGGGCCATGATAATTGTATTACTAATTGCATAGTATTTCCATTTCTTGGGCTGAAGAACGAACCAAGGTTGTAATATTGTAATGTATTTATTTTCTGCTTTAATAGTCAAGTCTTCTATCTTTTGAATACTCGTTTTGGCAAGTATTGATAGTCATTAAGAGAGTGGTCTTGAAACTAGAATACTGTATTTTCTACGGTTAGGTTTTATTTTCATTTATGATAAAATTAAATTGTAATATAATATATACAGTATATATAGTATTGAGATAGCTGAAGATATTTTCAGAGTAGTATGATTTTTTAAGACATTCAATAATAATTTCATTGGTTCCTGTGAGAGAAGAATGAACACTGGATTTAAACAACCTTAGGATCTTCAGTGCTGTTCAGTAGTCACTTGAGTTTACTGATTGACTAGATCCTAGCAGTATGGTCTCTAAAGTCCTCAAATACTCTAGCACCTTATACAAAGATGGTGTTAAAGTCTCAGCTCAAGGACTTCCCAAATTGGCCCCATAAATTTGGCATGTCCTGCCTTTATAACAGTTATGCCACTATTACTCTATATCAGTATAGGCTAGAATTAGTGATAAAATCCAGGCCCAAAAATTAAAAGACCGTTTTCACAATCGAGGGTATCCAGAAGGATGCCTTTCTGGTAAAAAAACACCCCTCACTGGTACAAAAAGCAACACTGGAGGAAGGTGACCTATAAAGACTTATAAGCATCTATGACTAAATTTAAAGGGATCCTAAAAGCAGATAGTGACCACACAGATTTTATAGGAGAATAGTCTAACATTATGTTGAGACGTAGAAAGAATGTAGGTGACCATTTAGTCCATAAGTTTTTCCCTAAATTAAATAGATAAGATGGAAAATAAATAAGTTGGAGAAACAATGGGAACCAAAAGGCATCTTCAAGTGCGGATAACGTACAGCTTGAGATTTCATTAATACAGGGAGTAGTTTTCTTACTGTCTAAAATGGACGCACTTACAATATTAGTGATTTTCTGAATTGAACAACAGCAGGAGTCAAAGGATAAGGTACCATGTATGTGATATAGAAAATGACTCATAAAGATACACCTGAGAAATATGTTAGAGAGATGTATATGGATGATGAAGTGCATAAAACTGCCAATACAGGGAGGTAATTAGAATACCATTACCCTAAGAAAGGAGTCAGATAGAATTTTAGACTACAGACACTGAAACTGCAACAAAACACTGGAGGGACCTGGAGGCTGGGAGTAGGCGTGGTGGGAGTTGTCAATGATAGTTAGTGGACTTAAAGGAGTTGTCTGGGATAAAATAAAAATGAAACCCTAAACTAAACCCCCTCCCCCTGCCTAACTTTTAGTTTACTTAGTTTAAGAAAAATCTATAATTACCTAGATCTCTAGGGTGGTCATGTGACCGTCCCAGGCACACTTTCTGATAGTCTGGTGACGTTCCGTTTCCCCATTTCCAGAAACGGGACGTCATCAATAATCCCCCCCCGACCCCATCATACTTACCTGTCTTCAGTCTTTTGGGCACGAAGCGTCACTTCCTTAATTTCTGCCAGAGCCTGTGCAATAGAGCCAGTGATTCTAGCTCTATTGCGCAATTGCCTGCAGAAATGAAGAGCTGAAACATCCTGTCTAACACGCATGCGCTAGAAGTTTACAGAAGAAGAAGCCAGCGGGACAGAAGAAACTGATCTCCAGGACACAGAAGACATGTAAGTATGATGGGGTGGGGGCTGAGTTAGTTAGCTAGGTAAGTAGGGCTAGTAGTCCTCGGGCTAGCTAGAGAAACAGGAAGGGGTCTGAGAGAGGGAGGGGGAGGAAGTGAGAGGGGGATCTGAGGCTAAGACAGCAGGAAGCTACCCATGTAAACAAATGCAAAATATGCCAGGAGCTCCCAGAGAAACTCAGAAATCATTCAAAACACTGCTAAAAGTATTTTGGTGCACTTATTAACCAATTAATAGCATTAAAATACCTTTAAAAAAAAAAAAAAAAAAAATTATCCAGAAAACCCCTTTAACCAACTCCTCTAGATCACCTCCTGGGCTGGTGCAGAGCTGATGGTGGTAGTACTCTTCCTCCAGGTCACTTTCTAATGGTCTTTAGCCTTCCTGAGCCTGGTGGAAGTTGGAAGGGCCTTTGATGGTAGTTGTAGGTAAGAACTCAGGAGACACAGGGTTGAAGATGAACCAATTTGAAATTTACTGGAAATGGTACAAATGTCAACCAACAGCTTTCACATCAGATATGGAGATGCAGATCTTACAGCAGTTCCGCAAGGGAAGAGGGCTAAGTCTAGTGATAGTTTAGTCTTTTGCCCAGAGTCTCTTCTGCAAGGCCTGAAATGACCTCAGATTCACGCCAAACATGCCACTGCTTAACCTAAACTCTTCTCAATGGCTGTCACTCAAAATGTCAGTTTCCACTCCCTGTCTTGGGCAGCACAAGTAAATTGGACTTTGATTCACTAGTTCAGTTTCTAAATGTTCTCTCACTAAATTAGCTAAGTTAAGAGTCTTAATTCTCCTCCCACAGACCAGCAATGTGCTGGAATCAAACATTGGCTTAGATACTCCCCCCATCTCCAGTGGAACAGCCCTGACACATTGCACTAAGGTTTAGCAGTGTCCCCCTCCCATGTGCATGTTTTATTGATTAAACCTACTTTTATCCTCAAAAACTCCATAAAGGATGATAAGATGCAGGTTTATTGTTTATTTATATACAGTGGGGAAAAAAAGTATTTAGATTTTTAAAGAATTTATTTGCAAATTATGGTGGAAAATAAGTATTTGGTCAATAACAAAATTTCATCTCAATACTTTGTTATATATCCTTTGTTGGCAATGACAGAGGTCAAACGTTTTCTGTAAGTCTTCACAAGGTTGGCACACATAGTTGCTGGTATGTTGGCCCATTCCTCCATGCAGATCTCCTCTAGAGCAGTGATGTTTTGGGGCTGTTGCTGGGCAACACGGACTTTCAACTCCCTCCAAAGGTTTTCTATGGGATTGAGATCTGGAGGCTGACTGGGCCACTCTAGGACCTTGAAATGCTTCTTACGAAGCCACTCCTTCGTTGCCCTGGCGGTGTGCTTGGGATCATTGTCATGCTGAAAGACTCAGCCACGTTTCATCTTCAATGCCCTTGCTGATGGAAGGAGGTTTGCACTCAAAATCTCACGATACATGGCCCCATTCATTCTTTCATGTACACGGATCAGTCGTCCTGGTCCCTTTGCAGAGAAACAGCTCCGAAGCATGATGTTGCCACCCCCATGCTTCAAAATAGGTATGGTGTTCTTTGGATGCAACTCAGCATTCACTCTCCTCCAAACAAGACGAGTTGTGTTTCTACCAAACAGTTCTACTTTGGTTTCATCTGACCATATGACATTCTCCCAATACTCTTCTGGAACATCCAAATGCTCTCTAGAAAACTTCAGACTGGCCCGGATATGTACTGGCTTAAGCAGGGGGACACGTCTGGCACTGCAGGATCTGAGTCCCTGATGGCGTAGTGTGTTACTGACAGTAGTCTTTGTTACATTAGTCCCAGCTTTCTGCAGGTCATTCACTAGGTCCCCCCGTGTGGTTCTGGAATTTTTGCTCACTGTTCTTGTGATCATTTTGACCCCACGGGGTGAGATCTTGCGTGGAGCCCCTGATCGAGGGAGATTATCAGTGGTCTTGTAAGTCTTCCATTTTCTAATTATTGCTCCCACAGTTGATTTCTTCACACCAAGCTGCTTGCCTATTGCAGATTCAGTCTTCCCAGCCTGATGCAGGTCTACAATTTTGTTTCTGGTGTCCTTCCACAGCTCTTTGGTCTTCACCATAGTGGAGTTTGGAGTGTGACTGTTTGAGATTGTGGACAGGTGTCTTTTATACTGATAACAATGTCAAACAGGTGCCATTACTACAGGTAATGAGTGGAGGAAAGAGGAGCCTCTTAAAGAAGAAGTTACAGGTCTGTGAGAGCCAGAAATCTTGCTTGTTTGTAGGTGACCAAATACTTATTTCCCACCATAATAAATTCTTAAAAAATCAGACAATGTGATTTTCTGAATTTGTTTTCTCATTTTGTCTCTCATAGTTGAGGTCTACCTATGATGTCAATTACAGGCCTCTCTCATCTTTTTAAGTGGGAGAACTTGCACAATTGGTGGCTGACTAAATACTTTTTTCCCCACTGTATTTACTTTGAATAGGTGTATGGTAAGCACGGTGGCTCAGTGGCTAGCACTGTTATCTTGCAGTGCTAAGGTCCTAGGTCGATTCCAACCAAGTACAACATCTCCATGGAGTTTGTGTGTTCCTCTGGTTTTCTCTCATACTCCAAAGACATACTGATATGGAACTTACATTGTGAGCCCTATGTGGGACAATGACTAACAATGTAGGTAAAGCACTTAGAAGTGTTTGTGCTATACAAGTAAGAGAATTTAATAAGCACTTATTAAAAGATGTAAAAAAAAAGCTGGACTTGGAATAGGTGATGAAAGGTCCTCTTTAAGTAATAATGCCCTTTAATATTTGCCATAGTACCTGCATTATATCCAGACTGGTATAAGGTTTCCCTGGAAACATATGTGTGGACACCTCAACCCTGGTGTCAGAAGCTAGACCAGGGGTAGGCAACCTTTTTTGTTCGGCGTGCCGATTTTAATAAAAAAATCGAAGATGAGGTACTCGGAGTGCCGGTCAATAATTGTAAGTCTGACGACCCCTAAACTAAAGTCATATACCACAAACCATAACACAGAAGTGCTGCCACCAGATGCTTTAGGACACATGCGCTTACTGCTATTTCCTGGGTCGCTCCTGTACTTTCCGATTAGAAGCAATGAAAGTCCATGTGCAGCCCCCAATTAGTGGTAAATGTGTCCAGGAGCACCATATGGCGGCATCCTTATGGTGAATACACACTATGTATCTGGATGCAGCTATATTTGGAACTTTTTCATTCGATGTAAAACTGGTGCATTTTTGCACAAAAAAAAACAAAGCCTGAGTTTTCTGTGCAAAAACACATCCTTAATATAGAAAACACACCATTATACAGAATAATGTCCCATAGTGGTCCCTGCACACGGTATTATGTCCCATAGCGGTCTGTGCAAACGGTATTATGTCCCATAGCGGCCTCTGCACACAGTATTTGTCCCATAGCTGCCTCTGCACACAGTATTTGTCCCATAGCTGCCTCTGCACAAAGTATTTGTCCCATAGCTGCCTCTGCACACAGTATTTGTCCCATCGCGGTCCCTGCACACGGTATTATGTCCCATAGCGGTCTCTGCACACGGTATTATGTCCCATAGCGGCCTCTGCACAAAGTATTTGTCCCATAGCTGCCTCTGCACACAGTATTTGTCCCATAGCGGTCCCTGCACACGGTATTATGTCCCATAGCGGTCCCTGCACACGGTATTATGTCCTATAACGGCCCCTGCACACGGTATTATGTCCCATAGCGGTCCCTGCACACGGTATTATGTCCCATAGCGGCATCTGCACACAGTATTTGTCCCATAGCTGCCTCTACACACAGTATTTGTCCCATAGCGGCCTCTGCACACGGTATTTGTCCCATAGCAGTCCCTGCACACAGTATTTGTCCCATAGCTGCCCCTGCACACAGCAATATGTCCCATAAAGGCCCCTACACATGGTATATGTCCCATAGCAGCCCCTGCACATTGTATATGTCCCATAGCGGCCCCTGCACATGGTATTATGCTCCATAGTGGCCCCTGCACACGGTATATGTCCCATAGTGGTCCCTGCACACGGTATTATGCTCTATAGTGGCCCCTGCACACGGTATTATGCTCTATAGTGGCCCCTGCACACTCACTAGCTATTATTATACTGTGGGGTCTCTTCAGACCACAGAGTATAATAAGTGGAGGGCAAAGAGAGGTGATGAAACATAAAAAACAATGTTACTCACCATTCCACGATCCGCAGCCGCTCTGTATCTTCGGGCGCTTCTGCCTGTAGTCAGCGACCGCTCATTGAGTCTCAGGGGTCACGTCGCGTCATTACGCGTAATGACGTCAGACGCAGACACGACCCCTGAGTCCCTGTCAGCTGACATCAGGCAGAAGCGCCTGAAGAGTACAGAGCGGCTGCGGAGCGTGGAATAGTGAGTAACATTATTTTTTATGTTTGATCATCTCCCCGGGGGCTCCGCTTATTATACTCGGGGGGTCTGAAGAGACCCCACAGTATAATAATAGCACTTTCGTTTCGGCCGTGTTTGGTCCGATCGAAACTACTGGGTGAGGAGTCCGCTGCCGTGCCAGAGAAATAAGCCATAGGTTGCCGACCCCTGGCTGTACTGTCAGAGGGGACGTTCCTTACCGCCCGGTGATGACGCTAAGCTGTGAGGAACGCCCCCCCCAGTACAAGTCTATGAACGAGAACTGTCAGGGAGGGCGTTCCTCACAGCGCAGCTAGACTGTCAGGAACGCCCTTCTGACGGTGAACTGTGAAACTAAGACCGCCGATATCTCCAGCCCCGGGGCACATAACGGGAAAGCCGGCAGTGCACTGAATTCAGCGCACTGTTGGCTTTCTAGTGGTATGTAAAACAGCATATACATGAGGACTTGTAAGGTCCTTTTTAATATGTATTGAATATACATATTAAAGAAGACCCCATCAACTTATTAATAGCAGTACAGAAAAGGTTAATATTACAATATAAAATTCATATGTACACTGAAATATATTTTATTATGGGTTCTAAAACTCACTGTGATGTATTTCTAATGGACACTGAAGCTGGAGTAGTTTTTCTGGAGGAAAAGTCAGCCGTTCAGCCTGTGAGGAATCCTCTCAGCGTCTGTGGATTGTGGCTGGCTGGCTATGGAGGTGACGTCATTAGTTAGCAGCCGCACGATCCTCATTGGACAAGGCTTCGCGCGTCTGCCAGGTCCTACACAAGAAGATCGCTGCAAGTAGCGTTACACTCTCTGGGAGCGGGGGGAGGGGGGTGCGATTTGGGCGGCAGTGGTACAGGTGGTAGCGTCTGGAGGGCTGGTGACCGGGGGAATGAGTGGGTCTTGACAGGGCGGGATTTACCAGGGGAATGAGTGGTTCTTGACGAGGGGGGATAGCGGAGGCTATTTGCGTGCCATCCCGATGTCTCCCGCGTGCCAAAGTTGGCACGCGTGCCAGGGGTTGCCGACCCCTGAGCTAGACTATAATGAACTGTGGTGTCATATGCTGCTGTCATATATCCTATGGTAGTGCACAGTGTCGGACTGGGATGTCTAGGGCCCACCAGTGGAATTGCTTCTAGGGGCCCACCATCAGGACCCCTGCAGATCAGCGGTACCGAGAGAGGGCGGCTAAAGGTAATAACATGCCGGGAGCCATGCTGCTCACCCACTATACCATGTGCACCACTGCACTACCTAAACCTACTGCTACACCTTGTATGGCAAGTGAACAGCGTGGCTCCTAGAATTGTTACCTTTACCTGTAGCCTCATTGTCCTGGAAAAGCTGATCTGCAGAGGTCCTGGCTGTTGTATCATCGCAGATGTAATATTGATGGCCTATCCTAAGGACAGGCCATCAATATTAGGAAGATGGATAAATCCTTTAAAGAGGTTGTCCAGGAATTGGAGTAACCCATGTAGCTGGCGGGAGGTGTAAAGTAAAAAATAAGTAAATTAAAAAGCATACTCACCTGTCCCTGGCGTTCCGTTGTCCGCTGCCAGTGTCCATTCAGTCTCATGCCGGCGACTCCTTGCTGGGAGTCCTGCACCTCATGTGATCGCTAAGACCAATTAGGTAAAGGATTTCCAGAAATGAGGCACCGCCATGAGACCGAACAGACACAGGCAGGGAACAACGAGGTGCTGGGGACAGGTGAGTATGCTTTTTTTAAAATTTTCTTATTTTTACACCTCCCTGGTGGCCGACACAGTGGTCGCTCCAGTTTATGGACAACCTCTTTTAAGGGGTTGTCTGGGCCAAATTTTTCTATGGTCACTTCACTGGTCCCCCCACATAGTGGCCTCTTCACTGGTCCCCCATACTGTATGAGGAACAGTGATGGGGTCATTATATTGTGTGGGAGCAGTGATGGGGTCTGACATCCTGTGGGGGGGACAGTAAACTGTGTGGGGCATATTAAAGGGGTTGTCCAGGGTTAATCTTTTTTATAGCCTATGCTCAGGATAGGCCATAAATACCTGATCGGTAGGGGGCTGACACACGGCCCCATCAGCTGTTCGGAGCCACTTCCGGCACCTGTTCTGTACACAACACAGGGCCGGAAGCAGAAAGCTCCATCCGCTGTATAGCAGCCCGGCGCCTTCACTGCAGCTCAGCTCCTACTGACTTCAATAAGTACTGAGATGTAGTGAAGGTGCCCGGCTAATATACAGTGGACAGAGTTTTCTGCTTCTGGCCCTGTATTGTGTACAGGACGGGCGCCAGAAGTGGCTCCGTACAGCTGATCGGTCCGGGGTCAGCCCCCTACAGATCAGGTATCTATGGCCTATCCTGAGAATAAACCATAACAAATTATGCCTGGACAACCCCTTTAATATACCCCCCTAATGCACCACACTTTAAAGAGATTGTCCAGTATAATTTTTTTCTTTTTTATAATTAGTCCGGGGGGAGGTGAATCCCTCCTACCCCCCCAAAAAAAAAAAAACATACTAAAAATACTCACCTGTTTCCGGTGCTCCAGTGTCCTTCCAGCACGGTCCGGTCCTGCAGCTCCGCTGTCTTCTTTTTGTCGGAATTCCTCACTGGCTGTGACGTCCCAGGTCCCTTCCCTTAGGCCGCTGATTGGCCTCAGGGGTCACGTGACGTCACAGGTAGTCACGTGCAGGGGGAACTTCAGCTGGAAGAAAACCACAGAACTGCAGGACCGAACTGCTCTGGGAGACACTGGGGACTGGAAAGAAAGTTTGTGGGGTTTGTTTTTGTTTTGTTTTTTTTCACCTGCCTCGGCGTCATTAAAAAAAAAATGAAGGAGCCACTGTATGGAGTATAAGCTCCACTGTGGCCCCCACCCAGTATTATAAGCTCCACAGTGGCCCCCACCCAGTATTATAAGCTCCACAATGGCCCCCACCCAGTATTATAAGCTCCACAGTGGCCCCCACCCAGTATTATATGCTCCACAGTGGCCCCCACCCAGTATTATAAGCTCCATAGTGGCCCCCCTCCTAGTATTATAAGCTCCATAGTGGCCCCCACCCAGTATTATATGCGCCCAATAGCCCCCCTCCGCTCCGCTTCAGTGCTATTATTATACACTGGGGTCTCCTCAGATCCCAGAGTATAATAATCGGAGGCCCAGGGGAAGTGATTAAAAATAACAAACATTCATACTCACCTTGCCTTACCTTTCCTTGGCATCCTCGCTCCATCCTGCCGTCTTCAGTGTCTTCAGAGTCTTCAGGCCCTTTTCTGACGTCGCTGTTGAGGCCTGTGATTGGGCCTCAGCGATCACGTGGGGGCGCACTGACGTCATTACGTGGTCGCGCCCCATGTGACCGCCGGGGCCTAATCACAGGCCTCAGTCACATGACGGAAGAGCGCTGGAGAGGACGCTGTGCCCCGGAGAGGTGAGAATATGTATTTATTGTTTTCAGTCACCTCCCCTGGGCTGCCATCTATTGGAAAGGGGCCTGGCAATATGTCAGAGCCCCTTTCCAATAACAGTATGTATAGAGGTCGGGGAACCAGGCTTTCCCCGACCGCTATCATAGTGGTCCGGGGCCCGGCCATCTCCAGCTAGCTGCGGGCTCCGTACCCTGCCGGGTCTGGTCGCGGTCGCGCCCTCTGCGACCGCGATCGTAACGCCACTGGTCAGGGGCCCGATCGGGATGGTCAGGATCCCGATCGGGCCCCCATGACATGAGGACTAATAGTTGGGGCTCGGGGCCCACCGGTGGATTCGCCGGTTCCCCGGTGGGCCAGTCCGACCCTGGTAGTGCATGACTGTTAGTGATGCGGTGTCCAGGTCACGCTCATCGCAGATGCTGAGCAAATCATCGCTACTGTGAGCTTCGATTGGTCAGTCCAGTGGGCCCAGCTAAAACAGGATATGTCCTCATCTATAAAAATCGGATGTTTCATTGTTTCTTCAAGGCTGTCATCAATGCCTAAAAAATCCTGTAAAAATCCTGATGGTTTACCAAGGAAAGAAATGCGTAGTGTAAGTTCAATGGAGGAATAGAGTAGCGCATGGTAGTGTCATTTGTAATTGGACAGTTGAGCCCATACTACTTGCTGTTTCACAGATGCATGCAAACACTTTAATGCTAAATAGTCCATACATGAAGGGCTTAGAACGTGCTCAGTTAAGGTCCTCTATATTTAAAATAAATATTGGGACTGATATCAATAAAAAATAACAGTTTTTATTAGTTTGGAGATCTTCCCATATTAATTAGTGCATCGATAGATGTTTTGAGTACAGAAAGTTAATATTTTGAGCTCTCAGTACAGTATAAGTGACAACCACTCTGTAAAAATATCCTGTTGCTTTTATTCTCCAATCTCTAGACACTGATAACTTGATACCTGCTGTAAGATTTGGATACCATTTATACTGCATAATCTTAACCACCTTAGGGTTTAGATCGGACTATATTAATTTAGTCTTTTGATGGAAGAATGCTTTAATTAAACATTATCAAACCTGACAACACAGTGCATCCAAATGTACTTTCCATCAGCAGGAGGAGGCTTGTATGACTGATACCATTAAAGAGAGCTTTCTAATTTTACAATTTAACACAGATATCGGCTGCTCTTTGAACCGAATCAAAATTAGAAGTCTGAATGCTTCCTGCTGTTTAATTGATTCTTTTTTTTATATAATTTTACACTGACATAGAATTAGAAACAGCATGATATCTTAATTAAAGTCCCACTTTATTGCAAATACAGTGATTTCAATGCCATAGATGCCATAAGAGACATCTTAGAAGATCCTAAATAATCAGTGAGCCGTTTCATGCTTTTTGGAAAACAAATTAGAGTAATGCATTTGTGTTTTTTTTATGGTAAACGTATTATTGACACTATGTATTGAGAAGTAGGTGCACCAGATGTCTTGGCTTCCCAGAAGTTAAGGATGCTGATGGCAGACAAGATATTTTCTTGCTTGATAATCTTTTGTTTGCTTTCTTCTTGACTAATGTTAACACTATGGGAGCATTTTCAGCACAGATCATTAACCCAGGCCAGACAATCATTTGAGGAACATGTCCTATTATATCAAGAAGCCAAGCATTGATTGTAATTGTTGGATGGCTACAGTTCCTTTCAGAAGGTAAAATCATCTTCATCGAAATACATTTGAAACTAATAAATTACTATCAGGCAATAAGTACAAAGCAATAGCTCAGTAATGACTTGGCTTAAATAGTTTTCACGTCAGCAAATTGCTGCACAAACAATATTGTTGTCAGATGCCTTTTAGAAGGCAATTGTCTAGGAGGATGGCTTTTAGTGTTTAATGGCCAGGCTTTGTGCTTAGCAATACAAACAACATTTTATCATATTCTCAGCGGATAGTCCAGAAAATACATGCATGCGGTCCTTTTGACAAATGTAGAAAATAAAAGGAAAATGAAGACAGAAATCATCATATATTATGCATTTAGATGAAGTAATTTTTGATAAAATTATTCCCTTAAAATCACCCAGCAGTGGCAGTGCAGGGGTAAATTATACCAAGGTTGCAATAGGAAAAAACGCTGCCACGCAGATTAGAACTTTTATATGGCTTATGGGGGCAATACTATAAAAAGTCATGCTTTAATTTTCTATTTATAGCACCATTAGATAAATATATGGCAGACATTAGGTAAATGGGGTACTGGAATAGAGTTGTTGAAGGCTACATTGTACAGTAGTGTGTTTGCAGCCCTGATGTCATCTGTTCCACCTAGTTGTGTCTTGAATCATATATGTGTGTAAAACAGGAGACACTAATACCTAAGATGATACATTTTCTGGCAAACGTAAAGGGATTTTTCTAATCCTTAATAAAGGACAGGAGGTTCCAAATAGCCTAAAATAATGAAAGGTACTACACTCTCCTTATAAAGTACCATAATGCCTGCACTGCATGTTCCCAATCCCCTGTTGGCTCTTATTTACGTCTGTGCATTGAACACCCCTTGTTTTTCCATTATGTGAATCTGCAGCCAACACAGCTAAAGACGTGTCAACCTTTATCCTGTTGTGTATTTGGGTAAGGACTCCAGTTTCTCACGAAACAAAGCCAATTCCATATTGTGCCATGCTAGTAAAACCCTTGACAGGGTGCATCCCACAGCCAAACCACAGGGTGGCTATTGATAGATACACATGTATGATAGACATTACGTTGTATGCTGGCGATACACATTACTGTCAATCTACAAACCATGTAATGTGTATGGGGGCCTTTCTACTCCCCCAATGACAGAAGTTGGGGGAAAGGAGTATTGGACAATTGAATTTCAACATGCCCATTTTTGTTCTTAAGCATGATAAGCTGAAGCAAGAGCTGTCTGGCAGATGCTTACTTCCCTCTGCCCATTGAGATCTCTTGCATGCTGAGTGTGCATGTGCATGTATATGTTGGTGTCAGAAAGAATAGCTGTCAGTCAACCTAGTGTTTGGCCCACAGCTACACACCAGCTTTTCTATATAAAATAAATCCCTCTACACCTAATACCTGTTGGAGTTGCAGACACATAGAGGGCACTCTACCTCATATTTTGCTCATGTCCCTTTATTTCAGTACTTCTGGTTAGATCCAGGACATATTTAACCTGAATATTCCTCCTCAATTCATATTCTACCTCCTGAATGCCCCACATTGCAGTTGAGACATGTAACTACAGCAGTCAGATGTTTATTCGCAAGAAGTTGGAAGCATTGCCTTCAACTATTGATTTGGAAGCAAGAATTAAAGATATACACAGTATGGAATCTCTCTCTGCACTACTCAACAATATGTGTATTGACTTGTACGTGTATAACCAGTCCTAACAAGATTCAGTGCTAGGACAATTTTCTCAGACCTTCACAGGCTTACATCACATAGATGAATAATTTCTTAGCTTATTGACTTTTTTAAAAAATATATTGGAGAGAGAAAAAAAACTATTTAGCTTCTATTATAAATGAAGTCCCTTTAAGGTACAGGAATCTGGACAAAGATATATGTGGAAAAGTGATGGACGTAAAGAAGAATAGAAGACTGGAAAGAAAGAACATGTCCTGTGGCTTATAAATCTTTTAGTGGAACTGTACCTGACTTGAATTATAAATTCTTTATTTGCTCATTATTCTCCGAGTCGTAATGCACATTTTTCCTCTGCAATCACCAGGGGCCTAATTTGATCCTAAGTGAAATATTGCCATCAAAGTTTAATGAATTCTCATGCATATTTCACTTAGAATCTCACTTTATAAATTAGCACAATTAACAAGCTGGACAGTTCCTAGGGGGGTCCATTTCTTTTGGTCCCTTAGCAAACGCAGAATTTGGCTATTCAACATTACCTTTGATAAATAGCAATAATTAACAATCTGTATTCCCAAAAAGCTTTCCTTCTCCTGAATTTCTCAGGTTAACACGATCAGTGCTGGAAGCACCTGAAGAGATTAGCTTTAGACTATAATGCTGAATGCCAAGAATGGGCAATTCGGAGCACTCCAGCTGTTCCTGAACTGTGTCTCCAGACTAGTAAAGGATCTAAGAGATCTGGGTAATTAATGGCTAAAATAATGAAGCCTTGTTCTTTATAAACACAGAACCTAAAGTGTTTGGAAGGGAAATGTTACGACTTTTTACAAAACTGGATATAGTACATACATACAGCAATGAAAGTCTTTGATATGGGGTCGGCTCCTTTGATTATTCTGCCAACTTCTAGGAGTTTAAAGCAGGTTTAGTTCCCTAATGTCTGGAAAGCTGGTTTAGTGTCAAACACAAAGCAAGTGAATGGAGTAAATATTATACATAGACTTTTAATTGTATGGTCATCTGATCTGCCTAGACTTGAAATACTGCACAAGTGGCTATACTTACAGTATGCTAAACATACAATTGTTTTTATTAGGCATCTGCATATATGGTAAAGTGTGATTAGACTCCAGTGAGATTCATACATTATTCATACGCATACACATACATATTCTGTGATACCTGACATCCACTGTGAACATCAGTGAAGTAAAGCTGGCACATCTGTAAACAATGTACCCGCCCTGACCAGATGAGAATTCTGATTTATTTTCAATTATCTCACTGGGGAAAACAAGGCACATGCAACCACCTCTAAATTCAGAGATGTATATCTGTAGCAATAGGGGCGTTTTATCCAATATCTTTGATATAGGCCATCAATATCAGATCAGTGTTGGTCCTAGTTTTTCAGTTTTATAGTTTTTTTCATAAAACCTTTAACGGAAAGCCTAATATTTAAAAAAAAAACCTTGCAAGCACTGTTTTTAGAATCTTCAAATAAAAACAAACCAAAAAACCCTTCCCCTGTCAGAAATGTTTAATAAAAGTTTTTAAATTAGGCTGAAACAGCCTCTTTTATTATGCCTCTTCAAATGCTGAGTACCACAGTATAAAATTAACAGCCTAGAGAAGCTTATTTTGTCATATTTCAACAATTTATGTCAAACAGTCCTCAGTTTTTTCTTCCCATGGTATATGTTATACAGTCTTCAGCTTACTTTCTTTTATAGGTTTAATTCAAAATAAAGAGCATCCAGAAGGCCAGAATATTAAATAATGAACAGCCTGTCTCTTGGTGTCAAGGATTTCCAAACTAGCTAAATGGAACATTTATTTAATGTGTGCAAACAGGGAAGCAATACTTCTAAACCGTAACCAGTGAGAAAGGAGCATTCTGATTGCCTATTTACATGTAAACACAGACTACTGATTTCATCTTTTTAAACATAGAAATATAGAAAGTAACAGCAGATATGAATTTCTAAGCACATTTTTTTTTTTTTTTTTTTTGCATTGAGGCTTAGCAAGCATTTCCACTGCAATGAGATTCCCTGTATAAATCTATTGAGAGTAAATGAAAAATCAGTGAAACAGGGAAAGCAAATTACAATGTGGAGAGCTCATAGGTTTATCTACTGGACAGACAATCTGGGGCAAGCATTGGCAAAAGAAATCAACAACAGAGCTCAGGCTGTCTGTTTTGCAGAACAAGGAGGTGATTGTTGTAAACTATTGGCAACCCCGTATCAATGGGAGGGATTGCTCAATAGTCTCAGATGACACAAGCTTTTGACCATGCCAAGTGGACTTTTATGCTTGAAGTTCTGTCTTGGTTTGGTGTTGGCCTGGATATTATTAGTGGATCTGGATTTTGTATAAGAATTCTTCTGCTAGGGTCTGTGTGAATGGGACCAGGTTCTCATTGGTTTGTATTCAAAAGGGGGGATGAGACAGAATGTCCTCTCTTTAATTTAGTGATTGAAACTCCAGCTTTATCATTAGGGAGGATGTCCATATTGCTGGGTTTAATGGGTAAGATTTTTCAGAAAATTGCTATTGCTATGAGGGCGAATTGCTCTTATCAAAGGCTAATAGCTTTAGCTCTTGGGCGGCACTATTTGAAGGTATACAGTACATTAACTTGTTATGAACCGTTTTACTTGGGCCAGTTGCTTCACAGATGATCCATCAGTAAAGGTCTGTTGATCACCCAGATGGTAGCTCTCAGGTTCATCTGAAGAGAGCTAACAGATTGTTTAGCCTTACTTTGGAACTCTTGGTTTCAGCAGTTTGGGGCTGGTAATTGCAAATGCTAGGTATGCTTATCCTGTATTCCTCTGTATGCTTCCACTCAGTGTGTTCCAGTTTAGTTTGTGTTCGTAGTACCCCTTTTTTATATATTCCAGTTTCCCTGAAAATATGGATCAGCATTTAGCGAGAGATCAAGAGAAACATTCAGTCCTAGCTAGAGTTAGGGTCAGTTTATCCTTCTTTTGCTATCCTCTTCTATTCAAGAATTACACCATCATCTGACTAATATGACCATCATCAGTTTGTTTCATCATCCGACTACTGAACCGTCTGGTTAGCTTATAATAATAATAATTATAATAATAATAATAATAATAGTCCTTTAATAGTCCAACAATGGGGAAATTCAGTGTGTTACAGCAGCAAAGATAAGCAGATACAAATACAAATACAACATGTACAGGAATGTTCCAAGGTAAGAGGCATTACATTGATAGCAGATAGACAGAAAGGAAGTAGCCGAGGAGGTGGGGGGGGGGGGGATTTAAACTCATGATTTAACAGGCAGAGAGATATTTCAGTTCTTTGTGTGTAATGATCTCCGCTTAGGTCGGTGTTGGTTGTACAGCCTAACCGCGGTGGGGAGGAAAGACTTCCGATAGCGCTCCTTCTCACACCTAGAGTGGAGCAGTCGGTCACTGACAGTACTGCCCAGAACGATCACAGTCTCATGCATGGGATGGGACTTCTTCTTCTGCATGGAGCTCACCACTGACAGTATCCTTTTGTCACCCACCACTTGCACTGGGTCCAGTGGGCTCCCCAGGACAGAGCTGACCCTTCTAATCAGCTTGTCAAGTTTATTTCTGTCCCTGGTTGATATACTGCTCCCCCAGCAGGCCACTCCAAAGAAGATGGCTGATGCCACTACCGAGTTGAAGAAAGTCCTAAGAAGTGCCCCCCCCCGGATTCCAAAGGCTCTCAGCTTCCTAAGCAGGTAGAGCCTGCTGTGGCCCTTCCTGTACAGGGCCTCCATATGATCTGCCCAGTCCAGCTTATTATTAAGGAGCAAACCCAGGTACTTATAGGTGTTCACAATCTCGATGCCCGTCCCCAGGATGTCCACTGGTTTAGGAGGGCATCTGCATTTACGGAAGTCCACCACCATCTCCTTGGTCTTGCCCGCGTTAATCTTCAGGTGGTTCCGGTGGCACCAGTCCACAAAAACCCGGTTCAGTTCTCTGTACTCCCTGTCATCATCGTCTGTGATGAGGCCTACTATTGCAGAGTCGTCAGAATACTTCTGTAGGTAGCAGCTAGATGAGTTGCACCTAAGATCTGCAGTGTACAGTGTGAAGAGGAAAGGGGCGAGAACCATACCCTGAGGTGCCCCCGTATTACAGATCACGGTACCTGACACACAGTCTTGTGCTCTCACGTATTGAGGTCGATTTGTGAGGTAGTCTAGGATCCAGTTGGAGAGGTGGTGGTCCACTCCAGCAAGGCCCAGCTTGTCCCTCAATAACCTGGGCTGTATGGTGTTAAAAGCACTGGAGAAATCAAAGAACATTATTCTCACCGTGTTCCCTGGTTTCTCCAGGTGAGACAGAGCCCTGTGCAGAAGGTGGATGATGGCATCATCTACCCCAATGCCCGGCCGATAAGCAAACTGGAGAGGGACATCTCAGTCATCTATTGGTGATTTGTCACATTCTTGTATACTTGCTACCTGTTGGTATTGTGATATATGCTCCATTACCTGTCCAGTTGTTGCATAATTTAGCCAAACTGTTAGTCCTCTAAGATACTCTGTTAGTACCCATGAATGGTTATTGCTATAGCTGAAATCCAGTTCTGTTGTCTTGTGACCAGCTAGCATCATTACAAGGTTTGGAATTTTTATGGGATTTGATGAGAATTGGCAAAAGTCTTATATAATGCTGTTAGGCACTACCAGAACTGTGCCTCAATACAAAATCTGGCTGGTGGGTCACCCTTATTTTGGATAGACTCTGTATGCTCATGGTTTTAAATGTTTTTAAGTCCTCATTTGTATGGTATTAATGTCAATAAAGATTGATATTTCATTTAGGAGGTGTCGCTGTTTTGTTGCAACTTCTTGTCTTTTGTGGGGAGGTATACATACTTTTTTGCTGTAGCTGCACCCTCGTTTCTTTTTTAAATTTTTTTCTGGTGCCCAATCTTTTTGTTCCAGTGTCAGTACAGATGTAACAAGCATTAACTTAACTCAAACGTTTAACACAAACATTTGCTTGACATTTAACATGTTACATGCTTTTGAACTGAATGGTATGTAACATATTAAACATCAAGATGCCATTTGCTAAGTCAAGTTAATATCTGCTACATCAGTAGATTGCTTAACTTTATGGATTATGGCATGCTTAACCGAAAAACTGAAGAATAAAATTGTTTTTGAACTTTTATTTCAAGGCTATGTAAGGCTTTTGAAGATGGTTTATTACTGAAAAAGGATACAGGGAATTTTATAATCTTCTTAGATTTAATTTGTGGATAGCAAAGCGATAGGAAAATTACTCATCAGGTTATGCATCTGACCCTAAGGGGGCTGTCCACTTTTTAATATTGATGGTATGTTCTTAGCATAGGCCATCAATATTAGATCTGCGGGGTTCCAGCAGCCGCCACCTGCAGATCAGCTGTTCTGGGACAGTGCAGCTCCTGGTAATGCTTAGTGGTGGATTTAGGTACTGCAGTGTTGCTTCATAGACTTCAATGGGACTGCACTGCAGTACCCAAAGCCACCACTACACTTACATTTTTCTCTAGGAACCTTTAGGAAGTTTAGGGAACTTTTAGGATTTTAGAGAGATTTGATGTTACAAATAACTGGATAAGCACCATGGTCTCTAGAACCTTTTTTTTTTAATCTAGGAAATAAACTAAAGACTGAAAGGGCAAATTAATTTCGACATATGTGATTGGATCTGCGGGGTTCCAGCAGCCGACACCTGCAGATCAGCTGTTCTGGGACAGTGTGGATCCCGGTAATGCTTAGTTGCAGATTTAGGTACTGCAGTGTTGCCCCATAGACTTCAATGGGACTGCGCTACAGTACCCAAAGCCACTATTAAACTTACATTTTTCTTTAGGAACCTTTAGGGAGATTAGGGAATTTTTAGGATTTTTGTGAGATTTGATGTTATAAATAACTAGATAAGCACCATGGTCTCTAGAATCTTTTTTTTTAATCTAGGAAATAAACTAAAGACTGAAAGGGCAAATTGATTTTGACATATGCGATTGGAAAGACTGTTAATCAAATTATCCCATTTGAGAAATAAACCTATAAACATGGCAGAAACCTTGATGTATTTCACAAACTATGGAACTCCTGGATTGATTGGGTGGATGATCTGATCCTGAGATATAGAACAGCGGTCTGAGGAACTATTATATTATTGATAAATTATCATGCTTATGGATGCCTATGATCTTCAATCCTCCCCACCCCCCTTCTCTTTTCTCCATCTTCTCTCCTCATCAGTATGGATGGATGGGTCAGGTCAGGGTAGATAGATGTCTTTGTATTGTGATTTTGTATTTATCTACTGCCAATTTTAAAAAATAAAGTATGGGCACTGCCTATGGCATTACTATGGGTACACTAGCACATTAAGTCTAACAATTCTACAGAGGTTTTGTGGTTGACCAACAGAGACCAAAAGAGTTTTCTCTTAGCTTTCATTAGGTAGTATGACTTCAATGACTTTCACCCTACCATCAACCTTAAACTTAGCTATTCAGAGAGTGAAATCCACTTTCTGGATACCACAATATACAAAGACCACCGGCTATTCACATCAATATACCACAAACCCACAGACAGAATGGCCTACCTGAGAAACGACAGCTTCCACCCCAAGCACACAAGATAATCTATTATTTATAGCCAGGCTATATGATACAATCGTATTTGATCCGACAAAGCAGACCTGGACAAGCACCTCCTGGATCTGAGGACGAAATTTCTCCGATTGGGATGCAGACCAAAGGTGGTGGACAGCCAATTGAACGGGCCGGTGGCCATTGACGGAGATGGTCTGCTCACATGTAGGGAGGCCTGGAGGGAGGCCTGGGTGCCCCTGGTTGTCACCTGCAGCTCACGGCTGGAGATCCTGCGAAGGAATGCCAAGTAGCTCCAACTTGTGCTACATAGGGACAACAGACTCAAAGACATATTTCCAGTCCTCCCTCTCCTTTCCTTTGGACAACCACCAAACCTGAGGCGTATTATTGTCGGAGTGCCCTGTAGGCCCCAACTGAAAATGGCACCTCACCTTGCCTGCAAAACAGGTGCAAGACCTGTAGGCACATTCACACCGCTGACAGTGTACCTGTCCCACAATCACAACAGGCAACAGGTGCACAGAATTAGGGGGACATTTTCCTGCAGGTCTTCCAATGTGGTGTATCTCATAATGTGTGTGCAATGTCCCCCCACAGGCCTCTAAGTGGGGGAAACAGGGCAGAGACTTAGTCAACGCATGAACTCACACAGATTCACCATTAATAACAGCAGAACAGATCTCCCAGTGGCCACACATTTCTCCGGAGAAGAACACTCTATTCAAGATTTGCAGGTTGTGGTTTTAATGGGACATTTTAAGACGCAGAGGGACAGAAGGGAATGGGAATATAAGTTAACGAAAAAATTTCAAACTCTGCAATTTGGACTTAATATTCATGCCAGTTTCATGTCACACTATGTATGAACTGTGGAAGAGTGAAGAAATCAGGCGATACCTTTTAGAGGCTAACTGAGTATATTTATAAGTAAGCTTTCAGGAGTACTAGCTAGCTCCCTTCATTAGACATGGTGTGATACAAGAACTGAAAATTCACAGATTTTTATACACATGGTTTTCAAAGAATTTTAGAGTCCTTAAAAAAACCAAAACAAAATGCAATCTAAGTAGAGAAGTTATTTACAACAGGTCAAAAAAAACAATCTGGAAAGTTGTGGTGCGTGACAGAGGGATCTGTTCTCTGTTTGCTATCAGGAGGTAATTTGTGACCCTCACAGTTCATACATAGTGTGACATGAAGCTGGCATGAATATTGAGTTCAGTTCATGGTTCATACATAGTGTGACATGAAGCTGGCATGAATATTAAGTCCAAATTGCAGAGTTTGAAATTTTTGCATAAATTTGTACTCCCATTGTTTCCTCGCCTCCTGCGTCTTAAAATGTCCCATTAAAACCACAACCCGCAAATCTTCAACAGAGTGGTTTTCTCCGGAGAAATGTGCGGCCACTGGGAGATCGGTTCTGCTGTTATTAATATTGGATCTGTGTGAGTTCATTCGTTGACTGAGTCTCTGCCCTGTTTCCCCCACATAGAGGCCTGTGGTGGGACATTGCGTACACATTATGAGGTACACCACATTGGAAGACCTGCAGGAGAATGTCCCCCTAATTCTGTGCATCTGTTGTGACTGTGGGATAGGTACACTGTCAGCGGTGTGGATGTGCTTGCAGGTCATGCACCTTTTATGTAGGCAAGGTGAGGTGCCATTTTCAGTTGGGGCCTTCAGGGCACTCCAGACGATAATACGCCTCAGGTTTGGTGGTTGTCGAAAGGAAAGGAGAGGGGGGACTGGAAATATGTCCTTGAGTCTGTTGTCCCTATGTAGCACAGGTTGGAGCTCCTTGGCAATCCTTCGTAGGATCTCCAGCTGTGGGTTGTAGGTGACGACTAGGGGCACTCGGGCTTCTTTCTGGGTCTTTTTATATGTGAGCAGACTGTCTCTGTTAATGGCTGCTGCTTTGTTTAATTGGTTGTCTGTTACTTTTGGTTTGTATCCCAGTCTGAGAAATTTCATCCTCAGATCCAGGAGGTGCTTGTCCAGGTCTGTTTTGTCGGAGCAAATACGATTGTATCGTATAGCCTGGCTCTAGATAATAGATTGTCTTGTGTGCTTGGGGTGGAAGCTGTCGTTTCTCAGGTAGGTCGTTCTGTCTGTGGGTTTGTGGTATATCGATGTGAGTAGCCGGTGGTCTTTGATGTATATTGTGGTGTCCAGAAAGTGAATTTCACTCCCTGAATAGCTAAGTTTAAGGTTGATGGTAGGGTGAAAGTCATTGAAGTCATTATGGAATTGAAGTAGGGCCTCCTCACCTGCAGTCCAGATGACAAGGATATCATCGATATAACGAAGGTAAATCATAGGTTTGGTTGTGCATGTTGATAAATATGCTCCTTCCAGTTCTGCCATAAAGAGATTTGAATATTGGGGTGCACATCTGGTCCCCATTGAAGTTCCCATTCGCTGTAGATATAGATCCTCTCCAAAGGTAAAATGGTTGTGGCTAAGGATGAATTGTATGAGCTGCGTTACTGGTTCTGTTGGAAGGTTTTGTTTTGCCAGGTGTACCCGACATGCTGCAACTCCATCCTTGTGGGGAATGTTGGTATACAGGGATTCCACATCCATGGTGGCCAAAATGGTACCCTCAGGTAGAGGGCCCAGGGCATTCAGTTTGTTAAGAAGGTCAGTGGTGTCCTGGATATAGCTTGGAGTATCCCTGACAAGGGGTTTTAGGAGATTTTCCACCCAACCTGAGATGTTTTCTGTCAGTGTCCCAATGCCAGAAATGATAGGCCTCCCAGGGTTGCCATCTTTGTGTATCTTTGGGAGCATATAGAAGCAGCCCGGCCTGGGATCTTGTGGGATAAGTCCTTTTACCTGATTCTGGATCTGGATTGGAAACTTCTTGATCATACTCTTTAGTTCTTTCATATAGGCTTCTGTGGGATCACTTCCAAGTTTGGAGTAATGGATGGGATTTGACAGTTGCCTGTTTTCTTCCTGGATATAGTCTGAGGTGTTCATTATGACTATTGCGCCCCCTTTGTCAGCTGGTTTTATTATTATATCCTGATTTTCTTTCAGTGAAGTAATAGCCTTCTGTTCCTGCAGGGTTAGGTTATGCGTCTGTTTCTTTTGTTTCTCCAGGATTTCTGATTTTACTTTGCTTCTGAAACAGTCAATATATTTATCCAGTGCTGCATTAGTTCCAGGGCGTGGGGTCCAGGTAGATTTTTTGGTAGGATTCCTTATGGGCTGTTCCATCTCAGAGTCGCTGCTGTATGGAAGGTCTTTGTCATAAAAATATTTCCTCAATCTCATTTTTCTGAAAAACTCCTCCATATCATTGCAGAGTTTGATATGGTCAGTGTGTGCTGAGGGGCAGAAGGAGAGACCTTTGGAGAGAACTGACATTTCGTGTTTGTTTGGCTCATAAGAGGAAAGATTCACAACACAGCTTTGCTGAGCTTGCGGTTGTAGTAATGAGGCCTTTTTGTCTCAGTCTATGGAGCTTTTTCTTTTTGTTGTTAATAAGCATATCCTGAAGTTTCCGGTAGTATATATTGAGTTTGGCCTTCATTTCCTCTGTGTCATTATCCAATGATGATTTCAGGGCCTGTATCTCCTCCTGTGTTCTTTTTTTGTTGTTATAGGAAATTTTTATCATATTGTTCCGTAGCCTTTCAGATGTCCGAATACATAGTTGTTCTGCATATCGGCTGTTGTAGGTGTGCCGGGTTGGGTTACGTAAATTGAAGCCTTTTGGGATGAGTCTCTCCTTTTTGCATTTTGTTAAGAAGAAGATGTCGCTGTTGAGTTGTGCAAGTTTCTTAAGCCGGTTTTTCAGTTCCATTCTTTTGCGGTACATTGTGGTATCTTTCAAGTTGATAGTAGTATAATGTTGTACCGTGTTAGCCATTGAAAGTAGTGGAAGAGTGAAGAAATCAGGTGATACCTTTTAGAGGCTAACTGAGTATATTTATAAGTAAGCTTTCAGGAGTACTAGCTAGCTCCCTTCATCAGACATGGTGTGATACAAGAACTGAAAATTCACAGATTTTTATACACATGGACTCACACAGATCCAATATTAATAACAGCAGAACCGATCTCCCAGTGGCCGCACATTTCTCCGGAGAAAACCACTATATTGAAGATTTGCGGGTTGTGGTTTTAATGGGACATTTTAAGACGCAGGAGGCGAGGAAACAATGGGAGTACAAATTTATGCAAAAATTTCAAACTCTTCAATTTGGACTTAATATTCATGCCATCTTCATGTCACACTATGTATGAACCATGAACTGAACTCAATATTCATGCCAGCTTCATGTCACACTATGTATGAACTGTGAGGGTCACAAATCACCTCCTGATAGCAAACAGATAACAGATCCCTCTGTCACGCACCACAACTTTCCAGATTGTTTTTTTTTGACCTGTTGTAAATAACTTCTCTACTTAGATTGCATTTTGTTTTGGTTTTTTTAAGGACTCTAAAATTCTTTGAAAACCATGTGTATAAAAATCTGTGAATTTTCAGTTCTTGTATCATACCATGTCTGATGAAGGGAGCTAGCTAGTACTCCTGAAAGCTTACTTATAAATATACTCAGCCTCTAAAAGGTATCACCTGATTTCTTCACTCTTCCACTACTTTCAATGGCTAACACGGTACAACATTATACATGTATGAACTGTGAGGGTCACAAATCACCACCTGATTTCAAACAGATAACAGCAAGAATTACTGATCCCTCCGTCATGCTCCACAAGTTTCCAGATTGTTTATTTCTTGACCTGTTGTAAATAACTTCTCTACTTATATTGCATTTTGTTTTCTTTAAAGATTCTAAGATCCATTGAAGATCCATGTCTTGTGTGTATAAAGAGTGTGTGAATTTTCAGTTTCTTGTATAACACAATGTCTGAAAAAGAGAGCTAGACTCTTGAAAGCTTACTATCAAATATACTCAGTTAGCCTCTAAAAGGTATCGCCTGGTTTCTTCACTCTTCCATTAAGTAGTATACTTCAGACATACCATTTCTTTACTGAATGGAATAGCACAACAGACTGCACTAGTCGATACAGAGGCATCCAATAAAAAATGTACCATGTGGCATACAGTTTTTTTTAACATTGACACCTATGGATGATGGATGCCACTCTGTGGCATCTGTAAGAGATTTACGCCTAAAGTTTCCTCTTGATGGAAACCTTGGACCAGCAGTGCTAAACACAGTGTAAACAAAAGCGTTATATGGTGACTTATATTATCTTAGCACCATGAAACATTTTAAGTTGTTATTATTTGTACATATATAATAATATGTGAGAAGTCTCTGGAGTATTTAACCATGATATGGCAGTATGATGTGGCCACAATAGGGAGATACTGTATGAAAATATTATTTGGGTAGTGGTTAACAGCAATATTCTGGCACTGCATTTAGTATAACAACTGGATTCTAGCTCTAACTGTGTTCAGGAGAAAGGGGGCAAAGAATCCTATGTTGCCTGACTGGTAGGTGAGTTGGTTTTCAAAGCTGACAATCCCATAAGGAAATGTATATAGCTGCAGATCTACACATCCTGCTACATTCAACATCTTTGCCTTTACTATTCTACTCAGTGCATTGGATGTGCTTGAGGGGAAAAAAATATCTCTGGTGTTAACCTGTTTTAAAATGCTGCTGTATTCCTTTATTTTTCTGTGTTTTCTGCTGTATAATGTTGGTTACCAGACAGTCATCGATTGCTGTTACATTGCACTCTCTGCAGTGTTAATCAATATTCAAGGCATGATTAATGGATTACGGGACACAGGGCAAGCTATAGCGGTGGAAAATGAGGTGGTAGCAGTACATCCTACGAAGAAAATATTGCATTGTCTCATGAGAGGTGTGAATGTAAGAGAGGGAAACCATTCCCTTTGTAGACAAATAGTTTATATGGCGCTGATAATCATATAGTAAATGCATCAGTAAATTTTTAATTAGGATTTCTCTGTTCTATTATCTGCAGTTTCTGGAGCCTTACTCTTAATTGGGTCTTTCTGATGGAATACTTAAAATGCATTTTCTTTGTAATTTAATGAACTGTACCAAATATGACTTTTGTGATATGTCAGTGCTAACCATCAGGGAAATTAGAACATATGTGAAGCCACTTGTTACTAAAATCATTGGACATTATAGGAATCTCCAATTGTTTTTCTTTCTTTTTTTATTTAAAGCTGATGTCCTGCCATAAAGTCAGCAACTACACAGGTTGTTGTTACCTGCTATTTATTTTTCTCAGATTTGCTTCTTACTGCTTTTTAGGTCATCAGTTGACTACAGAATAGCTACAATGCTTACAGTGGTCTGAGGTAGTCTTAGACACTGCTCCTGTCTTATCATTGGCTCAGATTGAGGCTTAAACTGCACTTATTAGCATAAAACACAAATCCATTACAAGCTTAACAGGATGGCCTTATTCACACATCTGTGTTTTGCATCATGGTTTGTCAAAATCAGGAGAGGGATGAAAATGTGTTACAGGTACAAATAGTCAATCATTAAATTATGTATTATCTCTGTAGTCTCCACTTCTGGTTTTGGCTTACAAACACTGGTGTAGAACACCGATGTGTGACTAAAGACACAAAGTCATTGCAGAGCATGAAAATTACTACTATATTAGGAACTAAAAACTACCAGTAACATTATCAGGTATTTGACCTGCATATAATGAGGTCAAATTTAGAATGTGCTTGCTTTGGCAACACATATACTAAAATTGGAATGATACAGTGAAGATTAGCATGGTCTCTGCATATAAAGATTACTAAGGGGGTGCTTGGAGAGTCACTTAGAAGCTGAGGACACACAGTGCAGAAAAGCTATATTTTTAGTTTGCAGATTTTGCGTGTTTTTTGAGCCAAAGCCAGGAGTGGATTTAGAAGCAGGGATAAATATAAGAGCTTTCTAATTCCATTTGAACCACTCCTGGCTTTGGCTAAAAAAAAAAAAGCAACAAAATCTGTAACAAAAAAAACACCTTTTCCGCAGTGTGTGGCCTCAGCCTAATATTGGCTTCTCTGCTTTTACATAGCTTCAGCTCTTTGAAACTGGGCAAACTATGGCTGGGAAAAGGTGATATCACAATGAAAGACAATATCACATTGCCTCATGGGAGGTGTGCCTCTTGTTTCTGCAATTCTTACTCTTTTCAATAAGGAGCATTGCACATGGGTGGTGACTCTAATCTCCATTCTCTCTAACTTCCATTAATGTTTGGCACCAGCATTGGCACATTCTTGTAATTCTTGTAATGAATGGGGGTCCCATTGACTAGCCTTGCACAGGTCAAATATACCTTTATGACATGTCAAAAATGTATTGTGGGAAAACCCATTTAAAATAAGGTTTAGGGCTTCTTTCCTAGCCCCCTGTAAACTATAATTTGCATTTAAATTGAATACCTAGAAATAATTCTAAATTGGATTCTCTATCAAATAACAGGTTTGATAAAAAAAAAAGTTCAGTTTCTTTGAAAGAATATTATACATCGCCAATACAATGCCAGAATGAACTTTAATATATTGCGCTGCAATACCGCTAGTTACGTCCTCTAGCTGAAACTTAATGAAGTCTCATAGGAAATCATACAAAGTTAAACTCGGCAGATTCTTTCAAATAACAACATCGAACATAAAAACCTAGTGCAGAAAGCAACGAGAAATAATACATGTTATAACAATATTTTAATGGAAATAGAAATGTAGTTCAGTAATTAGAAATAATGCATCATTCTAAAAATTCTGAATCTGAACAATCTGGATTTCAACCATTTGCATTTGTTTTTTTATCAGAATAAGCAACCCCTTAAGCAACCAGTCTCCAGTAACTATAACTTTTAATATATTTACACTCAAGAAAGGTTTCCAGACCCTTTTTAACCCTTTCAAAGAATTCATCATGATAATTTTCTCTTACAGAATGTTCCATAGTCTCACTCCTCTTAAAGTAAGGAATACCCTTCTATGCTATAGAGATTTTCTTTCCCTTATAGTGGATAAGGGAAAAGATTTTCTTTCCCTTATCCACATAGTGGATGCACCCTTGTTATAGTTATAGTCACTGTATATAATAGATCATCTGAGTAATAACTGTATTGATATTAATAATAACTGTATTGAACTTTCATATATTTAAAAATAAGTATTAGATCATCCTCAGATGACTTTTTTTTCTAAATGACTAATGCTAAATTTGAAAATCTTTGGGTACCTTGATCCATCCATGTGTATGACTGAGTTTCAGTTTAAAGATAGGACCCGCTCACACAGAAGAATTTCACGCTGAGGTGAATTCCACCCTGGCCTCTATGGCTTCATCAACTGCTCTCAGTGAGCCGGGCCGCAAAACGGACAGGTTTAGGGCCAGTCTCACTGCCATATACACAGGCATGTGTATGTGACCATAGAAATGAATGGATCAGTGTGTTAGCCGTGAAAAACATGGCTAGTAACCTTAGGGTTCATGCACACAGTAGACTTGAATGGAGTCATAGAGCCGCCCTGTGCTGCTGTACAGATATTCTTGTATGCAAGCAATACTTCTAGAGGAGAATGCAGTACATCTGTATTTTTGGCAGTTGCATATGCCATTGAATAGAATCTGAAAGAAAAAAAATCTGTATCAAATCTTTAGGATGGAGTTACTAATGGTTGAGCCTATTTATGTACAAGCTTTAGGGTCCTTCAGACTAAAGATTTTTATGTCTGAGTGATGTCCATGAAAAAAACAGATACCACACAGACCCATTATAATGAATGGAGCCATTCAAACTTCTGTTTTTTTCCAAGGACCGAGAGATATGTAGTATGCACAATTTTTTTCTCTTTTCTGAGCTCATCTCAGCCATGCACATCTGTGTGTTGTCAATGCTTCATTCATTTTTCACAGATTCATTGCTAGGTTATGCTGAAAAATAAAGCCCACATCCATTTTTATGTGTCAACAAAAAGAAACAGATGTGGCATGTATGGCACACAGATTACACTAGGACAGTGATGGCGAACCTTTTAGAGACCGAGTGCCCAAACTGCATCCCAAAACCCACTAAATTATCGCAAAGTGCTAACACGGCAATTTAGCCTTAAATTAACCAGGATCTGTTTTATATTGACCGTGCAATGTTATTACAGCCTGTAATAATATCACATGTCTGCTATAAAACAGATACAGTGTGTATAAATAGTGAAGGGCCCCAACACAGTACAATGTGCTCCGAAGTGGCCCCCAGACAGTACAATGCGCTCCACCGTGGCCCCCAAACAGTATTATATGCTCCAGAATTCCCCCCACTCAGTATTATATGCTCCAGAGGGGCCCCACTCAGTATTATATGCTTCACAGTGGCCCCCACACAGTATTATATGCTCCAATTTGGCCCACCCAAACAGTAGTATATGCTTCACAGTGGGCCCCCACACAGTAGTATATGCTCCACAGTAGGCCCCCACACACAGTAGTATATGCTTCACAGTGTCCCCCACACAGTATTAGATGTTTCAGTGTCCCCCATACAGTATTTGAAGCATCTAATACTGTATGGGGGACACTGAAGCATCTAATACTGTGTGGGGGACACTGAAGCATCTAATACTGTGTGGGGGACACTGTGAAGCATCTAATACTGTGAGGGGGACACTGTGAAGCATCTAATACTGTGTGGGGGACACTGAAGCATCTAATACTGTATGGGGGACACTGAAGCATCTAATACTGTGTGGGAGACACTGAAGCATCTTTTTTTTTCCCCTTCTTCATTTTGAGCATGCGGAGAGGGAAAAACGGATTGCAAAATGGACACAAACTGATTGCTATTCGTTCGTAATCCGCTTTCCATAGACCTCAATGTTAAAAAAAAAAAAAAAACTAAATTGGTTGCTGTCCGTCTGGAATCCTTATTTTTTGAACGGAGAATAATTCCTGCAAGTCTGACTTTTTTCTTCACCCAAAGTAACAGATACCAGATGGAAATGCTCCAAACGCGCACCTGTGGATGGTTTTTACAACCCATTGAAGTCAATGGGTTTTAAAACGAACCGTTCAAAATCAGCTTTTGAGGATTTTGAAACGGTTTCAAAAACTGATTTTTCACGAAGAGCCAAACGCTGATGTGAACCCAGACACGGATTATACACGGAAATATACTAGGATCTACGATGTCTGTTATAACCTTCAAACAGATAGTTTGTGTGAAAGCAACCTTACTCCATTTTGGTTGTTGAGTATATAGTTTGGCCATGTGTATTTCCTTTCAGATTATGTGATCTAATTCTTGTCTGGTGTGTTTTCTTTGTATTCTGGAATTTGTAGTTCCATGGATTTTAGAGTCTTTTTTGTATATTTTAGAATCTGTACTTCCAGAGAGTTTAGTTTTCTTCTGTGTTTGTATTTGGTGGGATGCTGTGCAGTTGTTCTACCCTGGCTGTTAGCTGTGTTACATTTGGATAGGGAAAGTTCAGTATTGCTTTCTGTTCACTGAGAGATCATTTTCTGTCTGCCTATGTGTTAGGGATAAGAATCTCTCACATTGAGGAGAGCACCAGTGAAGGTGTGTAGAGATCTCTACACACCTTCACTGGTGCTCTCAATGTGAGAGATTCTTGTCCCTAACCCACTCATTGCCTCCCACAAAGCCAGCCAGTTCACTTTGCTCTGTACTGATGAAGGACAACAATCCGGAAACAGCGCTGTATGCAGATAAGTGAAATTGGCTTGGCTAAAATCCCTTTTGCTGTCTCAAGGCTCGGTGAGTCAAAAGCAAATTGAGGATCTGTTACATCCAACAGAGGGCGCATGAGCTCCCCAGCTCCTTTCCCATAATGCCTTGTGATATGCCTATGTGTTATACAGTGAGTACGGAAAGTATTCAGACCCCTTTAAATTTTTTAGTCTTTATTTCATTGCAGCCATTTGCTAAAAGCAAAAAAGTTCATTTTATTTCTCATTAATGTACACTCAGCACCCCATCTTGACAGAAAAAAAACAGAAATGTAGATATTTTTGCAAATTTATTAAAAAAGAAAAACTGAAATATCACATGGTCATAAGTATTCAGACCCTTTGCTCAGTATTGATGCAACACTTGGGGCTAAAAATGCTCACTGTATCCCTGGATAAAATCCTTCAGGGATGTAGTTTCCAAAATGGGGTCACGTCAGGGGATTCCTGGGGTTTCAGGAGCTCTGCAAAAATGTCATGACGTCCAAAAACCAAACCATCTAAGTCTGTGCTCCAAAAACTACATGGCGCTCCTTCCCTTCTGTGCCCAAACAGCAGTTTATACTCACATATGATATTAAGTACGTAATCCTGGGTACACCAGTGTCATACATGTGGGCATAAACTGCAGTTTGAGTACACAGCAGGGCACAGAAGGGAAGGAGTGCTATGTGGCTTTTGGAGCACAGATTTAGATTGTTAGTATCTGGACGCCATGTCATGTTTGCAGAGCCTCTAAGGTACCAGAAAAGTGGAATCCCCTAGGGATTTACCTCATTTTGTAAACTGCACCCCTCAAAGAATTTATCAAAGGGAGCATTAGTGTCCCAGATGTGAATGCACAGCGGATGGTAAAATGGAATACATAAGCTGTGCGGAGTTCATTGGATACACCAAATTCTCTACTATATCCCCAGTAGCTCCTATGATTGGGGAAAGGGGTCACTCTGGGGGGTCACTTCTGGTTTATTTTCCCGTGTAAGCTCTAAATTTGGGGTGCACCCTAATATACGCGTGCACAGCTTATACATTCCCTTCCTGATGCAGCCAGTTGTGATCTAATGATTTGGTGATTTTTGAGGTTTTTGTCTATAAATTGTACAAGCTATATATTTTTATTTTTCTGGTGATGTAGCCATATGAGGGCTTGTTTTTTGCTGTATGAGATGCATCTTGTAATGACACCATTTTTGGGTGCCTAAATTTTATTAACTCTTTTTTGGTGAATTAAAAAAGAAAAATCAATTCTGGCATAGCTTTTTACCTTTTTTTTTCCGCAAAATGTACAGCATAAGTAACATGTTACGTTTTTTTCTGTGGGTCGGTATGATTACAGTGATATCCAATTTATATATTTTTTTTATGCGTTGCTAATTTTGCAGAACAAAAACCCATTTGAGGACATAAATCAATAATTTGTGCACCTCCATCTTCTGAGATGCGTAACATTTTTATTTCCGGTTGACAGAGTTGGTTGAGGGCTTATTTTTTGCGAGACAACCTGTTGTTTGTTGGTACTATTTGGGTTACATGTGACTTTTTGATCACTTTCATAGCATTATTTGTAAGGCGAGATGGTGAAAAAAAATCATTATTTCCGGTGTTATTTCTTGTGACATTCACTGTGCAGTTTAAATAATGTATCAGTTTTCAGCAGACGCTTAGGCTGACTTTCTCCATTCGACAGCAGGATCAACTAGGTATTGGGGGCTCCTTGCAGCCAGGGGTCACTTGCCAGACCCCTGGCTGCAAAAAATACATAACAGGTGAAAGACATTTTTTTTCTGGACAACCCCTTTAACCCCTTCCCGACATCTGCCATAATAGTATGCAGATGTCGGGTATTTGAATAGCCACCTTATGTCTACTGTATTATACAGCAGACACCCAGCGCTAATGCCCGCACTGATCGCGGGCATTAACCATCTTGGCACATCGGTCAAAGCTGACTGAGGCACCATTTTGCCTGTTCCCGTTACCATGACAGCCGGGAACCTTTTGAAGGCTCCCAGGCCTGTCTCTAATTTCTAAGCAGCCCGCAATAGAAGCGCAAGTAAATTTCCATGCATTGCAATGCATTAACATGTTTCGTAGAAAAAATTCTAAATGAAAACTAAATTTGTCACAAATTTGTTTTTAAGGAAGCAACAATGTAAAAGTGAGCAGAGCTTAATAGTAAACTCACTTAATTTAGCGATCAAACTTTCCATTATGTGCGTTCAGTTTTAGATAAAAAGACCCCCTCTGGGACTATGGAATTGACTTTGTTTTATAACAAAAGATTACATTTAAAACCCTGACTAAACAGATTTTTTTCTGTGCCAGTTGCTCATTCTGTTTGGATCCATTCTAAAGACCTAAAAGAACATACAGTATATGAACAACAGCATAAACATAACCCACAACAATTACAGATGCATCTCAATAAATTAGAATATCTTTGAAACATTCATTTCTTTCAGTAATTAAATTAAAAAAGTGACCTCCTATATTTTCTAGATTCTTTACACACAGAGTGTTCTATTTCAAGTGTTTTATTTCTGTAAATGTTGATTATGGATTACAGGTAATGAAAACCCAAATCTAAGAAAATTAGAATATTGTAAAAAAGTTCAGTATTGTAAATTCAGTGTGTCACCTGCCAAGGTTTCCTAAGCCTTTAAATGGTCCCTCAGTCTGGTTCAGTAGGACACACAATCATGGAAGACGCTGATTATGAATTGTATTACTGAATTACTGAAATGAATGAACGGTTCAAAAATATTCTAATTTATTGAGATGCACCTGTAAATGCCCATATTTAGTAAGACTAGCATATATTACACCAGTCAAAGTGGAGGAAGTAGTTGAAGTGATACATGCCAAATTTACTAAAAGGTACATGACCCTTAATAAATTTAGTGCATTTTTATATTTGACAGGCAAAAAATGGTAAACCAAGAATATGAGACAATTTTTATTTCATTTGCCTAAAGGAATTAGGCCACAAATAATATTTACTGGCTATCTCTAGATAGGTGTAGAGGAGCATCTACTTTCACCAGGGGCTCGTCTGATTTTGCCTCATCTGCATTCACAGTAGAAGTAAACCCCTTCCCCCCGTTCTCAGAATCGGTGCTGGTCTCAGTGATCAGACTACCACTGATTAGTAATCTATCCTTTATCCTATAATACTGGTTAAATATTGTTTGTGGAATAAACCCTTTCATACATTCAACCTAAAATATGTATTCTTGGATATACTACTTACTTTTCTTGTTAAAAATGTGACAAGTGTCAAGAACAGTCTAAATTTCTCAGTTTGTGAACATCATGTTTGTAACTGTTTTTGGAATAAAAAATTGATATCATTGAATTATTGCAGTTCTTGTTCCCCTACATGTTTCACCTCACCCTGCCTGTCCCTATGGGCAGGGCTCATTGACATAATGTTCTGCAGCAGTGAATGGATAATGCCACTATGTGACATTATATTGTGGATGCAACGTTCCTGACTGTGTGTACACTGGCCCACTGGGGACTGGCAGAGAGTCCTTGTATGGGACTGGTGTAGAATATTAATGGTAAGTACATAAGATTTTCTTTTATTTTACTGCAGATTGATACAATTAGGGCGGTTTCACAGGAACTTGGACAACCCCTTTAAACAGTGTGAATTGAAGAACACTTTGTTTTTTGACTGATTCAGCTGTATAGTAAATGTTCTCATGCTTTATTCACTATGTCTGCTGTTACTGTTATATTATTTATATGAGGCTTGTGGATCTGAAGTAACTTGCCAGGTCTTTTATTGAGTATGCAGAAGCAAAGAAAAAAAAGAAAAAATATATGACCACAGTAATAATAGATATGATGAACTCTTTATGTGCGAAGACTAATATAAAAATGTATAATTCAGTTTATCATATCTAGCATAGTCAGCGGGACTGAAAAAAAAAAAACCAACAAAATGATTAAATAAGTATAACTCATAGACATGCTTCACAATTTGTAGTCTCTGTATACTGCATGGACACATGACTGCAAAAACTACGGCCGTGTGCATGGGCCCATGCAAATGAATGGGTCTGTATTTTTATTCACAATTGCGGATAAAAATTATGGTTGTGTGCATGAGGCCTTAAAATTCAAAAATTGCACTTTCACAGAAAGTCTGCAGAGGTTTCCTTTGTGGACTTTCTGTTTCCATAATACCTATAGGGAAACCACCAGCATTTTCCTCTCACAGACATACAGTAGTTCAGGTTTCTCACATTTATTGATGAGGTGTGAAGCACTGGCGGTAGGTACCATTACTACTCACCACTGACCACTTCATTTTTTTTTCTACTGCAGCATCCAGCAAACACTGGCATATACAGGTGCATCTCAATAAATTAGAATGTCTTTGAAACGTTCATTCATTTCAGTAATTCAGTAATACAATTCATAATCAGCGTCTTCCATGATTGTGTGTCTTACTGAACCAGACTGAGGGACCATTTAAAGGCTTAGGAAACCTTGGCAGGTGACAACTTTACAATACTGAACTTTTTTACAATATTCTAATTTTCTTAGATTTTGGTTTTCATTACCTGTAATCCATAATCAACATTTACAGAAATAAAACACTTGAAATAGAACACACTGTGTGTAAAGAATCTAGAAAATATTGGAGGTCACTTTTTTAATGTAATTACTTAAAGAAATAAACGTTTCAAAGATATTCTAATTTATTGAGATGCACCTGTATATTTTTAGATTTTAATAGTTTGGTCATTTTCAGATGTGGTGATACCTATTGTTTTTATGTTTATTTATTTACTTTCATGTGTTTTAGTTTAATTTTTAAAAAATATTTTAAAATATTTTTTAAAACGTAATTTTTTCACTATTATTTTACGGTAGTTTGCTTGAGTTCAGAATACCTCTTTAAAGCTAAGGCCCCACGTAGCGTGGCAGCAGAAAAAAAAACGCGGTGGAAACGTATTGTAGTTTTTTCCGCAGTTTTTTTTACATAAACTGAAACTTTCTGCCCCTATTAAACCAATTATGGAAAATGCTAGCATTTCCATAGGTATATTTAACATGCTCTGATTTTCTAAAATGCAAACGTTTTTGAAATTGCCGCATTTCCACTGCAGATTTTTTTCTGCAATGTGCATGTACTGTGAGATGCAGCGTTTTTAGCCGCGGTGTTTCCGTAGCAGTCAAAACGCTGTGTATTCACAAAATGGGGCCCTGGCCTAAGGCTAAGGCTACATTCACATTTCTGTTTGGCATATATGTGATTGCCATTGTAGCTGTCTGCCTATCTGTTGTTCTGATTCTCTGAAAGGGTTTAGGCCCCACATTGCGGAAAAGCTGCTGCAGATTTTGCTGCTGCTTTTTGAACCAAACCCAGATGTGGCTACACAAGGAATGAAAAATACTTCTCCCTTCCGACAATCCATTCTCAGCTCAAAAAAGGCAACAAAATCAGTTGTAGAGACAGCCTTTGTGGTGTGTGGCCAATGAATTAGCTGGCCACTTTCATCATATTAAAAATCTTATCATATTAAAAATAAAACTTAAAGGATATTTAAAGATTTACTGATTTATTCTAACCCCAGAATCACACCTAATTATGATGTATAGAAGGTTGTCACTCTGCTGCTTGAGACATTGCCTCCATTATTCTCAATAGAATTAGGTTTCCAAACGTCAATAGTATTTTTTTTTTCCCTGCAATTACTGGCACCCTCAACTTAATATTTGGTTGCACACCCTTTGGAAACAAAAATACAAAAACAAGCTTATTACACCTCTCAACTGGAATTTTGGTCCACTCTTTTTTGTGAACTGCTCCAGGTCTCTCATATTTGAAGGGTGCCTTCTCCCAACAGCAATTTTAAGAGGTGTTCAATGGGATTTAGATCAGGACTCATTTCTGGCCACTTCAGAACTCTCCAGTGCTTTGTTTCTATCCATTTCTGGGTGCTTTTTGAAGTATGTTTGGGGGTCATTGTCCTGGTGGAAGATCCATGACCTAGGTTGCAAACCCAACATTCTGACACTGGACCCTACATTGTGTCCCAAAGGAACATCAAGATCTCTGGAGATGGACTTATAACTTTGAGATTGTTGGCATTCTTCCACAATTTCGGTTCTCAAGTCCTCAGACATTTCTCTTCTCCTCTTTCTGTTCTCCATGCTTAGTGTGGCACACACAGACACACAATGCAAAGATTGAGTCAACTCTCCTTTTTATCTAGTATGATTTTTATATTGTCCACATCTGTTACTTGCCACAGGTGAGTTTGAACGAGCATCACATGCTTGAAATAAAGTTATTTACCCACAATTTTGAATTTGCCTTTTTTCTCTGTTTTTTTGTGTTTTCCAATACACACAAAGGAAATAAACGTATGTATAACAAAACATGTATAATTGTAATAGTTTTCTGGGAGAAATACTTCATTTTCTGGAAAAATTTCAGGGGTACCAACACTTACAGCAATGACTGTATGTTACTGCTACTATTAAACTCCCCTACAACTATGACTGTACCTTTATTGCCACAAATCAATGAGTCATTACAGAGATAGTCATCTTTTTAAGGATATGCAAATAAGACTGCCAGGGAGAGGTCTAATTATTTTGCTGTAGTAGGATCTAATTGGGCCACAAGGTGTACCAGATAGAAGGATGTAAATGTAGAAGTACTGTAAGGGAATTGCCAGTTGAGCAATTCCCCAGTGCTGCTGCAGAACCCTGGGGGAGGGGCACAACAAGACAGTGAGCCCTAAAGCTGACTCCCCCATCACTGTCTCTGGCTAACTTGCCTGATCTGTCCTAGGCGACAGCCAGCAACTGGTCGACAGTCCCTTCTTAATATAAATGGCAACACAGAATGCAGACAGGACGAACAACGAAAAGGGAGGTCAGCTAGCCAAGGGGTCAGTAACAGACGAGCAATGCAGTACAGAATCAAAATCCAAGAGAATAGACAAAGTAGAAGCCAGAGGTCAGGAATAGGAATACCAGTAGCAAACAGCAAGGAGTAAAGGCCAGTACGCAAAAGCAATAGCAAGCGCCAATGTGAATATGAGCAAAGATTAAATAGGAAGGAAGAACCCGCCCCAGACTTGATAGGACGAAAGGCTGTCAATCACACAGGCAAGGCCGAGATTAACTATTTGAGGAGCAGAGAGAAACAAAGGTGGAGGAGATGGGTGTGGCTGAAAATCAATTACATAGTCTAGGACAGTGTTCAGACTGACCAACAAGAATCTTAAACAAGGAATCAAACTGAACACGCCTCCTGCGCCGCAGTTTGCGGGTGGAGGGTGGTACAGAGACCTGAACAGGCAGAGACGTTACAAGTACCTGGTGTGCTGGCATCCTAAGTCTATTGAGAACTTATAGAAACTCTAAGGGTTCCCACACTGTGATCCTGCAACTGTGCCAAGTCAGTTAAAGCTGTGCTACAAATACAGGACTGAAACAATTTTTCTAAATTTTTCTTCATCAAAGAACTAGAGGAGTAAAGAGCTCTTTCGAATGGAGTGAGATGTAGTCTAAGGCCTTCATTTTTAACAAGGTCGCCCAGATAGTGGAAGAGATGGACCTTATGGAGAAAAGAAAGGGTCGTATCGGAGAGGAATGGTTCTACCTGAGTAGTTAGGTTGGTTTCTTGCTGTAAAGGAATGTCCCATAGGCGATGGGGCCGGAGTTTCTGCCATATGCCTGCATAGGCTGAAGTAGGTTTAGAGAGGAAGTCAGGAATGAGGTTTAGGAGTATCAGCAAAGGATGGTGAAGGGGACCAATGCCAGCTGCAATTTTCCTTCTGAGGAGAAGAGATTGAGGGAGTCTTGACTTCTTGCCTCTCCACAGAAAAGATGAAATGAGGCTACGAATGGAATTGAAAAAAATGAGGTGGAAGACAGATGGGGATCATGTGCATATGATACAGTATCTTGGGAAGAACATGAGCCTGGGTATAAAAGTGATATGAGTTTCTTGTGCATGTTCCAATAGAGTGCTGCCCTTCAATAAGTGTTTCCTTTAGTTTCCAGGACTAGTGTTTAGGTGGCAATTGTTTTAAGGTGAAAGAGGTCAAGTCCTTTGACATGAAAAGGTAGTCACCAGATATCAACTAAGTGTAAGTCGTGGAGTTCTTAGTACAATATTCCCAGAGCCCTTTGAGCGATGTGTGAGTAACATGTGGAGGAGTCTAGGAGCAGATTTAAGGTGAGATTGAGATCAATGGCCAGAATGACAGGGTCCTCCGCAAAGAGAGGAATGTGTGTAGGATGTCGAGAAGCCAAGGAACTTGGTGATGATTAGGAGCATAGATATTGGCAAAGGTGTATTTGTGGGCAGCAATGGTGCCTTTAAGTAAGAGAACTCTACCTTCTGAGTCTTTATATTGTTGGGAGCACTGTAAAGGAACATTGTGGTGAAACAATATAGAAACACCTTTTGTAGCGGAGGAGGGGTGCATACAGTGAAAGACTTGAGAGAACTGCTTCTGTGAGAAATGTGAAATGTTCTCCCTTGAAATGAGTTTTCTGGTGAAAAGCAATGCTCGTATTCAGTTTTATGAGGATCATGAAGACTTGTGATCTCTTATTCGGTGAGTTGAAGCCTTGCACGTTAAAAGTGGTGAGAATCAGTTTGGACATGGTACTTGAGTTTAGGTGAACAGGTGGCTCACCAGTCAGTTTTGTTAGTAGGAGAAGAGCGTCTTAGAGAGACTGATGGGGGGGGAGAAGGGGGAAGGTCAGGTAGAAAGGTGAGAATGAGGTGAAATGAGAAGGGAGAGAAGGTATATCAGACAAAACTCAGTGAAAGTGCCTTTTGACCACTGAGGAAAGGATGATGTTGTTGGGCTGTCACAGAACTGCGACACTCTCCAGTCACAAATGCAAGAGGAATGAGTCGGCATGGGCGCTATACACAGAATCAAAAAAATAAGGTGGGACGGAGATGCTGGGTCTAAGGATGGGAAAGACAGAGGGAGTGTGTGTGGAGGGGGATGTGGTATACAAGAGAAGAAAGATGTAGTGGGTAATGGGCAACCAGTCAAGCGGCACTAAGTCGAACTCATACAGTCCACCAACATTCACTGCATAGTAACAGTGTACAGAGTGCAGAAACAGTTGAAACGGATGAAAGTCTACCCCTGCTGAAAGAGGTATCATAAAGTAACCACCTATAGAAAGTATTGAACAGGGGGTGGGGGGGGGGAGAGAGAAAAGGTGGAAGGTAGAGGAAAAAAAAATGAGGGGAGAAAGAGGGGGTGAGAGTTTAACAGAAAATAAAAGACAGATAACATAGAACTCATGACTGGAGTATCATATGGAAGACTAAGAAAGTTCAGTTAGAACTCTGCAGTTTTGTCTTCATGGTGAGTTTCTTAGCCTTGCGTGACTTAAATTTATGCATGAGTCCGCTCTGGTCCAGCTTCAGTAGCCTCTTCAGATAGCTTCAACCGGGACGGAACGTCCCTCAGTGGAATATCCAGTATTTGCCAGGCTGAAGCAAGATCCTCCGGGGTTGTGAATGTTGACACAGTGTCCGTTCTTCAAGATCAGGATTCTGAAAGAGAAACGCCATGCATAGGTCAGACCATGCTGGCAAAGTGAGTCTAGGAGTAGTCTCAGCAGGCGGCATTTCATAAAAGTAGAAGGAGTAAAATCTTGAAAAAGGCGGACCTCAGCATCTTTGTACTTAATAACATCTCTCTCTCTTGTGGTCTGTAGAATTTCAGAGGTGTCGACAATGGTGAGTAGGCTGCAAATCACATCCCTGCGAGGGTTGCCTTGTTGCAGCTTTGGTGATACAGCTCTCTGGATCCTTTCTATGCTGATTTTTTCAGCTCTTTCATGCCCCTGCAAGTCAGAAAATAATTCGGTGGCAACATGTCGCAGGGTGTCGGGTGCGTGGGTGTCTGGAGGTCCGCAAGTTCGGACAAGGCAGGTGCTACTGCTTGGGAGAGTGCCTTTTGTAAAAATGCTTTAGTGATAACGTTGGTCGGCACTTCAGATCTCTCATTACTAGGAAGGCTGTCCATCTCTGAATTTTCGGCTGCCTCGACTTTACTCCAGCGCCTTCTTGCGCACCTTAACAGGGGAGTGAGCAGATTTCTTCCTAAAATACTTCTGCATGTCGGGCTGATGATTTTTGCCTCCGGGGGCTTCTCCACTCCTTTCCCTAGTAAGTTTGCTGATGCTGATCAGTTATAGTGGTATGGGCACTGTCCTAAAGCCCAGGTGTTGACCAAGCTGCAGGCTCAAGCCTCTATCAAGTTCAGCGGTCCGCCCCCGAACTGTGTGTAAAATTCTGTAACAAATATGGCATGTTACAATTTTTAAAAGAATCATGTTATCACAGTGAAGAACAGTAGTGGCTTTCAGCTGATCATTGGTACAGCATTAGAGGCAGACATCTGATTCTGACAGAGAATGCTACAGCCAGCTCAACTTGTCATCCAAGTTTGTCTAATGGGAGAACCCACTGTGTGAGATCTGTATGCAGTACTGCAATGCATTCAAACAGCTGATCCATGAGGGTACTGATAGTTGAGTAGGCCATCAATTTAAAAAATCTGAATAAAGTCTTTAAGTTTCATTTACATAAAAGCAGGAAACCAAATACCTTTATTAATCTTTCTGAATCTTCTAGCAGTTTTAAATAGATTCTACAGTGCAGATTATCCTCCATTTGTGTTTTTCATAGCAGATGTGCCCAATGACACTTGCGCTTTCAACCGATTTACAGAAGTATATAAATAAGTAAAGTCATTAATGAAGAAAAGCTATGGCATTTATATTTTACTAGTGTTCTGCAGTGAAATAGCTGTTCATTAATAAAGGTTGAAATAGGGCAGTAGTTGATGTAAATGAACATCACATTTACAATTTGATTTAATTAAAATATTCATACACAGTTTCCTTCTGAATGCTCTGTGGAACTTGAAGACACTTCCTAAGAAGAGTTTATTTTATTATCATATGCCCTTCATGACTTGGTCTAGTTCACCGTATAGCAAATAAAATATACAGCATCACTTCTTGACTGAGCGCACAGTTGAGCATGTTTGTTACAAGTGCATTTCTAAACTCTCATGTGCAGAAGATGCTATTGACTTAAAAAAATTACTAATATTAAATTATAATAAAATGCTAATTCACAAGAGCACTAAAGAAACACAGGCCTGACAAGAATGAAATACTTGAAGCTTATCACTTGGTAATATAATATACTGCTCAAAAAATTAAGGAACACTTAAATCACACATCATATCTTGTCGAATAAAAGCTTCAAAAAATCTTTACTGATATGAATTGTATAATTTGTTGAGTACAAAATGATGTATCAATGGTCAATAGAAACCAAAGTCATCAGCTAATTCTAGGCTGGTTTCCAAATCAACCCAACAAGTAAAACATTGAAATCACAGGCAGATCTAATTTGAGTCAATTAAGTGACTCATTAGTGTTTGTGGCCCCCCATGTGCCTGTATGGCCTCCTGACAATGTCTGGGCATGTTTCTGGTGCCACAGCGCATAGTGTCCTCTACCCATACCTGGATCAGGGCATCAATGAACTCCTGACAAGTACAAATTGGCAGCATATATACTGATTTACAATGCCCCATAGGTTCTCAATTAGATTCAGGTGTAGTGTAGTCAATGCTTTCATCATCCAGCAACTGCTTAAACACTTGGCCACATGAGTTCGGGAATTGCCCTTCAGCAGTGGGAAACCAGAGCCCACTTCACCAGTGTAAGGTGTAATAATAGATTTTAATCCAAGTACCAAACAGCAGACAGGGTACATATATTCTCACAGAGGGTTCTACACCATTCCCTATTACTTCATATCTCACAGAAAATAAATGGTTTCAAACGATAAAACTTAACTTTTAATATTTTAAAATAAAAATTGCACAAAGGACGTCCACTAATCTACTAAAAGACAGATCAATGTGGTCTGTGCCTGCCTATTCAAAGTTTATTCAGGATTTAAATGTTAGACAGTATTCACACTCTCCAACTTTCCACTGGACCTAGGGTGTAATAAGATACTTTCACCACCCTTAGACTAAGGTTATAGTATCACGGCTGCATCATACAACAGGTCAGTATTTTTGTCAGTTGCTCTTAGTGCTAGGAAAACCCAAACACCTGGTCCCCACACACATAATTTGTAAAGCCTCACTGACTAGACTCCTGCACAGCCATGATGTACCTCCACAACCATAGTCTGTAGTATGTACATATGCCAGTAATCTAGGTACAGGTCACAGTAACTTCATTTCCTGTCATTAAAATGTTATGAACATAAGGGAAACTATGATATTCTGACCCTTATACTCAATAAACCCTTATATTGCAGCCATTACTGATATCCCCTATGTTGACTCCAGGGATATACAGCTACCATTTCCATTAGTGACTCAAGTTCCACCAACTAATCTCCAGGCTAATCAGACTGCCCCAGTCTCCTGTCAGTCCTTCATGCCCCCAAGTGGTATGGCTTGTGGTCAACTAACTCAAAAATAGAAAATAGAAAATAAACTTGCTCTACGCGTTTCCCCTGTGTTATCTATATCAGGTTCATCAGGAGTCAATGCTAATAAACTTATCAGTTGGTCTAAGCTGCTATAAATATTTATCAAAAATGCAGTTACAACTGCAGTTCCTGGAGCACTGATGGTGTGCTCCAGTGTATAGAGGGGTTACGCTATACACTGGAGCACACCATCAGTGCTCCAGGAACTGCAGTTGTAACTGCATTTTTGATAAATATTTATAGCAGCTTAGACCAACTGATAAGTTTATTAGCATTGGCTCCTGATGAACCTGATATAGATAACACAGGGGAAACGCGTAGAGCAAGTTTATTTTCTATTTTCTATTTTTGAGTTAGTTGACCACAAACCATACCACTTGGGGGCATGAAGGACTGACAGGAGACTGGGGCAGTCTGATTAGCCTGGAGATTAGTTGGTGGAACTTGAGTCACTAATGGAAATGGTAGCTGTATATCCCTGGAGTCAACATAGGGGATATCAGTAATGGCTGCAATATAAGGGTTTATTGAGTATAAGGGTCAGAATATCATAGTTTCCCTTATGTTCATAACATTTTAATGACAGGAAATGAAGTTACTGTGACCTGTACCTAGATTACTGGCATATGTACATACTACAGACTATGGTTGTGGAGGTACATCATGGCTGTGCAGGAGTCTAGTCAGTGAGGCTTTACAAATTATGTGTGTGGGGACCAGGTGTTTGGGTTTTCCTAGCACTAAGAGCAACTGACAAAATACTGACCTGTTGTATGATGCAGCCGTGATACTATAACCTTAGTCTAAGGGTGGTGAAAGTATCTTATTACACCCTAGGTCCAGTGGAAAGTTGGAGAGTGTGAATACTGTCTAACATTTAAATCCTGAATAAACTTTGAATAGGCAGGCACAGACCACATTGATCTGTCTTTTAGTAGATTAGTGGACGTCCTTTGTGCAATTTTTATTTTAAAATATTAAAAGTTAAGTTTTATCGTTTGAAACCATTTATTTTCTGAGGGTACTTATTATATTATATTATATTATATTATATTATATTATATTATATATTATTATGGAGGTTTGTGTGACCCACCAAGGATATTCTCCCCCAGATCATCAGGCATCTCCAGACACCAGTCACATGTCCTCAGTGTGAACCTGCTCTCATCTGTAAAGAGAACAAACAGGGTGCCAATGGTACATCTGCCAAGTATAGTGTTCTCTGCAAATTCCAAGATAACTGCATTATATTGGGTTGTGAGCAAAGGTCGCACTACAGGACGTCAGACTCTCAAGCCAGATTTGAAAATCTGTCTTTGTTGCTCATAGCAACCAATCACAGAGCACTAAAAGAGAGGAAGGCTGTTCTGTGATTGGTTGAGTCTGTTTCTGGCAGTTTGGTCACACAAATACACACTAGTAGCTTGTTGGAGGTCATTTTGTAGGGCTCCAGCCATTCCTGTTGCATAAAGGAGCAGAAAACCCGTCCTGCTGCTGGTTGATGCCCATCAATGGCCCTGTCTAGCTTTCTTCAGGTAATGGCTGTGTCCTGGTGTCTGTTCCATGTGCTTGAGACTGTATTGGGATGGCTATTCCATCCTGGAGGAGCTGAACTAATGGAACAACCTGAAAAGGCTGCAGGTACCACCTCATTCTATCAGTAACAGTGACAAAGACACTAGTAAAACTAGAGAAGAATCAGTAAGGAAGGATAAGGAGAGACAAAGTGTCTATTGCAAAACCATTCCCTTTTGGGGGTTGTCTTTCACTTTCCTCTCCAGTGTAGCTGTTGTCACTTTTATTTACTTCTTTATCCTTTCTACACTTAGAAATCATTATTTAGTCATGGGGTTGGTCCTAATTAGTGATTGTTAGCTTTTCACATATGACTGTGCTTACAGAGATAGCTGTTAATCAGTAATAGGATTTTCATAGTGACAGGTTCCTCTTAACCCCTTCCTGACATCCACCATAATAGTACAGTGGGTGTCAGGTATCTAAATATGGCAGTGCCATGACATTGCCATTGCCATGGCAGCCAGGTGCCTATTGAAGGCTCCCAGGCTTGTCTGGCATTCATTTGTATGACAGACAAATGCATGGCAGCCTATCAAATGCATGGCAATGGATTAGCATTGTAATGCATTGCATTAGTGATCAGACCCCCTGGGATTCAAGACCCCTTGGGGGTCTAATAAATAAAGTGTAAAAATAAATAAATATATATTTTTTTTAAAAAGAATTAAAAGTTCAAATCATCCCCCTTTCCCAAGACTACATATATAAAAGTAAGAAATTACTGTGAAACACATACACATTAGGTATCCCTTTGTCTGAAAACGCATGGTCTACAAACTTATAAAAATATTTTTCATACGGTGAACATCATAGTGAGGAAAAAAAAAAAATCAAAAGTGCCAAATTGCCATTTTTCCGCTGTTTTGCCTCTGATAAAAATTTTAATAAAAAGTGATCAAAACAATAGACATTCCCCAAAATGGTATAACTAAAAATACACCTGGCCTCGCAAAAAAAAGACGCCCTATACATTTCCATACATGGAAATTACAAAAAAAAATTACAGGTGTCGGAATATGGCGACATTTTTTTTTGCAAAGATTGCAAAGACAATTGTTTTAATTGTTTTGTGTGCATGTGCTGGGCATGAAATAGTTGATTTGTTTTCTCATTTTTTCAGTGGAGGCAGTTCCAGTAATTGTCTCTTGGCATGAACCAGCGGGGCTTGGAGTTCCCCAAACGTTTGTGAACAATTCCTCTAGAGCAACAACCCAAAACCCACTAATTTATTGCAATGTGCCAACATGGCAATTTAATCTTAATACCGTGTAGATCTACAATTGCAGACAGTTACAGACCCGCAAAATACAGTTGTGTGAATGGGGTTTTACAGAACTTTCAATGATGCAAAAATAACTTTGTACTGAAAAGATAGAAGTTTGCATTTGTTATACTTTTGAACAATTAATGTTCAATATTTCAATAATATCACACAGAATGTTTTATAGTGACCGTGCAATGTTATTACGACCTGTAATAATATCACATGCCTGCTATAAAACAGATACTGTGTGACATAAATAGCGAAAGGCCCCCACGTGGTACAATGTGCTCCATAGTGGCCCCCAGATGGTACAATGTGCTCCACAGTGGCAACCAGATGGTATAATGTGCTCCACACTGGCCTCCAGACGATACAATATGCTCCACAGTGACCCCCAGACGGTACAATGTGCTCCACAGTGGCCTCCAGACAGTACAATGTGCTCCACAGTGGCCTCCGGACAGTACAATGTGCTCCACAGTGGCCCCACATAGTACAATATGCTCCACAGTGGCCGCCAAACAGTATTATATGCTCCACAGTGGCCCCCACACAATATGTTATGCTCCACAGTGGCCCCCACACAGTATTATATGCTTCACAGTGGCCTCCACACAGTATTATACGCTCCACAGTGGCCCCCGCACAGTAGTATATGCTGCACAGTGGGACCCCACACAGTATTATACACTTCACAGTGGGCCCCCACACAGTATTATATGCTCCACAGTGGGCCCCCACACAGTATTATATGCTGCACAGTGACCTCCACACAATATTATATGCTCCACAGTGGGCCCCCACACAGTATTATATGCTCCACAGTGGGCCCCCACGTAGTATTATATGCTCCACTTTGGGCCCCCACATAGTATTATATGCTCCTCAGTGGGCCCCCACACAGTATTATATGATTCACAGTGGCCCCACACAGTATTATATATTGCACAGTGGGCCCCCGCAAAGTATTAAACGCTCCACAGTGGCCCCCACACAGTATTATTCACTCCACAGTGGGCCCTGACACAGTATTATATGCTCCACAGTGGTCCCCCACACAGTATTACTGTATATGCTCCACAGTGGGCCCCCACGCAGTATTGTATGCTCCATTTTGGACCCCCACACAGTATTATTTGCTCCACTTTGGGCCCCCACACAGTATTATATACTCCACACAGTATAATATGCTACTTAACTTACCTCCCACGAAGAGCAGCTGGGCATCCTCCTTCTTATATCACTGCAGGCGCTGATGAATTATGTCATCATGCCTATGTCGGGGCAGAGGTCACATTCTGCTGTCAGTGTAAGCTGCAGACCCGCGGCCTACGCTGACAGTTTTCCGCTGTATGTGCATTTGCACATATCACTGAAACAAGCGCTTGCTCACTAACGGGGAATCCTATACCAGATTCTCTGTTAGTGAACGATCAGGGAGCCTGGATAGGGCGATGGCGAATGCCAAAAGAGAGGGCTCTGAGTGCCCCCTCTGGCATGCGTGCCATAAGTTCACCAACACAGCTCTAGAGTGACCAGCGAGTTGATCTGTGGATAGGTTAACATGCTTGATGTATGGGGGAGTGTAGAAAGCTTGAGCTTACATTACTATGCAGAGTAGGGGTGCTGACAACTTGAGGCTCAGCCTTTGAGTCCTTTTTGTTTCAGTTGTAAGGTCAGAGCGATGTTCTAAATCCTTTCTGATGCGGCAAATGGCGAAGAGGTTTCACATGGAGAGATTTGTTGTCCCAGTTACATTCAGCTTTGGTGACGTTATGCTTTCAATAATATGAGTGCTGTCTTTCCTAGGCTTTCTGCTTTAGTGAACTGGTGTCCCCTGACCAGACATCCTCTGGTGGGTTGATGTGGGAGGATGTGTGGAGCAGGGGTGATAACATGGTGTGTCACTTGTGCCATTCCAAGTCAGGTCAGGCTAGCAGGGGTTGTAAGGGTAAGGTGTTCCAGTTATCGGGTTCGTTCAGTTCATTGTTTTGACAATTTTTCCATTATCCAGCCAGGGCAACTGTTACTAGTTCACAGGGACAGCACGGGCCAGTCCTGGTATCAGTTTTTGGTGTGTCTGCAACAGCTCAGGCACTCACTCGTTCTGAATTGGAGCAACAATGGAGGCTTCCCATTGGAGTTTGGAATTGAAAGGTTGTCTTCACTTTCTGGGTTTGCTGATAGCTTCTTGCATTTTTTTTTCCTTATGTTCCTTTGGTTGTCTGGTCTAGATTGTTGGCCACTCCTATGTCTATTGGGATGTGGTTTGAGCAGATGTCCATCCTAACTGCAGGCAGTTGGGTTTCCCGAGAGATGTGGGCTACATCTGATGGATTGGGGTCGGGGGTGGTTCCTGAAATATTTAAATTTTTTTATTTGGATGGCCCCCCCAGATGTGCTAGTGACGCACGCGGGGGAATGATCTGGGTTTTCGTATTTCTAGAGATTTAATTCAGGATATTAAGCTGGATCTTTTCTGTTTGTGTAAGTCTTACCTGGATGTTATGGTAGTTTGGTTGGACATTGTGGCTCGGAGAGTTTAGAAAGGGGCTTGGTCTCTCCTGGGTATGAACAAGGCCAAGATTTGCAGTGGTAGCAGTGCATCATCGTGAGGTCTCCTGTGACTTCTTGCGGGATGACGAGGTGCATTTAAATCAATGTGTGGACATAGGGTTTGCAAGAAGGTATTGAGAATGGTCTGGTTTTGTGGCAGTCAGCCATATGTAACTCACACATGCTTGCCGTGGTGGAGGAGAAGTAGGTTATTTATTATGCTTATTTACATAGTGCCATCATATTCCACAGCGCTTTACAGATATATTCAGTCACTGTCCCATATAGGGCTCACAATCTACATTCCTTATCAGTGTGTCTTTGGAGTGTGGGAGGAAACTGGAGTACATGGAGGAAACCCACGCAAACACAGGGAGAACATACAAACTCCTTGCAGATGTTGTCCTATGGCAGGTTTTGAACCCAGGACTCCAGCGCTGCAAGGCTGCAGTACTAACCACTGAGACACCGTGACGCCCATATTTGAAGGCAAATTTTAATCAAAGCGGATCCTGTGGACGTATGGGTACTGGATTCAACCCTCACAGTTGTGTCCTGTGGCTATGGCACTATGGGAATATTGGTATGCTCAAGTCGGAGTTTGGCAGCTGAGGGAAATTGTTGGGCACTTCAAATGACCTGTTGAATATGGATTATATGTTGCCTTTTAATGGTTTCATGTTGGATTTAACATGACCAAAGTTAATAAAAAGCCTGCCGTGGCCATTTTCAATCAATATCACACAGTGTGTATGTGGTTAATTTTGCAGCAAGGAAGAGTTTATTTAAAGTCCCCAAGTCAAGAGGCAAACATAGGCTGGCAGGCTGGAAGTATAGCCGGTGGGATCCAAGACTGGCAAAAGGGAAAAATGGAAGGGTTGAAGGAATGATGGGTGGTACTTACAAGGGGTGGTCCTCATGGGAGAGGAAGTTGTATGTGAGGGATGGTTTTAGCATGAGCATTCCTGTCTGGACCTGGCTTAACCTTAACATCTGTGGTACATGTAAAACGGATGTCAGAACTTAAACATGGCAACTGCTTAGGAGCTGAGTGGGTGCCATAGCCACTGGTTCTCCACAGTGTTACACAGCAGAAACCTGGCAGTAATGGTTGCAACCACTATGTTGAGTTGGATCACCATCCAACAAATCAAGATCCATGGGTGGCAAACCATTACCATATTAAAGGCTTCTAGACCTCTCAAGACTGTGCTTCTGTCTTTGGTATTCTTGCTAGTTTGAGGGTAAGATGACAGAAAATGAAGAGGAATTTGAGGCGAATATCCACCTTGGATTCCTCTTTATCTTCTGCTCCCAGAGGCAGAATGTCGATGCAGAGTATTGGCATTCTGATTTGTCTTTCTGACGCTGACTAGACCCAGATGAATGGGTCTAATCAATGGGGAGTCTCAAGCCTCAGAACCTGTGGCAAGATTGAGCAGGGTGCTCATATTTTCAATGTCCTGCTCTGATCTCTGTCTCCCACTGAAAACAATGGGAAGCAGAATCAGGGCGGAATCTGCCACTGATTTTACCAGGTAAAAAGCTGTGTTTTTTGTTGCAGATTTGGCTGTGTTTTTTTTAGCCAAAACCAAAAGTAGCTTCAAAAGTAATGGGAAATACAAAAGAAGCATTTATACTTCTGTCTTCTGCTATATCCATTACTGGATTCATTCATATTACTTCAGAGAAAAGTAGAGAAGGTAGGTTGTGAGCTGGATAAGCAGGGTTGCTGCAGTCCAAATGTTTGATTATAATTTACACCAGAAAACTGGCATAAATTACAGCCGAAATCTAAACCAGCTCCTAGCAGACTTAGATTTCAGTTTTGGTGCATACCAAACACCTAGGATAGGCCACAAGTGTTAAAAGATGTAGACATTCTACTGCAAACCCAATGGAGAGAACCAGAGGATGGGAGTAGTAGTGGTGATGGTGGTGATGTCAACCAAACTCCTCCAACCCACCTCCCAGGCCAGACACTGACAAGGGGGGCCTGTGTGGGTCCTGATAGTGGTGGTAGTTGTTCCCCCAGAGAGCTTCCAATTAGAGAGGGGTCCTCTCCCTCCCTGAGCTGTGTAGTGGTGTTCGGCAGGGCCCTGATGGTAAGCGCAGGAACGACTCAGGAGCCAGTGGTGCAGTTGAACCAAAGTGAAACTTTACTCTGAGAACAATATAACAGTCAACTCGTGCAGCTTCCCGATGAGGGTGGTAGTCTCCACCTGGATGGCTATTCCCAGACTTAAGGTGAGGGATGCCCAGTCTATGATGTTAATGGTTACTTTACTCCAGTCCACTCAATATATGATACTCTGCCTCCCAGGAGTAAAGATACCAGATACCCAGATGGATGCAAATGGGTCCTGTCTAGTGGTTTATTGAGAAGCATGACTCTGGCACACTTCTTGTCTCTTTGTTAGGGCTGTGTTAGGTCGCTGATGGGTTTCAAATGTTACTTCTCCCTCAGGGGCGGCCGACACTCTCAGAGGACTCACCTGAATTCCAACACACACTCAACTGAATTTCTGACTAATGGTCCTCTGGAGACTTATCGTCTCCACTCCCAGTTCAGTGGTCTGTGATAGGCTAGGGCTGTACCAAGCCCTCTAAACCAGAGGAGTAGCCAAACAGTTGGTTATACCCAGGAGAACATACAAATGGGAAGCTGTAAATATACTTAATTCAGGGGAAAACACATAAAATACAATATATACAGCCAGTGGCACAGAAACATAATAAAAACATATAAACAGTATCCACTGGAATGCTGTAATACTACTTACCAGTCTATGGAAATGGCACCCTATGCACCCTACCTTCTTATGGGGGTCATCTCTATGCGCTGATAAGGGTGCATTAAAACTGTAGTGAGGACAAAAGTTGTGCATATATTGAGATGCTCAACCCAAGATTAGCAAAAAGTAGAAACTAATTTTATTGACACATAAATTGACAGTGTCAATAAAATTATTTTCTACCTAATCTAGGGTTCAGTGTTCTACCTAATCTTGGGTTCAGTGTTCAATGTGCAACTTTTGTCCTCTCTAAAGTTTTAATATTTGTCTATGTAAACATCTAGCTATATAGATTTACAAGGTTAGCAAAACACTGGTAGTATACAAAATCAAGCTGTAGATATCTATGTTACTTGTGTGTATGTATGTTCTTCATCTGTCAATGTATTAGATCACTGGACTGTAAAATAAGGCATTACTGAGTCAATTTAACAATCACAACTAAAGAGTTAACAGCTGTGGACAATATGTTTGAGGGAGGGAGATTGACTAGAGCAAACTACAAGGACATATTAACCAGTTTGTAGAAGCAGGTATGTAGTATGGTCATGGCCTTGAAAAGCCAATTGCATTTTAATGTACCATCAATTTCATCCTCAGGGACAATAGTGAGTGCCTTTTATTGGTGTAAATGGAGATGGTCAAGTGTTCTTATTGCTGCTACTCCTGCCTCTTGTGGCCTCCATTAGAGGTTTTACTTTGAAAATCTCTAAATTTAGAAATGTACTGAGAAATCTGCTCTTTAACTGATAGAGTTACCTACAGTATATTTATTTATTTGTGAGAAAAGCTATATTCACATTTTTTATTACTTCAAGTGTAAAGTAGCCCTTTGAAACCTTGCTTGATATGTTTACATTTTTTGTGGCTTTATTCAGTTATTAATTTTTTAACCCTTTATTTTGTTAATACTTTTTTGTTTTACATTTTTTGATGTCCCCCTACAAGCATACACTGTATACACTGCAATGCATGTGTATTGCATTCAGTCTATGCAGATTGTCTCAGCAAGATCAACAAAGCATATGGCACTGTCAAACTCAAGGTCACTGATCAGACCGATGGCTAACGAAAAATATATACCAGCACAACCCTCCCCCAAAAACACTTATGGAAACCCTTTACATGCAGCATCTAAGGAATTAAAATATATGATCGGAGCTCAGCTCTGACAGGAGGTGACGGAGCAGGGTGTAAACTGTCAGTTACAGGAAATACCTGCTCTAGAAGCCGCCCGCTCACACACTGTACGTCCAGTTGCCTTAACTTTTTGGCGACTGTGACGTACTATTATGTCCAATGTCGCCAAGGGGTTAAAGTGTAACTCCATTTTTTTTTTTTTTTTGCACTATTGTTGGGGGATGTTTGCTGACCATTTTTGCAATGTACAGTGTCTTGCAAAAGTATTCGGCCCCCTTGAACTTTTCAACCTTTGGCCACATTTCAGGCTTCAAACATAAGGATATAAAATTGTAATTGTTTGGTGAAGAATCAACAACAAGTGGGACACAATCGTGAAGTGGAACGAAATTTATTGGTTATTTTAAACTTTTGTAAAAAATAAAAAACTGAAATGTGGGGCGTGCCAAATTATTCGGCCCCCTTAAGTTAATACTTTGTAGCGCCACCTTTTGCTGCGATTACAGCTGCAAGTCGCTTGGGGTATGTCTCTATCAGTTTTGCACATCGAGAGACTGAAATTCTTGCCCATTCTTCCTTGGAAAACAGCTGAAGCTCAGTGAGGTTGGATGGAGAGCGTTCGTGAACAGCAGTTTTCAGCTCTTTCCACAGATTCTCGATTGGATTCAGGTCTGGACTTTGACTTGGCCATTCTAACACCTGGATACGTTTATTTGTGAACCATTCCACTGTAGATTTTGCTTTATGTTTGGGATCATTGTCTTGTTGGAAGATAAATCTCCGTCCCAGTCTCAGGTCTTTTGCAGACTCCAACAGGTTTTCTTCCAGAATGGTCCTGTATTTGGCTCCATCCATCTTCCCATCAATTTTAACCATCTTCCCTGTCCCTGCTGAATAAAAGCAGGCCCAAACCATGATGCTGCCGCCACCATGTTTGACAGTGGGGATGGTATGTTCAGGGTGATGAGCTGTGTTGCTTTTACACCAAACATATTGTTTTGCATTGTGGCAAAAAAGTTTGATTTTGGTTTCATCTGACCAGAGCACCTTCTTCCACATGTTTGTTGTGTCTCCCAGGTGGCTTGTAGCAAACTTTAAACAAGACTTTTTATGGATATAATTGAGAAATGGCTTTCTTCTTGCCACTCTTCCATAAAGGTCAGATTTGTGCAGTGTACGACTGATTGTTGTCCTATGGACAGACTCTCCTACCTCAGCTGTAGATCTCTGCAGTTCATCCACAGTGATCATGGGCCTCTTGGCTGCATCTCTGATCCGTCTTCTCCTTGTTTGAGATGAAAGTTTAGACGGACGGCTGGGTCTTGGTAGATTTGCAGTGGTCTGATATTCCTTCCATTTCAATATGATCGCTTGCACAGTGCTCCTTGGGATGTTTAAAGTTTGGGAAATCTTTTTGTATCCAAATCTGGCTTTAAACTTCTCCACAACAGTATCACGGACCTGCCTAGTGTGTTCCTTGGTCTTCATGATGCTCTCTGCGCTTTAAACAGAACCCTGAGACTATCACAGAGCAGGTGCATTTATACGGAGACTTGATTACACACAGGTGGATTATATTTATCATCATCAGTCATTTAGGACAACATTGGATCATTTAGAGATCCTCACTGAACTTCTGGAGTGAGTTTGCTGCACTGAAAGTAAAGGGGCCGAATAATATTGCACGCCCCACTTTTCAGTTTTTTATTTTTTACAAAAGTTTAAAATAACCAATAAATTTCGTTCCACTTCACAATTGTGTCCCACTTATTGATTCTTCACCCAAAAAATTAAAATTTTATATCTTTATGTTTGAAGCTTGAAATGTGGCAAAAGGTTGAAAAGTTCAAGGGGGTCTGAATACTTTCGCAAGGCACTGTACTTTATTATCCTATCTAACTTCCTTTTTATTGTAAAACAGGCAGCAACATTCTCATTAGCAACCCTCTAACTGATCTGTTACTAGGGAAAATCCACACAGATATGCAGAGCTGAAGCATTTACCAAATGGGAGAATTTAAATAGCTACTGTATATATCTCTGGTTTTATAACCCCTACCAGTTCATGCTGCATATAAAATTACATTCCCAACTGTGTTTTTAACTAGTGATATCTCTAATTCTTTTATAGTTAGTACTTAAATCTTGTGAGAGTCTCAGCTGAGAATGTCAGCTTTCTTGTGATACCAGAAGCATTCTGGGTGGTATAAAACTGGAGATACAGCTATTTGAAGTGACTATCCCCCCTAATACAGTGGGCATGTACAATGCCCTGCAATACAGAGGTATGGCAGAATATTATAGAAGAGGTCAAGTTCCCTAGTTTGAAAGAAGTTTAATAAAATGTGAAAAAATATTAAAAAAAAAAAAACACAAAGAGATAATTGCTATTTACCCCAACCTATACATAATTGGTATTCCCACATCCAAAACAAACCAAACTAAAAATGTAAAGTGAACATCATAAAATTAAGAAATAAGAAAATAAAAAAACGAAAAATGCTGTTTTTGTTCATCTTACCTCTAAAAAATTAAAAAAGTGATCAAAAAGTTGAATGCACACCAAAAGAGTGCTGATGAGAATGGTAAATATTTGGATTGTGATATTTATATACAGACTGTGTTTTCAACCAGTTATAGCTCTAGAAATAATACAGATAGCACTGCAACCTTAGTTGCAACGCAACGGTTTTGGAAATCGCAGCATTTCCGCTTCGGGTATTTTTCTGCAATGTGTGGATGGGATTCTCTAGATGGGATTTGCTTGCACTTTGCAAGGACTGTAAAACGCTGCGATCTTTGTAGCGGCATTTCTGCCGTGGCAAAGCATGGCTTTTATGCCACTGTACTCCATTTACAGTTATCAGTGAGAGGCAGGAGCAAGGGAAAGAATGAAAAAATTCAGACTTTCACAAAAAGGAGCAAAAATTGTTAATAAAGTATATTACAAAATGTATTAATGACACAAATATTTGCAGAAAATCAAAAGTTTAGTTGTGCTTTAACATGTCATTTACAGTGAAGGAAATAAGTATTTGATCCTTTGCTAATTTTGTAAGTTTTCTCACTGACAAAGACAATGAACAGTCTATAATTTTAAAGGTAGGTTAATTTTAACAGTGAGAGATAGAATATCAAAAATAAAATCCAGAAAAATCACATTGTATACATTTTATAAATTTATTTGCATTTTGCAGAGAGAAATAAGTATTTGATCCCTCTGGCAAACAAGACTTAATACTTGGTGGCAAAACCCTTGCTGGCAAGCACAGCGGTCAGACGTTTTTTGTAGTTGATGATGAGGTTTGCGCACATGTCAGGAGGAATTTTGGTCCACTCCTCTTTGCAGATCATCTCTAAATCATTAATATTTTGAGGCTGTCGCTTGGCAACTCGGAGTTTCAGCTCCCTCCATAAGTTTTCTATGGGATTAAGGTCTGGAGACTGGCTAGGACACTCCATGACCTTAATGTGCTTCTTTTTAAGCCACTCCTTTGTTGCCTTGGCTGTATGTTTTGGGTCATTGTCCTGCTGGAAGACCCAGCCACAACCCATTTTTAATGTCCTGGCGGAGGGAAGGAGGTTGTCACTCAAGATTTTACGGTACATGGCTCCATCCATTCTCCCATTGATGCGGAGAAGTAGTCCTGTGCCCTTAGCAGAGAAATACCCCCAAAAACATAATGTTTCCACCTCCATGCTTGAGAGTGGGGACAGTGTTCTTTGGGTCATAGGCAGCATTTCTCTTCCTCTAAACATGGTTAGTTGAGTTAATGCCAAAGAGCTAAATTTTTGTCTCATCCGACCAAAGCACCTTCTCCCATTCACTCGTAGAATCATCCAGGTGTTCATTGGCAAACTTCAGTAGGGCCTGCACATGGGCCTTCTTGAGTAGGGGGACCTTGCGGGCACTGCAGGATTTTAATCCATTACGGTGTAATGTGTTACCAATGGTTTTCTTCGTGATTAATTGAGTCTGTGGACAGGAGTCTTTTATACAGGTGACAATATAAGAGAGCTGTCTTTAATGCAGGTAACGAGTTAATTAGGAGCGTCTAACTGGACTGTAGGAGCCAGAACTCTTAATGGCTGGTAGGGGATCAAATACTTATTTCTCTCTGCAAAATGCAAATACATTTATAAAATTTATACAATGTGATTTTCTGGATTTTATTTTTGATATTCTATCTCTCACTGTTAAAATTAACCTACCCTTAAAATTATAGACTGTTCATGCCTTGGTTAGTGGGCAAACTTACAAAATCAGCAAGGGATCAAATACTTATTTCCTTCACTGTATACTGCACAGCAAACTATGTAAAATTGAAACACAAAAAAAAACTCGAAATATTGAAGAATTACTATTTTTTTCTATTCTCCCCCCCAATAAAAATAATAAGTTTTTCAATTCATTCTAATTATTCAAAATGGTTTCATTAAAAAATCAAGCTCACATATGGCTATGTTAATGGAGAAATAAATTATGGCTTTCAGAAGACGGATAATAAAAACAAAACAAAGTATGTCACATCCTGAAAGCCAAATTAGGTCTTGTCATTAAGGGGTTAACATTGTTTGATGTTTTCGGCCTATGTCTGTATCACAAATCTAGAAGATCTAGCCTGCCTTTATGCACTTGAAGTCTAATTTGCATATGCATAAACAGAAGATTCTCTGCATTGTTTCATTAGTTTGTGGCTATTAAGGTTTGTTTCTCCTCTTATTGAAAAAGACATTTCACCACCTCCACCAATTCAAGTTCTTAGCATCTGTTAATAGGAGATTCTCCATTGATTCCAGCACATTTGAATTTTTTATCAAGCCCTCGCAATTCCTGAGTAACAAGTGCAGTTAGTTTTGGTGTCTGATGTGCTATTTAAAGGGATTCTATCATTAAAAAAAAAACGTTTTTAAACTAAAAGCACGTAGGAATAGCCTTTAGAAAGTTCCGCACCGCCGTTTTTTAATTTTTCTTCTTTTCTTCATTATGCTAATTGTGTTTAGAAAGCACAGGGGGTGTTCCCAGTGCTCAGAGCACAACGTTGTCATCGATTCCAGCTCCGCCTCTCTCTTCTGTTCTGACGCGTTTCCTCCTCTTCACTCCTCTTCTTACACGAGACCACCACAAAATGGCTAACAGAACATTAGCAGTCAGCTATGTCCAACCCGAAGAGGAGGAGACGCGTCAGGAACAGGAGACAGAGGCAGAGCTGGAATTGATGACAACGCAGTGCTCTGAGATCAGGGGGAACACCCCCCTGTGCTTTCTGAGCACAATTAGCATAATAAGAAAAGAAGTAATATTCAAAAACGGAAGCACGGACCTGCAAAATAAAGGTAAGAGATGAATAGTCTTTCTAAAGGCTATTCCTACGTGCTTTTAGCTTAAAAACTATTTTTTTAATGATAGAATCCCTTTAAACTCTGTAATGTCAGAAGTGCAGTGTCAGGCAGGGGGCATAAAGAGCTGGACTTATTGGAAGTGGTGAAAGGTCCTCTTTAAAGGCCCCTACACACCATTATTATTGCTTTGGGTGGTATTTTAGACCTAACAGACTCCCTCAAATAAGTTTAAAAATCTGTAAAAGTACAGTACAGTTTCTTGATGTGTGTATAATTCAAGTAGAATTATACTATAGCTAAATTAACACCACATTCAGTCTTTATGTTAGGTGAAGCCACCTGAATTGATCCCAGTGAACATATGGACATATGCATATAGAGATTAGAGATGGGCGAACCTCTCAGGATTTGTTAAGTTTCAGGTTCGGATGGTTTGGGACCAAGATTTTTTTCGGGTCGTACATGTTTGGTACAAACCACAATTTAAATTGGCTTAAAACATAGTGTATAATAATAGTCAAACAAAAAATATACAGCTCACCACCCGTAGATATATTCAGCAGTCCATGTTAATAATAGAAATGGTGCACGAAGACAGAAGGTCCTGGACGTCTGGACCCAATGGTAATAAACTGCATAGGTAAAAAATTGTATTCAGCACCAAATCCAAGGCATATTAATATAAAAAATAACTTTTATTTTTCCAATAAAAAAAATCACTCCATAGGTTCGGTGGTTAGTAACAGCCTACGCGTTTCGGAACGATGTCCCTTACTCATGGCATAGATCACAAAACCAAACACACAATATTTAAAAGCAAAAATGAAAAAAACCACACCTCTGGGGATCAGATGTCATCATTTAACTAATTAACATATCCCCACAATAGCATATGTCTGCAAACCCACACTTTCCCTTACTGAGTACAAAAGGAATATATCCACATAAATACATATTATATTATGTCACACATATAAAATTAACAAACAAAAAACAAAAAAAAAAAAACAAAAAAAAAAAACATATACATAAGCACAAATGAGTAGATATAAACACTTATAAAGAAAATATCAAATATAAACATAAATAGCGTTAATGTCATTCAAAATATTTAAAAAAAAATAAAAATTTAAATGAACAATAAGACACATCAACATTAACACGATCATAAGACTATAACGCATAAACGTGTGCCCATGTATAATAAATTCACAAGAAAGAATTTTACCATTGTCCTTGAAAGAGCTAAATCTTGCTATAATCCAGGACCATTAAACACAAAAAATGAAACTAAACAACAAAAACAATCATGTGACATAAGGTCATGTGATAAGTCACATGACTATTCAAGGAAGTAAATGCAAAATATCCATGAGAAAGATCCACTCCTGTAAGATCATACACAATCTACAGAAGTAGCCAGGAGGGAAACACCACACACATCAAAAACCGCCCATATATTATAATCACATATCCCTGATTTGTTACCACATATATACCAAATTATACAGGAATACATATAAAATGCATAATATACCCTCCTAGTCCAATGAATAAAAAGTAATATGGTGACATCACAGACGTATAAGAATAATAAATTAATAAAAATAGGACAAATCAGATCTAATATTCATCCCACCTGGAAACCGAGTACCCAGCTTTAGAATCCAGAAAGCTTCCCTTTTTAATAATTTTCTACGCCAATCCCCACCTCTGACTGGTCTAGGCACATATTCAATTGCACAAAAAGTGAAACTAGTGACATTGCCCTTATGCTGACAAATAAAATGTTTTGAGGCATTAGAAACATTCTCATTAGGACTCCTATTACAATCGGCCAGATGTTCCGCAATCCTGATTTTAACCGGGCGTATTGTACAACCCACATACATTAGATTACATGTTTCACAAAATATAATATACACTACATGATGACTTGCGCAATTCATGAAATCCCGTATAACGAAAGACCTTGACATGTTGGCATCATGAAAATAATTCATTTTTTTGACAAATTTACAGGACCCACATCTGATATTACCACATATAGTGGTAGTTTCATTTTTGTGTTTAATGGTCCTGGATTATAGCAAGATTTAGCTCTTTCAAGGACAATGGTAAAATTCTTTCTTGTGAATTTATTATACATGGGCACACGTTTATGCGTTATAGTCTTATGATCGTGTTAATGTTGATGTGTCTTATTGTTCATTTAAATTTTTTTTTTTTTTTTTAATATTTTGAATGACATTAACGCTATTTATGTTTATATTTGATGTTTTCTTTATAAGTGTTTATATCTACTCATTTGTGCTTATGTATATGTTTTTTTTGTTTTTTTTGTTTTTTGTTTGTTTATTTTATATGTGTGACATAATATAATATGTATTTATGTGGATATATTCCTTTTGTACTCAGTAAGTGAAAGTGTGGGTTTGCAGACATATGCTATTGTGGGGATATGTTAATTAGTTAAATGATGACATCTGATCCCCAGAGGTGTGGTTTTTTTCGTTTTTGCTTTTAAATATTGTGTGTTTGGTTTTGTGATCTATGCCATGAGTAAGGGACATCGTTCCGAAACGCGTAGGCTGTTACTAACCACCGAACCTATGGAGTGATTTTTTTTATTGGAAAAATAAAAGTTATTTTTTATATTAATATGCCTTGGATTTGGTGCTGAATACAATTTTTTACCTATATAGTGTATAATACTATCAAGGTTCCTATGAACCTATCTGTCCAATTTCTAGCTCTCTTAGGCAAACAGAGCTGAAGTTAAGTCACAGGGAAAGTGACATGTATGTCTATGGAAAAATAGATGATAAGCAGTGGATACAAACTCCAAGTTTAACCGTATACTGCGCTGCCACTTGCTTTTACACATTTAGACATTTTAAAACCGTCTAAAAATTACCCTTGTTTTGGGGAAAGTTGCTTTTCTGCAACATGGGGCCCTAGCCTTAATAACGAAGATTTTTTGCAGATTTCTGCAGGCGTAATCAGCATTATGCTACTAGAACAGTAGTTTGTAGGTATTTAATAAAAAAAAATTCTCTTACCCAAAAAAAACCCTTAAGAAAAGATTTTTCACTAACAGGAATGACTTTGTCAGTAAAAACTATGTTAAACAATCTGTGGACAGATCAAACTGCTTTATTGCAGAATAGATTTAGACAAAATTATTATTGGCAATGAAAGGGTTAACTGTCCTTTGTCTTTCTGTATTACTAGTGCAGTCGGGTTCACACAGCGCAGATATTTTCCCTCACTTCTATCTATGATTTCTATCACTAATCTGCCTGTAATTGATTAAATCTTACAAAACAGTGTTATAATTCTCCTACTCCTAAGATTGTCTAGCACTATTGCAAGCTTTGCAGCACTCAGTGCCTTGTATCATGCAGCCATGAATAACACGTCCATCCCCTACATCCAGCATCACTGAAATGCCACGTGTTCCAGCCTACACAACCTTATAAGCTGTATATCAGCACTGTAAGGTGTCCACTATCCACCTACCACTGACTATTGGCTGAGAGGCTGTCAGGTGGCACCAGAACATCATAGTGACTCACAAGACACGTGTCTGTATTTTTGCAGTGCAATACATGTGGCGGCCTCCATTTTAGTTGGTCAGAGATGAATCGGCATTTATTCAGTTTTGTTAAAAACTGAACAATTTGGAATATGCGGGTTGATCCCGGCTCATGATGAATCGGTTCGTCCATCTCTAATAGAGAAGTGTCCACCCTTAAAAAAGACCAGTCACCATATCTGAAAAGCCCTATGACTTACACCATCTGATAAGCACTGTCACCCTGAGCATTTTGGTGTTTTGTTTATCCCAAACTATTCAGCCATTCCAAAGATATAAGCCCCTTTTATTGTTGATACAAATTAGGGTATGCAGGGCAATTGGGCAGTAGCACTGCATGACATACAGCACACAGAGACCCTGTCCCCAGAGAAACCACAGTGTTACCGCCCATTGGGCTGGTATACCTTAATTTGCCTCAACACTGAAAGGGTTTATATCTTTGGAATGGCTGAATGGATTTGGATAAACAAAACACCAAAATGCTCAGGGTGATGATGTATGTAATTGGGTTTTCAGACTTGATAACAAGTTTTCTTTAAGAACTCCATATAATATTCCATATTGTAACATGATGGCAAAACCCTGGACAGACTGTATTAAGTATTGCAAATCTTTCCACACAGCTTAGATAGTCACTTTTCACCATCCCCTCTGCCTTCACGTCTGGGAAAACCAATGCTCACTACGCCCTTGATAATTTTTTTTTAGGGATGTAGTTTCCATTACCTAGGGGATTCCATTTTATTGGCACCTCAGGGGCATCCAGATACTAAACATCTAAATCCGCATTCCAAAATCCACATAGCGCTTCTTCACATCTGTGCCCTGCTGTGTGCCCAAAAAGCAGTTTATACCCTGATGTGTGCCCAAAGAGCAGTTTATGGCCACATGTATGGCTCAGAAGGCAGGTTTTTGGGCCTCTACAAAATGAGGTCACTTCTTATTTATTATTATGCTTACTTATATAATGCCATCATATTCCACAGCGCTTTACAGTCACTGTCCCATATAGTTCTCACAATCTATATTCCCTATCAGTATGTCTTTGGAGTGTTGGAGGAAACCCACGCAAACACAGGGAGAACATACAAACTCCTTGCAGATGTTGTCCTTAACAGGATTCAAACCCAGGACTTCAGCGCTGAAAGGCTGCAATGTTAGCCACTGAGCCACCATGCTTGGGGCTCTGCCAAAACAATACTGCGTCTACAAACCAGTCCTTCTAAATCTATACTCCAAAAGCTAAAAAGTGCAATGCTCCTTCGCTTCAGAGCTCTGCTGTGTTCCCAAACAGTAGTTTACATCCACATATACAACATTTTTGTACCTGGAATAACCCACTTAAAAGTTTTAGGAGTGCGTGTCTCTGTTACTGGGCACTGAAATGGCCTATTTCTTTAAAAATTTCAATTTTCACTTTGCACATTAATTTTTAGGAGTCACTCTTGGGCTCAAAATCATCATAATAACCCTTGAGAAATTATTTGAGGGGCATAGATTCTAAAATGGGGTCACATTTTGGGGGTGAATTATTTATTTTCTCTCAGAGCCTCTGCAAATGCCTGCCAGTACAGTGTAAATGTTCAAATTAAGCCTGAAAAGAGGGACCGCAGCGACTTCAGTGAAGCGGAGGGACCATGACTGGGGCGGGCAGTGCAGGGAGCCAGTCCGAGGGTGGGGGCAAGGAGAGGAGGGGGCGGAGCTTCGCGGGACCACTTTTGTAATAGCGGTAAGCCCGCGAAGCGCCATTCCAGGCAGGCGTCGGACAGGTGAAGTTGTCCCGCCTGCGTTCTCCCTGCCCTCGCTCAGCTATGGCCTCCCTGAAAGAGCTCCTGGGGCAGCTTCGGGCTGCCACCGGCAACAGAGGGGAGACCTGGCTCAGGGAGCAAGTGGAGGGGCTGCTCCAGAACGCCCCTCCACCTTCACTGCCGAGACCAGCCGCAGCGCCCGGGCGGCAGCCTAGGAGGGCCAGACCGCCCGAGCGCTTGAGCCCCGACCTAGCGCCGCAGGCACGGCGCCATAGGAGTCCCTCCGGGGGCCCCTCCAGGCCGGGCTCCTCGCCCCACTGAATGGGGGCGCAGGTCCCGGCCTGGGAGGAATCCGACTGGGCGACCGTGCCCCGCGGGCGCGACGGGCGGCCGCGTGGGTAGTAGAACAGCCCCTGCCGCGCCCAGCCCTCCCCAGCCACATGGTGCACAGCCTTCGGTCCCCTCCTGTGATGTTCCGACGGGAGGGGGACCTGATCAGCTAGCTCAAGGCTTCCCGGAGCTCTTGGTGCCGAGTCAAGCCGGTGGTGTGTCGAACAGCGGGCAGCAAGGCGCGGGCCTTTACCTTCATGCGGCTCATTCCAGGCCTGAGCTACATCCCACGCCCTCCAGAGGTCACGCAGGTGCAAGTCAGATGCCCGGATCATCCACCTCCTGCTGCAGCTGCCATCATGAAGACCCACAGCCGTCCCCTGCAGCAAGCATCCTCCTATACAGTGAATCGGGTCCTCAGGATTCCGGAATTCCGACTGGCGGGAACACAGCACCTGCGCAGTCCGGTGAGTATCCATCTCTGTCTTGTCCGTTTCCCCCTATGTTTATGTCTCAGGGTATAGCGAGTGAACCGGTAGTGTCCCCTGCAAATAGTGGTTTAGCTGGGGAAGGGATTAGGGAACTCTTAGGTAGTGTAAGGGATTTGCTGGCTAGGTGTGAACAGAGTGTAGGTGGCTCCCCGGTGTCGGCGTGGGTTCCCCCACGGTATCAGTCCAAACTGAGAAGGAAAAGGTGGATTCAGTTTGTTTAGACGATAGGGCCCAGGGGGAAGTTTATGTTTGTTTCGAAGGCCCGCTAGGGGCGCATTTGAAGAAGGAGGTCAGGGAGAAGATCTGGAAGGATGAATATGTGGAGATCTTTTCCTTGTTTCCTTTGGCTAAGTTTAACCTGGATAAGAGTAAGAAGGAGGACAGTAAGAAAGAGGAGGAAGAAAAGCGGAGGTGGCGGCTTATACCGCAGACCTTCACTAACTGGTTACAAGCCTTTTCGATTTTAGCTAGCGTAATAGGCGAGAAGGCCCCGGATAATTGCTCGGGCCTTTTCTGTTATATGGACTCGATAGGGGAGGCATATAGGGTTTATGGGGGGCAGACGTGGCTCAGGTACGATGAGCAATTTAGGCAACGAATTGGCGGTTAGGCCCAGTATCAGGTGGGATCAGAAGGATATAGGGCTGTGGTTGAGAGAGATGGCGCCGGCACGGTTCGGGCAGCCCTTTCACGGGTCGGCCGGGGGAGACGGCCAGGGAAGTACAGGTGGGTTTCCAGGGGGTTCGGGCCAGCAGCCATCACAGCATTTTGGGTCATGCTGGCAGTTCAATGAAGGCCTGTGCAGGTTCGGGTTGGGATGTAAATTTAAACACACGTGCTCTTTCTGCGGAGGCGCGTCGCATGGGGCATCCCGGTGTTTGCGGAAGCAGAAAGGAAGGGGGGCTCCAGCGGTTGGGCAAGGGCAGAACCCCGGTGAGCCTGGAAGCAATGCTTCCGTACCTAAATAAATACGGGGATGGGGTGGCAGCCCGTTTTCTGTTGGAAGGTTTTCGGGACGGTTTTAGAATCCCCCCCCCAAGCATGTTGTTCCCTTTACAATTAAAAATTTGAGGTCTGCGCTAGAGCATAGAGAAGTGGTGAGTAAAAAATTAGCTAAGGAGGTGGGCTTAGGCCGCATGGCAGGCCCCTTCCCGCCGCCGCCACTTGAGGATCTCATAGTATCCCCGTTGGGAGTTGTCCCCAAAAAAGAGCCGAATCAGTTTCGGCTCATTCATCACCTGTCGTATCCAAAGGGGGCGTCGGTCAATGATGGGATAGCGCCGGAACTGTGTTCCGTCGTGTATACTTCATTTGACGTGGCCATTCATTGGCTGCAGCGTAGTGGTCGGGGGTGCCCTTATGGCCAAGACAGACATAGAGGCAGCCTTTTGGCTCCTGCCAGTGCACCCGGATAGTATTCGATTGTTAGGTTGTTTTTGGGAAGGGAGTTATTATGTAGACCAGTGTTTACCTATGGGCTGCTCGATCTCGTTCTCGTGTGCGTATTTCGAGACCTTTAGTTCTTTTTTGGAAGCCGTTATTCGGGACGTGTCCAGGGTTGACTCTGTGATTCATTACCTGGACGACTTCCTGTGTTTGGGCCCTGCCGGGTCCGGGGTCTGCGCTGCCCTGTTGGCCACGGCCCAGTGGGTGGCAAAGAAATTTGGCGTTCCTTTGGCGCCATAAAAAACTGAGGGTCCGTGCACTAAGTTGAGTTTCTTGGGTATTGAGTTAGACTCGGTAGCTATGGAATTCCGCTTGCCTAGTGACAAATTGATTGATTTAAGGGAGCAGGTTATTAGGGCAAGACACCTTAGGAAGATACCACTGAGGGATTTGCAGTCCGTCCTGGGTAAGCTGAATTTCGCCTGTAGGGTCATGCCCATGGGTAGGGTTTTTTGTCAGCGTTTGGCGAGGGCTACGGTGGGGGTGTCTAACCCGCGTCATTTTGTGCGTTTGACTGCGGAGCATAGGGAAGATTTACAGGTATGGGCGTAGTTTCTGGAACAATATAACGGGCGCTCATTGTTGCAGGGGGAGTTAGTGGATGTATTTGATTGTGAGTTATTTACCGACGCGGCAGGTGGGGTGGGTTTTGGGGCGTATTATGGGGGTAAGTGGTGTGCAGCTACTTGGCCCCAAGCATTAGGCCTTACGTGCAATCTAACCTTGTTGGAGTTGTTCCCCATAGTGGTAGCGGTGTCCATATGGGGTGAAGCATTTAAAGACCGGAAACTTCGTTTCCATTGTGACAACCAATCGATGGTGTCGGCCATTAACAATACTACGGCTTCTTCACCCCCTGTAGTTAGGTTGCTGCCTAGACTTGTGTTGTGCTGTCTTTGTTTGAATGCGTGGGTGGTAGCGGTTCATGTCCCGGGGGTCAAGAATGACCTCGCTGACGCGTTTTCTCGTTTCCAGTGGGACCGATTCCGTTCGCTGGCTCCGGAGGCCGAGAGGGAGGGGAAGGCCGTGTCCCTCGGACTTATGGAACTTGGTCTACGAGATGCCGGGTCCTTAATACAGGCGTTGTTGGCTCCGGGGACACAAAGCATTTTTTGGTGAAGAGGGCGCTGAGGGGTTTTAGGAGGGGTCGGAAGTGCTTGGATGGAAGACGACCGGTGACTTTTATGCTTTTAGAGCGCCTGGGCGTGGAATTGGGTAGTTGTTGTAACTCGAGTTATGAGATTGCACTTTTTCGTTTTGCTTTTTCCTTGGCATATTTCGGGGCTTTTAGAGTGGGAGAGTTGGTGTCCCCGGCGGTAAAGCGTGCAGGTGGTATCAGCGTGGGTGATGTCTGTTTAGTGGATGGAGGTTTAGAAATTTGGATACGTGCTCTAAGACAGACCAAGGGGGTAGGGGAAGGATGCTTCGACTGGGACCAGTGGTGGGCTCTGCTATGTGTCCTTTGCATTGTTGGGCTGTTTTTCGTAGTGTGGGAGGTCCCTCTGATCCTGGCCCTCTTCTCTGACACCAGGACGGGTCTTTCCTCTCTAGATTTCAGTTCACTTCGATTTTTAGGCGGTGCCTCCAGGTGGCCGGGCGGGATGATAGCTCTTACACCCCACATTCGTTCCAGATAGGGGCAGCTACGGAGGTGGCAGGTTGGGGGTTGAGTCCAGAAGTGCTCCGGAGGATTGGGAGATGGGAATCCGATAGGTACCGTCTGTACGTGCGCCCTCAGTTATCGGAGATGTAACCTGTGTTAGTTGACCTGTTGTGCCTTGTATTTTTCCTTGTAGCTCGGGATTCCTGCCTTGTTTGGATCTTCAGTCACTGTTATGTGTTTTGGGGTGCGCGGAGGGCTGATGTGCGCAGGGACGGCCGGCAGCTTGGCATTCCCCGAGAAATCACAGTCATGCGTTGGATCGGGATCAAAGGTATGGTTTGGGGCAGGGTACTGCCGGAGCTGAACAAGTTTGCGAGGCTGGACCGGGCCCCTGATGTGTTGGTCATTCATGCAGGTGGGAATGACGTTGGTGTCCGTCCTTTCCGGGGAAATAATTAGAGACATCAAGTACGATTTGCTGCGTTTGTGGTCACTGTTCCCGGGGTTGATACTTGTGTGGTCAGATATTGTGCCTAGAAGATCATGGCGATCGGCCAGGTCGGTAGATAAGTTGAACAAGGCCAGGGTCAAGGTCAATCGGGCGGTGGCGGGGTTTGTTGCCAGGAATGGGGGTGTGTGCATTCGGCACAAGGAGTTGGAACCGGGGGAGGGGGAGTTTTGGCTAAGGGATGTGGTTCATATGAATGCGGTTGGCATCGACCTGTGGTCGCTGGGCATACAAGAAGGCGTTGAGAGAGCCCTGGAATTATGGCGGGTGATCGCGGTGGCGGGCAGGGTCCTTGGAGTTGGTGGTTCAGTGGATTGCGGGAGGGGGAGTTAATGGTGGGCTCCACCCTCCCATGTCACAGTTCATTAGTGATTTGGTGGCTTACCTGGCGTGGTGGGGGATGGTTACAGGGTTCAATGCCCTGTGAACTGGTATGTGGTAAAGGGGTCATCTTACAATCATGGTGCCGCTGAGCCGGTGGTACGGCTAGCAGTAAGTTTATGTGGTAACGCCAGGATTGAACTCGTGTGGGTTAGTAGCTCCAAGGACTCGGGCCCTGTTTTTTCCTGTATTTTACGGGTATTCTTAGGTTACGGTTATTTATGGTATTTATACTGTAAAGTTAATATATTTGAATATGTTTTATATGTTGATTGTTTAATAAACATGGCTGCTGTGGCCGATTTTATCCAACTCCTGTCTTTGTGTTTGTTTTGCGGAACGGGTGTGGGGAATATGAGAGGAGTATAGGAGGGGATACGGCCAGGCAGCGGTGAATAAGTAGGTAAAAAATACGGCACCTGCTAATCTGCATTGCCTAGTCATGCCCATTGGCGCTCTTTCACTTCTGAGCTCGTTCATATTTCCAGGCAAAAGAGTAGGGAAGCATGTAGGGCATTTTCAAAATCAGGAAACAGAGCAAAATAACTGGATAGCTGCACAGTCTGGGCATGACTTGCCGGGCACTGAAATAGCATAGATCTGGGAACATTTCAATTTTCATTTTGTATCATTCACTGTACATTTCTTTTTGGAAACAATCTCTTGGGTCAAAAGTTTCATTATACCTCTTGATAAATTCTGTGAGGCGTGTAGTTTCCAAAATGTGTCACTTTTCGGGGGTTTCCATCATTTTGGTACTATAGGAGCTCTGCAAATGCAACATGGCACCTGAAAACTATTCCAGTAAATTCTGCCTCCAAAGGCCAAACAGAACTCTTTCCGTTCTGAACCCCACCATGTATCCATACAGCAGATTACGAGCACATATGGGGTATTTCCAGATTTAGGAGAAATAGTGTAACAAACTGTGGGTTGTTTTTTTCTCCTTTAGCCCTTTGCAGGGCCGGTTTTAGACAAAATGGGGACCCAAGCAAAATTAAAAGTGGGGCCCCAAATGCCCAAATTTATATATATAAATATTTTTTTGTGTAGTCAAACTAGTTGGTTGTGAACCTAATTGTTAAAGATCAAGTACACAATCAACAAGACATGTCTTCTCCTTAGGGCTAGATAATTATGACCTGAATCAAAATTGCGATTAATCGGACATTTTACCTCGATTACAATTAATGGCAATTATTTAAGCCATGTACACACCTGTTACAGTATGAGTATGTGTTGGGTGAACTTCATGAGATTCATCTCGTGAGGTTCGCACTGGGGTTATGTTCGGACTAAACACAGCCGAACTGGGACTTCTATTATACTCTGGGGTCTCTTCAGACCCCAGAGTAAAATGCGTGGCGAGGTGACTAACATTGTTTCTAATGTTTGATCACCTCCCCTGGGCTCCGACATGACTCCCTTTTGTTTTTGGCTCTTCTCACTCACGTCAGTTAATGCTGAGGCCACAGAATTGTGACGCTTGCGTCCATGTGTGACAACACCACGTGACCTGCTGAGTCCCAATCACAGACCTTTCCAGTCCCTGATGTCAGTGAGAAGAGCCGAAGACAGCAGGGAATCGCGCCGTAGGCCTGGAGAGGTGAATAACACCGTTTTTTTTTTATGTTTAATCACCTCCCCTGGTCCTCAGCATATTATACTCTGGGGTTTGAAGAGACCCCAGAGTATAGTAATAGCAGTTTCTGTTTGGACATGTTCGGTCTGAACAAAACTGCAGGCATTGGTGCACATCTTATGGTGGGTAAGCAGAATGTTTCCCGATATGGTATTACCTGTAGCCACGCTGTGTTGGTACAGCTGATCTGCAGGGATCCTGGCTGTGGGTGGAGGGCCCCTAGAAAAAAAATTCCACTGGTGGGCCTTAGACACCCAAGTCTGACACTGCTCACAGACCGCCGCAAGGAGGCCAAGAAGAGGTAATGAAAGGTGAGTATAAATGTTTTTTTTACTTTTAATCACCAGTGGCCATTTTAGTTCATTCAAATCAAATTCCAAATTGTTTGGTTTCTTTAAAAACTGAACAATTTGGAATATTTGAGTTGAATCTGGTTAGTTGCGAACCAATTTGTCCATCTTTAGTCCTATATAGTAGATGGTTAATTGTATCGTCTACTCCCACGCCGGGTCTAGCTTATAAGCATAACATATATCCTGTATTGTTTTTTCATCCCAAAAACCTGCTTTGCTATGAATATGTTTTTAGTTTCTTACTTATTGTAACGCTGCATCTAATATCCCGATGTTTCCTTTATTCTATTGTAACTTTAATGGTCAATGATTTTTTTTTCTCATAATCTGTGTCCATTGCAGTAGGATTCATGACACCTTCTGTACAAACGTATGTTTCTTAAAAACCAGAGCAGCCTAACAGCAAGATGTGATTAGGATGGCAGGAGTGAAACAAGCCTGGTTCTATCTGTAGACTGTAAATTGAATTCTACTGCATTCTCAAGAGAGTTTCTTCTTTCACTCTTCCCAGCATCAACTAAGCCTTCTGAACTGCACAGCTGTTTTGAGAAAAACCTGGCAGAAGAGAGCTATACAAGTCTGTTCTGCAGTAGATTGCATGATGCATCAAAGGTGTATTTCCTCATAGACGCAGGCTGCACTTCATCACTCATTCATAGAGGTGGATTTAAGGCATAGCTAATGCTGTAATATATTTCCTCAGCCTATACATAATTCATGTAGCTATGGATGAGTTACACTATTTTCTTTAATTGCCTTTATTTTTTGCTAAAATAATAAATATTTTTGGTTAACTGTACTTTAAACTTTACTTTACTAACACAGGTGATTATTTACTATTTGCTAATGCCTATTATTAATGCAGTGCTCACACTTTAATTGGAAGCTATATATGCAGTATTGTGCAAAGGTTTTAGGCAGGCAAGGATGAATTTATTTATTTGTTCTTTCTTTTTTGACTCAACCCACTGATCAGTTTTTAATGGACACACCTTGTATGTCAATCTGTTTTACATCTGGTATAAACTGATCCATTGATTTCTATTGTGTCAGTGTGTCCGTCAAAACAGACAAAGATAGGCCGTTTTTTCTGTCCATCAAAAAAATAGACATGAGAATACACTCATTCACTCTCATTGTTTCAAAAATGGCTGATTGATGTGTGAATAAGGCCTAAATAGTTGATTTTTGTCATTTTTCAAGATTACGTGAATGAACAAAAGAGAAATCTAAATAAAATCAATATTTGGTGTGTCCGCACTTTGTAGGAAGAGTCCTGGAAGTGATAACAAGTCTATCTGGGATTACATTAAACCTTTAATGACGCAGGGTAGTTTTAGCGTTAATGTCTGCGACTATTTTTCAGCTTTTCCATCTATGCCTTCCAAAATTTGTAACTTTTTTTATTTATCTTTTGACATAGCTATGTAAGGGTATATTCCTTATGCGACAAGTTGTACTTTCCGTTGGCATCATTTTGGGGTACACATAATGTACCCCAAAATGATGCTTTTCATAACAATTTTGTCATTTTTTTGCATTTTGTTTTTACAGCGATACCATATTTATATTGGTTTTATTATGTTTTACCACTTTTACTAAATCACCATTTTTTTGAAAAATAAACAATTTGCATGGTGTCACTGTATTTTGACATCTATAACTTTTTTTTTACTGTTTTGTTGAGGGAGGTATGTGTGGACATTTTTTTTAGTGGGACATGTACAACTTTTTGATCACTTTTATGGCAATTTTTTTTTTTTTTGGGGGGGGGGGGAGACGAGGTGACCAAAACACATTAATTTGGGCACTGTGATAGATATATCTATTTTAATGGCATTTACCATACAGGATAAATAACATTATTTTTGGATAGTTCAGACTTATACGCAGGGATATCTAGTATGTTTGTTTATATTATGTATGTTTTAAGTATCTTTTATTCTAATGGGTTTTTTACCTTTTAATTATTTTTTAAATACTTTATTTTACACTTTTTTTTTTCATATTTTAGACTAGAACCTGGGATCTTCTGATCCCCTGTGCAATGTACTGCAATACTTCTATATTGCAGTACATCGAATATAAATTCCTTATGTGCAATAAGAAAAGGCATCCAGGAGGCCGTTGATTGGCCTCCTGACTGCCATGACAAACCTTTGGATCCTGCAATCTCATTGCAGCGAATCCTAGGGGCTCCAAAGGGGAAGTTATATTGCCCTCTAACCACTCAGATGCCGTGATCACTATTGATCAAGGCATCTGAGGGGTTAAGCTGCCAAAGTCGGAGTATTTTCCTACTCTGGCTGCTAGTCCCGGGTTCCAGTTGTATAATACAGCTGAGACTTGGAAGTCATGTTGCAGGCACAGCTCCTGTGCCTGTAGCATGAATGCGCTGAACTATTACGCTGCAGAGCGTTAACTATATGCTCAACATCATGTAATAGTACATCATTGAGTGGGAAAGGGGTTAAAAAACAGGCTAATGCCCCACGTAGCAATTGCTGCAAAAAAAAAAAATGCTGTGAAAAAAGTGTTTTTTTTTTCCGCAGCATTTTTCACAGAAAGTCCACAGAGTTGATGCTGTTGTGAAGGCAAAGGGTGGTCACAAAAATATCGATTTGATTTAGATTTCTCTTGTTCATTTACTTTGCATTTTGTTAATGGACAAAAATAAACTATTAATATATCTATTTTTACAGTATTCATACTTTGGCCATTTTAGTGTGACTAAAAGCATGACTTCTTTTCAATATATATATATATATATATATATATATATATATACATATATATATATATATTGGGTAAAAAAAAGTATTTAGTGAGCCACCAATTGTGCAAGTTCTCCCACTTAAAAAGATGAGGCCGGCCTGTAATTGACATCATAGATAGACCTCAACTATGTGAGACAAAATGAGAAAACATATCTAGAAAATCACATTGTCTGATTTTTTAAGAATTTGCAAATTATGGTGGAAAATAAGTATTTGGTCACCTACAAACAAGCAAGATTTCTGGCTCTCACAGACCTGTAATGTCTTCTTTAAGAGGCTCCTCTGTCCTCCACTCATTACCTGTAGTAATGGCACCTGTTTGAAATTGTTATCAGCAGTGGTGAACCTAGCCTCTTTGCTGCCTGAGGCGGACTATAGAAAGACGCCCCCCCCCCCCAAAAAAAAAAAAAAAAAAAAAAAAATTGAGTTTCCATGCTACTAGTTTAACACACTGTTATCGTCGCACAATATACACAAAGTTATAAAACAGTTTTTAAGAATCCTTCTTCCTGTATTACTTCAGTATCAGATCAACAACACGGCATTAACAATGAAAGTAACTTCACACATCTTCTGCTTGGTGGATGGACGAGCCCACGTGGCCCCCATTCTCTATAATAGGAGTGCCGCAGATAGCTGAGTACTGGACTTTGGGTATTTTTTGCACTCCCATTGAAGTGAATTAGAGCCACGCGGGTTTGTCCATCCACCAAGTGACACACCTATATATATGGCTGCGGTCAGGCTGAATTCCCACCCAGTGGGGGAAAAAACCCAATTCTCAGGCTCATTGGGGGTCTCAGCAGACAGACCCCAATCATTCAGGTATTTCTCCTCTATCATTTAAGTGAATACAGGGCAGTAACATTTTGTGACTTACAGGTGACGTCTCTGACTAATCCTTCACATTTCCCTTCTCTTCCCTTTGGACCACCATGACCACTTCTTCCAGCTGTGACTTGTCTCTGAAAGGTTTGCAACACAGACATCTTTGACTCCTCACTTTTCCAGGCATCCGACCCACATTGTCCTCACCTACACAAAGCCCCCATCCTGCTGCTACCCCCAATTATAAAATATATGATATAACCCCCCATAATGAAAAATACCCCCAAGTGCATCTTTATATTAATAACATCCGTGTGTACCCTGTATAAATAGTGCCCCTTATTAATAATGCCCCAGGTGTTAACTAATTAAAAGGTTTTCCAGCTCATTAATAAACTAATCAGTGGGGCTCAAACACCCAGGACCTCCACTGATCAACTGTTTGAATGGTACCTGTGTAAGCGCCATGACCGCTTCTCTGTTTACATAGTGCCATTCATCTCATAGCGGCCATGTAATGTAACTACAGCCTCGTCTTGTACATGTCTACAGTATGTGACAAGGCTAGAATTACATCACACGGTCACTATAAACAGACAGCGTATAATATAAACAGGTGCCATAGCCCCTGTTTATAGCACCCCATTTACACACACTATAATGTTCCACAGCAGCCCCTACACACAGTATTACACAGTATTATGGCCCGCAGAGGCCCCTGCACACTGTATTATGCCTCGCAGTGGCCCCTGCACACGGTATTATGTTCCACAGCAACTCCTGCAAACAGTTTTATACTCCCTAGTGACCCCTGCACACGGTATTATGCTCCACAGTGGCCCCTGCACACGATATTATGCTCCATAGTGGCCCCTGCACTTGTATTATGCTCCACAGTGGCCCCTGCACCCGGTATTATGCTCTATAGTGGCCCCTGCACTCGGTATTATGCTCCATAGTGGCTCCTGCATTCGGTATTATGCTCCATAGTGGCACCCTGCACTCGGTATTATGCTCTACAGTGGCCCCTTCACACGGTATTATGCCCCATAGTGGGCCACCCATGAACTATTATTATACTCTGGGGTCTTTTCGGACCCCAGAGTATAATGATTGGAGACCCAGGGGAGAATACAAACATAAAAACCAGTGTTACTTACCTATCCTGGACACTGGTGCACTCCTTGCAGCTTTCGGCCCTGTTTAATTGTGCACAGATGTCACGTGATCAGGCCGGCGACGCGACCTGATGACGGCACCAGAGGCCTCAAACCTGCTCGGAGTTACATCGGATCGCAGGAGGTGAGTAACATTGGTTTTTATGTTCCCTCACCAACCCTAGGCCTCCGATTACTCCGGGGTCTGAAAAGACCCCGGAGTATAATAATAGTAGTATTTGAGGCCCGCGGCCTCACTTACCGATGCCCGCGGCTGCTCACAGCGGCATCCACTTCCCTTTCTGCGACCCATAGCAGAAGGGGAAGCGGAGGCGGCCACGAGCAGACGCGGGGTAGGTAAATAAATAGGCCGTGACCTGCTGGGGATACTCCAGCAGGTCATGGCCTATTTATATATAAAAAAAAGTTATACTCACCTGCGATGCCTTGATGCAGCCGCCGCTCCTTCTTGTCCGCGATGTCTGTGTCTCAGCGTAGCCGGCATGATGAAGTCATTGTATCGCCGCCTGCGCTGAGATGCGATGTCTCGTAAACCAGCCCAGGACAGGCCGCACTCAGCTTTGTTTTTTTTTTTAAAGCGGCCTGTCCTGGGCTGGTCTACATTAAACAGTAAAAATGCTGCCCCCCAGACAGTGACGGACAGTGCCGCCTGGCGCAGCCGCCTCACTTCGCCTCATTAGCGGTGCGCCCCTGGTTATCAGTATAAAAGACACCTGTCCACAACCTCAAACAGTCACACTCCAAACTCCACTATGGTGAAGACCAAAGAGCTGTGGAAGGACACCAGAAACAAAATTGTAGACCTGCACCAGGCTGGGAAGACTGAATCTGCAATAGGCAAGCAGCTTGGTGTGAAGAAATCAACGGTGGGAGCAATGATTAGAAAATGGAAGACATACAAGACCACTGATAACCACCCTGTTGGGTCAAAATGATCACAAGAACAGTGAGCAAATATCCCAGAACCACACGGGGGGATCTAGTGAATGACCTGCAGAAAGCTGGGACTAACGTAACAAAGGCTACCATCAGTAACACACTACACCGTCAGGGACTCAGATCCTGCAGTGCCAGACGTGTCCCCCTGCTTAAGCAAGTACATATCTGGGCCCATCTGAAGTTTGCTAGATAGCATTTGGATGTTCCAGAAGAGTATTGGGAGAATGTCATATGGTCAGATGAAACCAAAGTAGAACTGTTTTGTAGAAACACAACTCGTTGTGTTTGGAGGAGAGTGAATGCTGAGTTGCATCCAAAGAGCACCATACCTACTGTAAAGCATGGGGGTGGCAACATCATGCTTTGGGGCTGTTTCTCTGCAAAGGGACCAGGACAACCGATCCGTGTACATGAAAGAATGAATGGGGCCACGTATCGTGAGATTTTGAGCGCAAACCTCCTTCCATCAGCAAGAAGCATTTCAAGGTCCTGGAGTGGCCTAGCCAGTCTCCAGATCTCCAGAAAACGTTTGACCTCTGTCATTGCCAACAAAGGATATATAACAAAGTATTGAGATGAGCTTTTGTTATTGACCAAATACTTATTTTCCACCATCATTTGCAAATAAATTCTTTAAAAATCAGACAATGTGATTTTCTAGATATGTTTTCTCATTGTGTCTCTCATAGTTGAGGTCTACCTATGATGTCAATTACAGGCCTCTCTCATCTTTTTAAGTGGGAGAACTTGTACAATTGGTGGCTGACTAAATACTTTTTTTCCCCCACTGTGTGTATATATATATATATATATATATATATATATATATATTGAAAAGAAGTCATGCTTTTAGTCACACTAAAATGGCGAAAGTATGAATACTGTAAAAATAGATGTAATAATAGTTTATTTTTGTATATATGTTTTTGGTATGCTAAGAGTTAACATGAGTTGTAAAAGATCAGTAGAACTATAGAGATATCTGGAGCATGTAGACAGGTGAATGGAGATGGAAAGTTTATCTCTTCTTTGCTTCGCCCCTGATCTTTCAGTTCTGACAAGCTTTATTCCGTAACATAGCTTCTACTGTGATGTTCCTTAGATAAAAAGCAAGAGATACTCCTTCGTCCCAACAGGGTGTCATAATATCAAGCCCTTGGGTAGACTTTTCATTCAAAGTACATTGAATACAGAGATCCCCACATGATGTATTGTAAGTCAGTGAAAGGTTGTTCGAAAACCAAAGGCATTTGTGTTGGTATAACCAATTATACACTTTTGACTCAACTGCAACAACATATAAGAATAACTCAACTAAACCTTTGATAAGGATATCTCTCAGGGGTATATAATGTCTCTAGGGTGCACATACACTGTACTCATGGTTTAGTAGTGTGCAGTGCATGATGATAGCCTTGGGAGCACTTTAATGTTATTTGTTTGAGTAAGGATACATGGCTTACGAATGTTGAAAAACAGTGATCTAGACAATGCTAGGGTATTTTTAAGGCTAAGGCCCCACATTGCAGAAACACAGCTTTTTTTGTTGCAGATTTTGTTGTGTTTTTTTGAGCCAAAGCTAAGTATGACTGCAAAAGGAATGGGAAATATATAGGAATGTTATGTTCTGGGGATCTCTGACCAGGGACTTGCCCGACTGATAACTTCTCAGTCAAGTGCATAAAGAAAAACACCAAAGAAAACAAAAAACTAAGTATAATGTGCAGTTTGGAATTACTCATGTGCGATACTCCTAATCCCTGCCTTGTACACTAGAAGTAGCCGTGGGCCCGACTAAATAACCTGAGAGGGCACGAACACAGCCGGAGAAATAACTCACCTGCCAGAGAAACAGAAAACCTGACTTGTTTCACATTTTGAAAGGAGAGGCTAGCTACAGAGAAAGCCCCCCACAGATGTCCGACTGGACTAACGGTGAATGTGAGGAAACACAAAGTATAGAGCAGAAAATAAACACGAAACACAGCAATACTGACACTATGCAAAGGGATAGGATAAACAGAACTTAGCATCACACAAAAAACCCTATAAAAGTCCAAACTTCCAAGCAGTAAAAGACTAGGGTTCACTGCACCCTGAAAAACTATGCCTGGAAAAAGGTGCTCAAATACTTATCAAATGTCTAAGTAGGATGAATAGGCAGAAAGTCAAACTGAATGGACCAGGACTCAGATTCAGATGATAGTAGTAATTTCAGACAGACAGATCAATAATGACATTCTGCAACATTGTTGTATAGGTAGGAATCATATAGTTAGAGTTAATGTTGGGATTGCATCTTGTCCTGTTAGATCAGGAAAACCTTTTCTGATCATAAAGAACAGAATCCGATCCTGTCTATGGGCTTAAACATACAGATTCTGAATGCCATATCGGGAAACAAAACTTAAATTGTTCAAATGTTTGGTTCTTGGTCTCCAGTATCAAAGTATTGGTGACAATACTGTGGAGAAAGGAAACTGGCTGCAACCAGGGCAAGTCAATAGGAGCTGCAGCTAACTTCTGTACACTACAATAGTGTTACCAACTGCAATGATGGAGACTAAGATCCAGGAGAACCAAAATGTTGAAGCACAAGCTAAAAGTATCACCATTTTGAGAAATGCTGTTATTGAGCCATGTCAAGTGAGCTTTGTTTTAGACAAAAAAAAAAAGAAAAACTTGTGGTTCTTACCAACCATAAGGAGAGCAAATGGGTGAAGTTTAGCTACATCCAGCCATAGACCCCTTAACAGCTGCATGGCTTGTCTAATTTATCCATATATTTATCCTCTTCTGTACTATCGCCTGTTTACAGTCCCTTGATCACTGGCAGGAGGTGGCAAATAAGTGAAGAAATAGACATTTCTCCTTAAAAAAGTATATTACAAAGTTTATGTTCACCTGCACTATCAATTCATAAAATAAATAAATAAAAGTTTAGCTGTGCTTTAACTTCTTTATTGCACTGTGACCAGAGGGGGAAAAAAACAAAACAAAAACACACACACACACACACACACACACACACACACACACAACAAATGTATAATTGCAATTTTTTTTAGATTGTTCCCCAGAAGGATTCAATAAAACTTATTCACTAAGGGGGCGTTCACACTACAGTTGTTAGTGTCTGTTGCTAGCATCTGTCAGAAAATGTTAACAACAGACGCTAACATCTGTCAAAAGTCTGTTAAAAATACCATTGACTTTAATGGGATCTGCCCTGTTGTCTGTTAGTGTCCACCAAATCTGTCACAGGTCTGTTATTTTGGTGGACATAACATAACATGCAAGGACTTTCAGCTTCTTTCAAAATAATGGACTAATGATGGATGTTAAGTGTCCATTATTTTTTTTTAACATTAATGTCTATGGTTAATGGACACATGACAGATAGTAATAGATGGTCGTCACTTATACCGTCCATTTTTTTCTGCGCATGATCCGTTAAATGGGCACATTAACATCAGTTAGTGTCCGTTAATGTTTTTTTAATGGACTGTATCATAACGGACATCCATCAGTAGTGTGAATGTCCCTTAAGTTGTATGTACCCCAAAATGGTGCTATTGAAAAACAGTCAAAAATGGAAAACCGAACACAGTACAGATGCAAAATGTCCATTTTTGACAGCTGTTAAATGACCACTGTTGTGTGAATACAGCCTAAAGGCTAAGGTCCAACGTTGTGGAAAAGCTGCTTTTTTTTGTTGCAGATTTTGCTATGGGTTTTTTTTTGTTTTTTTTTTTAAAAAAGAGACTTGAAAAGGAACGGGAAATGTAAAAGGAAGCACTTATACTTTTCACTTCTGCTAAATCCACTCCTGGCTTTGGCTCAAAAAAACGCAGCAAAATTTGCAACAAAAAAAAATCATCTTTTCCGCAACATGGGGCCTTAGTTTTTAGGCTGTATTCACAAAACAGTGGTCGTTTAGCAGCTGTCAAAAATGGACATTTTGACTCTGTTTAGCATCTGTACAGTCCGTTTTTCCATTTTTGGCTGCTGATTGTCAATTGCATATTTATTCATTTATTTTTTTTAAATGGCCTATCCAACATAGATCTCACTGCAAGTGCATGGCGCAGCAGAGGGTGCTCCTCATTTATAAGGAAGTATGTAGCTCGTCATATATAAGGCGCACTCTCCGTCAATGAAGAAGTTATCTAGACTGGCGTTAATGATGCCAGTCTTCATAAATCTCCATTAAATTCAATGGCTGCCTTGTTGCCATCAAAACAGTCAAAAGTAGGACATATTTGATAGCCATTAAAATGGACTCTCAAAAACAAGCTTATATGAATAGCTCTATACAGTAGACTCTGTTTTATAAATGCTTAGAAACAGAATTGCATAAGTGTTCAACAATTTTGCAAAATGAAAAATTGTAATTTTGGCATTGGAGAGAGGACCTGTACATTTTATCACGTTTATTTTATAGTGCCCTCTTTATTTGTTTTCTAAGCCAGCCATTTGCCTTTTATATTAAATTCTAGATTACATTACAGTATATGCGGTTCTGCCTGCTGCATCTTGTGAATCATACTAGCCCTCAGATATAAGAAGCAGCTTGAGCAATAGCACAATTTTTTTCAGTTGTTACATTTTTCTTCTTTGCTCGAATGCGTCTTGATTTCTTTTTAATGGGAACTTGTCACATTATTTTAAATGCAGTAAATGCTTTAAAGATAATCTTAGGAATAACTTTTTTTTTTACAAGTGGGAATCCAGTTGTGAATCTTACTAGTGGCAGTGGTCGCTGTCAGTTTGAATAACCAACCAGCATTTTTTTTTCCAGCAGCTTATGACTCCTGAATATATGAATGTGTATTTCTCTAAACTGAATATGATCTGGTTGAAGATAGCTTAAAGCTTGGTTCACGCTTTCATAAATTGATATCAGTCCCTGTCATTTTTCTCAAATTGTCACCTCTTGACCTTAAAGTTAAAAAAAAAAAAACAAACAAAAAAAAACCATGATGAAACTTTTGAAGATTACAGCTTTTAGGCATCAGTTTTGATCCTATTCTCGTAAAAATAAATATGGTCTGTCAAGAGGTTTGTCATGAAAAAAAAAAAAAGAAGAAAACTCTCCTTACACTGATCCTGGATAGCATTGTTAAGTAACAGTACAGTATATATTATGTGCCAAGAGCAGTGTAAGATCCCAAAATGCAAACCTTTCCCACATTGTACCTTTGGTAAAAGTTTCTCTTCTGTATTCCGAAGTGCCAGGTTCCTTTCATGGTAGAGAAGATAACTATCTTCAGAAATTGAAGCTATCTAAAAACAGTCGTTTTCACCCCCAAAAAGTGGAGAATTGTAATCCTTCGGTAATGCACCCTGGCTATTATTGTACTGTGTGAGAACAGGTTAAATGAGTTAAACAGTGGATGTTTTGGAAAACAAAAATGTTCCCAAAAGGCATAAAAAAGAAATATGAAGGGGGCCACAACTCACAAAAAAAGTTAAAGATTCCCTATTCCTCCTGATTTATTTCTTTGATTTAGATGCAGGAAACACTAATTATTAGGCTTTGCTCTAACAGTTATCTTTTGGCACAGTTTTTGCATAAATATCTATCGAGCCAACCACAGAAATGGCTATGAGTGTGACTATTTTTTTTAAGCAAAAAATGCAATGTAGTTCAATTCACTGACCTGGCGTATGACATGACTATTCTCATTATTCCCTTGTGTATTGGAAAAGCTTCTCCACAGGATTAGACCATCATTGCGAAAACAAATACTTAACCACAGCAGGATGTTTCATTTGCAAAAACTGGAAGTCACAAACCTTGTCAGACAAAAATATTGTAAAAGTTGAATTGTTATGTATAGAGAAACTAGAGTCTGAAAGGGACAGATTTCTATCATTTGAAAAAAGTTAAATTCCTTGTGTGTGACAAAACAAAATGAATAACCCCCCCAATTCTACTTCTTGTCCAACCTTGTGATCATGTGGGCTCCTCCTGCCCCATGTTTGTTTTTATAACCTCTCTTTCTCTTAGAATTTTTAACAGTTTTTCCTGTTTATATTACTCGATGTTGGCCATCCACAATGCGTCGCTTGTATTACCATCTAAAATGAAGGGCATTGAATTCTCTGAGCCTATTTGTACCACCTACAACTTCTATAATAATAGATGCACAGGACAAGGAACATTCAAAAACACACATTTTTATTGAAATATCAAAAATTAAGTTTAAAACCACAATTGGTGAAAACACAATCATAATGTAGGTGTGAAATATTACAGATGCAGTGCATATGCTGAAAAGACCTATATGTACCTAGTTCACTGGTTTAGGCCGAGGCCCCACATAGCGTGAACAGCGCATTTTTTGACAAAGCAGATTTCCACAGCTCTTTTTCCACAATGTGTGGATGAGATTAACCAAAATTTCATTCACTTTGCTGGTACTGCAAAACACAGCGTTTCCGCAACGTGAGGCCTTAACCTTAGACAGATTTATCACAGTTACTGATGCAATTGGTGCAGTTATTTTCATATACTAATATGCTAATGAGGATCACTACTGTCAGGTGGGCGGTCCTGTCAGACTGTCACCTGAAAGGGTTTTATATTAATATAACCAAACTGCCTAGAAGTATAAATTTATTTTTTACTCCAACTGTTAAAATAAGTGCACATGTTGTGTATCTATTATCTTTTTTAATGTCAAAAGAAAAACACACAAAAAGTGTTGGCTAATTTTTTTTTTATTTTTTTTTTTAAATACAGCCTAGATTTTAGTGCATTCGGCTATCTTTGTGGAAATTTTGTGTAGATAATCTGGCATTAACTAACTGCTGTGTTTCTACATTCACATTTATTATGGCATATTTGTATACTTAAACTTTTCCTACCATTCTAATCCCCTGATGAGGTTAACGAAACATGCATGTCGGGATTACATGTATGGATTGTTTGGAATTTATATCTTTGTAACAGAGGCGGTTTTTTATATTGTACTTGTTGTTGTAGCACTTTACATATTGGAGAGGGTGAGTATAGGGACTGTCTATATTAGGGTCAAGTTCTGGTCGGGGCTGCATGCTATTTAGGGCGGTGCCCCCGGCTTTTAGGGTATACCAGGCCTTTTACATCACTTGTAGGGCATTGTTTAGGGTGAGATTTTTACCTGCTTTTGGATCCCTTATTAGCCTCTTGTGCCCAAAAAATACCTGCCTTGGCAGCCATTCACCCATCCACCATTTTTTGTCGTTCATGTTGATTTCATCTGAATCACGGTAAGTCCTGGTTATTATTATTCCTTTCTATCATTCCAGGCTGCCGCGGTTGTATTATTGATTACTATATAATTTATTACTGTGCTACCAACAGGTCATTTTTTGTGGCTCAGGGTTGAATTCTTTTTATATGGGTGCTTTGATGCACTTTTTATCTGATTTATTATTAAAAGTTATGTATTCATTTTGTTAGGTTTATTGTGATTATCATTTTGGATTTTGGATTGTATTGGATAATCTTCATTCCATCCCTTGCATTATATATTTTTTTTGGATCTCTATGTTTATGTTCATCAAAATGGACAAAAATAAAGCATGTAAGTTTTTTTGATGGACATGTAAATGGACCCATAGGCATTCATGGTTTTAAGAACAGCCGTTACACAGTTGTTTTTCACTGTTGTGTGAACAAGGCATTACGATAAGGAGGGAACAGAGTACCTAAATTTTCTATTCTGTTTCTGTAACTCCCATTCACAACTATGGGAGTTACAGAAACAGAATAGAGCAGTGCCGCTCAGCTGTTTCCTTAATTCCTGCCATGGTGGACAGGATTTGTGGCCAGCTTTCCCAGTCTCACCCATGATTAGCCAAGATGGGAATAGCCCCTTAGGGCACATGCACACAATCAGGACAATATTGGTTTCCTGCGTGGATTTCAATTTGGAAAATCTGCACCGTAACCATTAGTATTAAAGCCAATGAGAAATATAATTTCTCATGCACATGGTGCAGATTTGTTTCTATTTTAAAATTCACAGCATACTAATTTATTTATTTTTTCGGTACAGATTTTTACAAAATCCACATGTAGAGATCTGCACCAAAACCTGCATATACATGTATGAAAGTCCACATTAGATGATGCTGATTTCCATGCATATACATACAAATTTTGGTGCCAATGTAAATCCCGATCATGTGCCTTTACACTTAAGCAAACAGCAAAACATCTTCAGGCTAAGGCCCCACGTAGTGAGCCGCAGCCAAAAAAATGCAGCGAAAAAGACCACGGCAGAAACACATTGTGGGTTTTTCTACAGCATTTTTCACAGAAAGTCTTTCTGCCTCTATTATACCTATATGGAAAATAGCATTTCCGTAGGTATAATTGACATGCTGTGATTTACAAAAACGCACACGTTTTTGAAATTGCAGCATTAACGCATTAATTTTTTTAATGTAATGCGTGGATGGGATTAGCCAGAATCCCATCTATTTTGCAGGTAATGTAAAATGCAGTGTATTTTTGTCGTAGCCTTTCTGCCACACTCAAAAAGCTGCATATTCGCAATGTGGGGCCTAAGGTTAAAACCTTAGTACTGTGTGTCATTACCTTTAGACCTTTAGATTTTGCTGTGGTTTTTTGAGACAAAGTCAAGAATGGCTACAGAAGGAATGGGAAATATATAAGAAGTTCTTATACTTCTATCTTCTGCTCAATTCACTCCTGGCTTTGGCTCAAAAAAACACAGCAAAATCTGCAACAAAAAAGCTGCACTTCCACAACATGAGGCCTCAGTCTTAGGGCTTGCCTGCAATATATCAACAAAGAACATATACATATCTACTTTTCAGCACATATCAGTAAGGTCAAAAAGGTTACTGTGACCCTTAATGACAAGTGATTGTCTCCAACTTATGATCTTTGGAGTCATTAGTGCACATTTATTAAGCTACTTGAGCCTTTTTTTGGCGTAAATTGCAGCCTTTTTTGGTGCCTTTTGTGGGTTTTTTCTGTGCTACTCGTCATTTATGAAGCATTTGCGCCTTTTTTTTCCTAAGGCTAAGGACCCAGGTTGTGGAAACACAGCTTTTTTGGTTTGCAGATTTTGCTGTGGTTTCTTGAGCCAAAGCCAGGAGTGGATTGAGCAAGAAGGTAGAAGTATAAGAACTTCCTATATATTTCCATTCCTTTTGTAGCCATTCTTGGCTTTGGCTCAAAAAAACCACAACAAAATCTGCAACAAAAAAAAAAGCTGCATTTCCGCAACGTGAGTCCGCGTTTCACATAAAGCAGATTTTCTTCTTTCATTATACCTATAGGGAAACCGCCGAAGTTTCCATAGGTATAATTGACATGCTGCGATTTCCAAAACTGCAACGGTTTTGGAAATTGCAGATTGTCCACTGTCCGTGTTTTTCGCCAGTATATGGATGGGATTTACTAGAATCGCATCCACTATGCAGGGACTGTAAAACACAAATTTCTGTCATTTACTTACACATAATTAAAAAAAGTATACTGGCATATACTGGGCAGTATATGATTTTATGTGGCATTCAGCAGTATGGAAAAGCTCAGTCAACAACACTTTTCAATAAAGATGGAAAACACGTACAGTATATTGCATTTACTGGGTAAAGTCTGTCAAATTATACTCTTATTGCACATATCTGGCCAACAGAACTTGGCATACTGTACACATTAGATGTGTACACTGTATTTTACTGTGTATTACACTGGTGGTAAGAATGGAGCCTATTTTAGGTGAGTCGGGAAATGTGTGTGTTTTTTTTTAAATTGCAGTATGCTCTATTTTTGTCCATTTGAGTTCAGTAGTTAAAAAAGTACAAAATGTTGTCATGGATTAGAAAAGATGGGTTTGTTTTTCTTTCAGCTATAGTGTGACACTTAAATCTATTTACTATTGCAGCTCAGCCCCATTTAAGTAAATAGGAAGTCAAACCTTATGGTATCTGTAGCTCTATGAACTGTTTGTTAGGAGTCCCAATTGGAAAAGCACAAACACAAAGTAGATGAACATGAACAAGGTTGTACTCACACAGAGGCAACTGGTGTGATAGTTACAATTATAAGTAATCTTTGGCTGTGTTCTGTTGGGCTTTCTGCTTTGTGTTCTTCTATACAAACATAAAAACTAAAAGCAGACCAGTGATGGATCCATCATTTCAAAACATAAACAGCATAAGAAATATAACACTCTATGCAAACATGAACAGACAACAAAAGAGGGCATTTCATGTGGAGGATTGTAAAACAAAGGACTAGTTATCGTGAAATCACACTCACCTAAAGGTGTTGTATCAAGTACCATTATGTGGTTGACTATTGAATGCCACTGGATCTCTGACAAGCTTCCATGGCCTCAGTTATGCAGCTTCCTGAAATACAGAAAAAAGGAACCATTCTATTGACGCAGACAGACCATACAGGACCAGATAAATATCCTATTGAAGTTACAAAGGCAACGCATTTTGGATCATGAAACTGAGCCTTTCTGAAGCCGAAAAAAACATGAATATCCAACACACACTCATTTGGGAAAGATCAGTTTTATGGATACAAAAAACTGATGCAAAAAGTGGATGGAAACCAATGATGACTTGTTTACATAGAGTCAATATTAAATAATGCACAAAAGTGTGGTTTGTCCTACTTTTCTCGCTTTGAGTCTATTTTTTAAGAAAACCGCATTACAAATGTGTGTTGTACTACAGTAATTGATCCATTTTTATCTAAGGGTGGGTTCACACTTGCGCCTGGACTCCGTTCGCCATGAATCTGACCTAAATGTCGGAAAAAAGGATTGGGAAAGGATTTGAGACAGTTTGCTTAAAAACAGTTTTTAAAGCAATGCGCGGGTGTGCAATTGCACCCTCTGTGTCGCGAAGCTGTTTTTTTTCATCGGAAACAAAGTGGGACATGCAGCACTTTATGTCCGAGAAAAAAAAACGGCTTCGCGGCGCAGAGGGTGTAAGCGCACACCCGTGCATTGCTTTAAAAACCCATTGAAGTGAATGGGTTTTTAAGCAAACTGTCTCAAACATTTCCCTTTCCTTTCCCAACATTTAGGTCGGATTCACGGCGGATGGACTCCGAGTGCAAGTGTGAACCCACCCTAACATTGACTCTATGTAAATGAATGGTCATCACCTACTTTCATCCGTTTTTATGTCATTTTTTTTTGTATCTATAAAACTCATCAGTTAAACTGATGATGAAAACGTGATGTGAATGGCCTCTAATAAATTTTTTTCTAACCCTTGACAACTTCTTTAGGCCTCTGTTATGCACACACATTGAATTTATTGTGGGTCTATCTGTCTAGGGTTTTGTTTTCTTATCAGTCCTTCAATTCTTTCTTGAATAGAATATAATGCCATTATGAACAGAGCCTTATAAAAAAAAAAAATTTGAACACATGCACAGTGTATTGTTTTCTATAGAAACGTCTCCTTGAACTGTTTCTCTAGATAAAAATTTTACCATTATCCAATGTAAAACTATATATCAAGCATTTCCTTTTGCCACTGTATATCTTGATAGCATGTCACTTTTTAACTGCATTGCTATTACCATCCTCCCACATGTGTGAATGAGGCCTTATGGTCCTAGCACACTTTACTACAGTTAAAAGTCCCTTTAGCTGTATAAGCAGAGCTATAGAGCAGATTATTATGCTGCAGCACTTCTGTCTTTTTGTATTATCCATTCCTTGCTTATCCTGCTCTGCTTATTTCAGCACAGCATCAAATCCCATTTTGTGCAAGGTGACATTTTGTATTCTATTATAATTATTGTAATCTATCCCTCTAATTAAGGTTTGCTTCCAAGCCACATGACTTGCTTTGTTGTGTATCCTCAGAGATAATGGCTCGGTTCTGCAATTTCTACAGACTCTGTATATTTGTCCACAGTAGGTAATGTGACCCATGGCACAATCCTTTATCCATTGTTCATCCAGTGCCTTTCTTAGTTGCTGGACACCTGCTGTGGTTTGCTGAACAGAACGCAGTGAGATGTTGGGAGCAGGTGCAGAAAGGAGACCTCCGATTCCAGCTATATAATTAAACCCACTGCCAGGTCTATAGAAATCAGCAAACCTTTATTCACTCTCATGCTGGCAAGTGAAATGGCCTGTTATTGTCTATACCTACTAAGAGTATCAGATTCCAGCTATCTTATCAACATAGCAATACAATTTGAAGGTGTAATATTGTTTTCCATGCTGTTAATATTCTTACATTAAAATTACAAGGCTTAATGCTGGATAATTTTTCTTCAGTGTCATCTTATTACACGTGTCGACATTTACAACTAATTGAATAATAGTATAGATCACCTTCACATGATCAAGATGGCTAGGCCTTTGCCTTCGATGTAAGATATGTATACCGTACTTACTCCAAGACAGTGTTTTCTATAAGATCAACTCATTAAAGCAGATAGTAGCAAATTATATTGTAAATAACATTTTGAGATATTCCCTCTGTGGAAAAAAAATGAAAACCTGGTGTATCTAGTACTTGTAATCAAAAGTGCTGTAGGGTCCATGTGCCTTAGGGAGCACAGGTTATCTACATCATGATAGATGGTGCTGCTAAATCTCCCCTATGATACCTTGCAGCAGTTAAGGGGAATGATGCACCAATTCCTCTGCCTGTGGGGGACATCCATCATTGTATAATACTACCGTGTAGTGTTTGCGTTTTCACAATAATCAATGAAAGTTTTTTATCTATTTTTAAGTAATCCATTTTAGCCTGACACACTGTGCTGATAAAACAGCATATTGTTGCACTAGCATTGCCCTCTATGAAACCATGTAGAATTGTAAGATCTATAACAATTGCTGTTAATTTTTCCTGTAACTACAGTATTGCTGTAGAGCCTTAAAGGGTTTGCTTCATCAAGAAATTCCCGTTTCCAACAAATCTGACCAAAAAAAATAAAATGGTCATTGTGGTACAGCTTCTGGAACTTGCAGGAACCAACTCATTAGAGATGTGTAAACCAGGTTGTTTTGAACTGGGTTTGTTAAAATTTTTTTGAAAATGTATGGATTATAGCAAATCCAAACATTTTGTGGCTGCCATATCAAAAGCATGGAGAAAGGGACCACATGACCTCAGAGACTGGGTGGGCTCTCCCATAATACCTTGCAAGCAGCTCTCATAACAGGGGACAACCAATCATGAAGGACTATAGGTCTAAGGTCACTGATCATTCATAGGCAGAATAAAAAGCAGGCAGAAAGAGAAAGTGTACAATTTGCGGGATGAGATTGGAGAGATAGGATCTCAGACAGTCAGATTGAGGTAGGCAGGAAATGATATACAGATAATACAATGTGGGGGTTCTGGGGATTGCTGTACTTAGGATTGGAGAAGACTTAGGCTAGGGGTACATGGCTACTTTGGCACGACTTCCATCATGTGACTAAAAATGTTAGTGAAGGGAGATGCATTGTACCCTCGAGGGTGCAGTGACCAAAAATTCTAGTCTAAAAAATTGTGCAGTGGTTGATATGTGCACACTGTGTCATATAGCACTGCAGCCTTGCAGCGCTGGAGTCCTGGGTTCGAATCCTGCCAAGGACAACATCTGCAAGGAGTTTGTACATTCACCCTGTGTTTGCGTGGGTTTCCTTCCACACTCCAAAGACATACTGATAGGGAATATAGATTGTGAGCCCTATATGGGACAGTGACCAAAATGTCTGTAAATCGCTGCGGAATATGATGGTGCTATATAAGTAAGAATAGTAAATAAATAAATGTACAAGCATCAAACAATCAAATTTTTAATTCTTTTAAATTATTTTTTTAATTATTATTTTTTAAAATATTGTATTTATTAGAACCCCTAAGGGTCTTAAACCCCAGGGGTCTGATTACTAATACGATGCATTACAATGCTAATGCATTGCAAAATATCGACTTTTGTATGACAGGCTGCATAGAGCAAACAAATAGACTACAAATACAAATGATTGCCAGACAAGCCTGGGAGCCTTCAATAGGCTCCTGGCTGTCATGACAATGGATTGCCAGCCCTAGATCTCGTTCCGGGTGTCGGCGATCCTCCCCAAAATGGAAAATGGTGCCTCGTTCAGCTTTGAATGCCTTCGATCAGTGCGGGCACTGATCGTGGGCATTAGCACCAGGTCTCTGCTGTATAATACTATACTGTATAATACTATATTTAAATACCCGACATCCGCTGTACTATTATGGTGGATGTTGGGAAGGGGTTAAAAGGGCTATCATCTGTATACCCATAGTCTTAGGGCCCCTAGATATACACATATACACAAACCTAATATGAAACACAAACTCTGAGCCAGTCTACTGGGTATTAATAAAGTAGCCATCACCTTTGGAATCCATAGTTTATTTGAATTCTCACCCATAATCATGATATCTGTTGTCGCTGCTGTTTCATGTAGGTTCTCTCTATGAATAATAAAATATCAGGTAAAATATGCCTAGACTGTTGCATAGCAACAATCCAAGAATACACTGAGTGACAAGTGCAAATCTGCAAAACTCTACAATGGGCACATGAGCATCAAAAGTAGACCATGGAGCAATGGAAGAAGGTGGCCTAATGTTTCACATTTGCTTTTACATGATGTGGATGGCAAATTGTTTTTATTTACCTATGAAGAGATAGCATCAAGTTGCAGAGAGAAGAAAGCAAGCTGATAGAGGTAGTGTGACCATGGATCTTGGCATTCATGTTGTTGTTACTTTAATCCACATAAGCATTGCTGCAGATCAAGAACCACCCTCTATGGAATCACATTTTTTCATAAAATGGCTGCTGCATGTTACGACATGGGGCAAGGAACTCTGGGAATGCAGGATCACCCACAATGCCATGCGTGCAGCCAATCAGCAGCCAGCCAGCCCTGTGATGTCACAGCCCTTTTACACCTTCGCGACCTCCCACGGCATCGGGAGCGGGTGTTAGCTGTAACTGACAGCTAACACCCTGCTCCATAACCCCCCAGTCGGAGCACAGCTACATGTCCCCCGCGGCGAGATTGGGGGGTGCCGATATGCATCTTCTGCAGCATGTTCTACACCACTATACAGGCTCTCTGCAGCCAGGAAATAGCTGTTTTTTGTAACACAATTCGCCAGGAATTAATTTGGATAGAATCAGAAAATCGAATTTTTGAAAAATTCGCTCATCTCTAATTATTATTAATAGTATTCACTGAAAGCAGTGGTCTCTTTCTGCAGGACAATTTTCATTGCAAAGAGTTTGATGATGTACAGTGGGGAAAAAAAGTATTTAGTCAGCCACAAATTGTGCAAGTTCTCCCACTTAAAAAGATGAGAGAGGCCTGTAATTGTCATCATAGGTAGACCTCAACTATGAGAGACAAAATGAGAAAACAAATCCAGAAAATCACATTATCTGATTTTTAAAGAATTTATTTGCAAATTATGGTGGAAAATAAGTATTTGGTCAATAACAAAAGTTCATCTCAATTCTTTGTTATATATCCTTTGTTGGCAATGACAGTGGTCAAACGTTTTCTTTAAGTCTTCAAAAGGTTGGCACACACTGTTGCTGGTATGTTGGCCCATTCCTCCATGCAGATCTCCTCTAGAGCAGTGATGTTTTGGGGCTGTTGCTGGGCAACACGGACTTTCAACTCCCTCCAAAAGTTTTCTATGGGGTTGAGATCTGGAGACTGGCTAGGCCACTCCAGCACCTTGAAATGCTTCTTACGAAGCCACTCCTTCATTGCCCTGGTGGTGTGCTTGGGATCATTGTCATGCTGAAAGACCGAGCCATGTTTCATCTTCAATGCCCTTGCTGATGGAAGGAGGTTTGCACTCAAAATCTCACGATACATGGCACCATTCATTCTTTCATGTACACGAATCAGTCGTCCTGGTCCCTTTGCATAGAAACAGCCCCAAAGCATGATGTTGCCACCCCCATGCTTCACAGTAGGTATGGTGTTCTTTGGATGAAACTCAGCATTCACTCTCCTCCAAACACGACGAGTTGTGTTTCTACGAAACAGTTCTACTTTGGTTTCATCTGACCATATGACATTCTCCCAGTACTCTTCTGGAACATCCAAATGCTCTCTAGCAAACTTCAGATGGGCCCGGATATGTACTGGCTTAAGCAGGGGGACACGTCTGGCACTGCAGGATCTGAGTCCCTGGCGGCGTAGTGTGTTACTGACGGTAGCTTTTGTTACATTAGTCCCAGCTTTCTGCAGGTCATTCACTAGGTCCCCCCATGTGGTTCTGGGATTTTTGCTCACTGTTCTTGTGATCATTTTGACCCCACGGGGTGAGATCTTGCGTGGGGCCCCTGATCGAGGGAGATTATCAGTGGTCTTGTATGTCTTCCATTTTCTAATTATTGCTCCCACAGTTGATTTCTTCACACCAAACTGCTTGCCTATTGCAGATTCAGTCTTCCCAGCCTGGTGCAGGTCTACAATTTTGTTTCTGGTGTCCTTCCACAGCTCTTTGGTCTTCACCATAGTGAAGTTTGGAGTGTGACTGTTTGAGGTTGTGGACAGGTGTCTTTTATACTGATAACAATGTCAAACAGGTGCCATTACTACAGGTAATGAGTGGAGGACAGAGGAGCCTCTTAAAGAAGAAGTTACAGGTCTGTGAGAGCCAGAAATCTTGCTTGTTTGTAGGTGACCAAATATTTATTTTCCATCATAATTTGCAAATAAATTCTTTAAAAATCAGACAATGTGATTTTCTGGATTTGTTTTCTCATTTTGTCTCTCATAGTTGAGGTCTACCTATGATGTTAATTACAGGCCTCTCTAATCTTTTTAAGTGGGAGAACTTGCACAATTGATGGCTGACTAAATACTTTTTTTCCCTACGGTATGCATCTGTATTGTACAGTAAAATGAGCGAGAAAAATAAGTCTAACCAGTGTTTTATAGGGCAGCATGAATAATGGGGTTGCCTGTAGGTTGAATCCACTGATCAACAAGTTAAAGGGTGAAAAAACTGCCTGAAATAATTGACAGTAGCTGGGTTGTTGTGAGTTATTAAGCTAAGGCCCCACGAAAAAGTGCTGTGGAAAAAGAGCTGGCAGAAACGCATCCACAGCGCTTTTCACAGAAAGTCTTTCTGCCCCAATTATACCTATATGGAAAAGGGCAACGTTTCCATATGTATAATTGACATGCTGCGATTTACAGCATTTCTGCTGCAGATTATTTTTTACAATGTGTGGATATGATTAGCCAGAATCCTATCCACTTTGCAGGTACTGTAAAACGCCACTTTTTTTGCCAAAATCGTGGCGTTTAACTTTGTGGGGCCCCGACCTTACAGTCATTAATTTTCCTGTTTGATGCTCATCCTGATATTAGGCAGTATTTCCTCCAGAAACCCCTTTAACCTCTTCCTACCACAGCCATTTTTTGATTTTCGATTTTAGTTTTTTACTCCTCTCCTTCAAAAAGCCAAATTTTTAAATTTTACAAAAACATAGCTGTATGAGGGCTTATTTTTTTGCAGGACAAACTGCATTTGTGCCAATTTCTTATGGGTTTGTTTTTATGGCATTCACTGTGAAGCCAAAATGACTTGTTACCTAGTTATCTATATTCTGTGGGTCGGCACAATTACAGAAATACAAAATTTATATAGCTTTTATTATGTTATTAAATCCAAAACTTTGGAAAAAAAAATTTCTTCGGAGTTGCCACCCGTAACATATTTTATATTTCTGTATATGTGGCTGCATAGGGTGTCTATTTTTTTTTTAGGGGGCCTTCTGTACTTTTTATTTATACCATTTTAGGGAATTTCTGATGTTTTGATCGCTTTTTCTTCAAATTTCTATGGGAGATAAAATGGCAAGAAAACAGGTTCTGCTCTTTTAATTTTTTTTTCCTACTATGGCGTTCACTATATAGTATAAATATTTTATATTATATTATTATATTTTATTTTTGTAAATTTCTGAACACAGGGTACTTAATGTGTTTATATTTTACTCTATTTATTTTCATATGTGTTCTAGAGAAAGGGTAGCAATTTGAAGTTTTAGTCATTTTTTTAATTTTTAATTTTATTTTTAGGCCCCCTAGGTGTCTCTAGGAGTCTGATCATTAATACAAAATGCTGCAATGCTAATGCATTGCAATATAATATAAAATCGCTATAGTTCTATTACAGGCTAAGCTAAGAAGCAATATTATATCAAAAAATATGCTATTTCTAGGGCATTGTTTGTTGCTACAAAATTACTTGAATTCTTCCCTTGATGATGTATTCTCTTATTGCAAACATTTGTCATATAACTTATGTGTCCGTTAGCTCACATATTGCTGCTTGCTACATTCCTAATGAAATCCTTGAATCACATCACTGTGTGAATGAAAAATAGGCTTCAGGGGAATGTATATTTACTGATCTTTGAACCTATAGAAAACCACCTGAGTGGCAAGTGTATGAATAGGCCTAAAATATAATTAAAAATACAAGTAGAGTAGCAATATCTCAAACAATAAAATAATGCTTACTACAAAAGCTGCTTTTACTTCATAATGTAGCTCTCTCAAAGAGAGAGGTAGACACTCCCAGAGAACTCTTTTATATTAGGCCTCAGGCAGTGCATGTAATGAGGAATTTCAGCACTCCTGAACAATCAATCTGAAGATCCATCTGTGCCATGGAAGCATGATTGGATTACTGATATGTTAGCTAATTTTACTCCTTTACACAATGCCGCTCTATTTGTAACTAATGGAAGAAAGCTAACACTATATGGAGTCAATCAGGGGTCCATTTCAGCTGTGAATATTTCAGAAAATTGAAGATCTTTTTGTCTGTGCAGAGATTACACTTTAATGCATACTTTCTATATAGATGCTGATTCATTAAAGGAACAATGCTTTAAACAGAAGCATTTTTCTCTACACATTTTTCGCCCTTTTTGGGCGGAAACCCAGCAGACCCCATTATAGTCTATTGAGTCCGTGGGTTTCCGCAGGTAACCGCTTTTTTAAGCGGATTAGGAAACCCCAACGCAGATGTGAACCTAGAGTTACACTGTTCTTGCTGCCTCCTGCTTATAAGAGCCAACAGTGAGAAATCGATCACCAGCAGGGAAGGCAATATGAAATTCCAATTAATAAAAATACATTGGGAGTTTACAGAATGAGAAAGGGGTCCTAATTTTTTGATAGCCAGATGAATTTTAGGAATCTCAATTAGCATAACTATACATTTAATTTTTGTATGCAGATATTGAAGCCAAATCCAGGTATGGATCATAAAGGGTAAGAACCTATAAAGGACAAATGGTACTTCTCTTCTTTTTTTCAATCCACTACTTTTGGCTTCAAAAACTGCATTTACAAACAGTAATGTGTCCTTACAAATAGCGATTCACTATTCCCCACTGGTGACGCAAAGCAGGGGCACACCTCTAATGAAGCAAAGTGAGGCGGCCGCCTCAGGCGGCACTATCCGCGACAGCGGGGGGGGGGGACATCTAGGAGCGCTGGTCTGCGTACGTCCCATCAGGTCACATCGCTCTGCAGGTAAATTTACCTGATGTGACGCATGCAGCCTAGGCTGCCCCGGGTCCACTGCCTCTGTGGGGGCTGCCATTAATATATGTTTTACCGTTAACTAGATCGGCGTCTGCAAGACACCGATCTAGTTAAAACTCAAGCTGTGACTGTCTTGTAAACCACAAGTCACTTCAGGCCTGTGGTTTACAAGACACCGAGAAGACAGACACAAGACGTCTGCTTCTCAACGTAGGCGGGCGCGAGAACGTCATAGCCTCATGCTGAGAAGCAGACACCCTATGTTCGGGTGAAGAAGAGGAGGTGGAGGCTCTATCATGGGATCGCAAGTAGGTGAGTATAACTTGTTTTTTTTTAGCACAGTTGTGGGTATTTTAAGGGGTCGTTAGGAGGGGGCATTTTATATAAGTGGGCTTTATGAACTTAAGAGGTGGTATTTATATAAGGGCTATTAGGAGCATTATTAATACAAGGGTGGTTATTTATATAAGGGGCTATTAGAGAGCAATATATATATATACTGTATATATATATATGGGGGTGGTTATTTATATAAGAGTCATTAGGGGACATTATGAATAGAAGGGGGCATCATTTATATAAAGGGTCATTAGGGGAGCAGTATTTATGTCAGGGGGAATCAAGGTCATAATATAAGGGGGCAATTAATTAAAGGATAACCAATTTTTTTATATGATACCAGGAAAGGTGAAAGAAAAAACAAAAAAAAAAAAAAACTACTCACCTGTGCTCCGATGTCTCCCACTGCGGCCTGGTTCTGCTGCACTGGTGTTTTCTTGTAACGGAAGTCTCCGCCGCACATGACCGCTGAAGGGACTTCTGTTGTAAGAAAACACCGGAGCAGCAGGACTGGAATGCGCTGGAAGACACTGGAGCACCTTCTCCGGCCTTGTGATGATTCCACTTAAATATGGCTATAACTCAGAGATGTGTTTTGGTCTCTGGGTAGCGTATCGCTTTAAAAAAGTGGTTATCCTGGACAACTCGATTAAGGTGGCACTTGGGCTTTATTAAAGGGCTTTCCAGCTCATTCTGTCCTTAGGACAGATCATCAATAAGAGATCAGTGGACCCTTCCCCTCTGATCCGCTGTATGAAGGGGCTATGGCGCCTGTTTATTTTACACACTGTCTGTTTATAGTGACCGTGTAATGTAATTGCAGCCGTGTCACGTAGACGTGTATAGGACAAGGCTGTAGTTACATTACATGGCCACTATGAGATGAATGACACTATGTAAACAGAGAAGCGGTCACGGCGCTTACACAGGTACCATGGTTCATTCAACAGCTGATCAGTGGGGGTCCAGGGTTTTTGATCCCCACTGATTTTTTTTTTTTTTTTTATTGATAACCTGGAAAATCTTTCAATTAGGAAACACCTAGGGCAATATTAATAATGGGCACTATTTAAACAGGGTACACATGGACATTATTATTAAGGGGCACTATTTATACAGGGTACACACGGACATAATTCTTTTAAAGATGCACTTGGGAGTATTATTCATTATATTGGGTTATATCATATATTTTATAATTGGGGTAGCGGCAGGATGGGGGCTTTGTGTAGGTGAGGACAATGTGGGTCTGGTGCCTGGAAATGTGACCAGCCAAAGATGTCTGTTTTGCAAACTTTACAGAGACAAATCACAGCTGGAAGTGGCCATGGCCAAAAGGAAGAGAAGGAAAATGTTACTGGTTAGTCAGAGACGTCACCTGCAAGTCATAATAAGTAAGGATAAATACCTGACTGATGGGGGTCTGTCTGCTGAGACCCCCCACTGGGCCTCAAAATCATTTTTCCCCCCTCTGGGAATTCAGCCTGACCGCAGCCAGGCTGAATATAGACATGTCGCTTGGTGGATGGACGAACCCGCGTGGCTCCCATTCGCCTCGATGGGAGTACCAAAGATAGCCGAAGTCCAGTACTCAGCTATCTGCGGCGCTCCTATTATAGAGAATGGAGGCCACGTGAGCTCGTCCATCCACCAAGCAGAAGATGCGTGAAGTTATTGTCAATGCCGTGTTGTTGATCTCTGATACTGAAGTAATGCAGTAAGAAGAATTCTTAAAAACTGTTTTATAACTTTGTGCATTGTGTATGTTTATTGTGCAACAATAGCAGCGTATGAAGCTAGTAGCATGTAAGCTCAATTTTTTTTTTTTTTTTTTGTGTGGGGGGGCAGGGGAAGGGGAGCGCCTTTCTATAGTCCGCCTCAGGCAGCAAAGAGGCTAGATTCACCCCTGATGCAAAGATAAATCTTTTTAAAATAAATAACCTAGAATCTTTTCCTTTTTTGGGGGGAAAACTATTTGGAAGCATGGACATCAAATACCTAGCTAGAATCCATATGCAAAAGCCAGCTTCTGGGCTTCATTATGTGAGCTGCCCAAACTTTTTCTCTGCTCTATTAACAGCATTTAACCCTTTCACAACATCCGCCGTAATAGTACAGTGGATGTCACATATTTAAATATGGCAGTGCTGCCATAATACAGCATAGATCCGGCAGCAGTGCCCGCAATATGTGCCCAAACTGATCGCATTAATCCCCCTGATGCCACGATCACAGCTGACAAAGTTTTTTTTTTTTTCCCAGCATCGCATGGACGCCACCATTTTAGGGTGGATTGCTGGCCCCCAGAACAAGATCTGGGGCCGGAGATCCATTGCCATGACAGCTGGGAGCCTATTCCAGACTTATCTGGCATACATTTCTATTACAGGCTGCTCTCATGGTATCCCAGAGGACGCAGGTGTTATAGTAGGACCTAATGGGGATAATAGTCCCTCTGGTAGCTGAGCTATTGAAATGGTCACGGTAGCTGTAGTGGTGGTCCACACTGTAGGGCACCTCTCATGGACACACAGCAAGTCAATTTTCAAAAGTGGAATAGGAAAAGACACAGTCCTTTGTTAACCAAAATTTTCTTTACTGAGGAGAACTTCCATAAAGTGCAGCCATATCTTACAGCAATACAGTCTCTCATGTACAATACAGTGGGATGCATGTGAAGAGAATTTCCTTGCAAACTGACTGCTAAGAGCTCAGGCTGACACACAACTTTCTTCAGATTTTTGTAGTCTAGAGTTTTGAGGAGACACAGTCCAGATTATAGCTACAGAAGAGGGACCTTCACCGGTTGGCTCCCGGCAGGTGACTAATTTGGGGTAAATGTAGTTACTCACGGTTACTGGACCGCAGTATCCGATAGCTGGACGCGGGCCTAAGCGACACGTGGCCTGGAAACCACGGAGCACTCGACTTGACCGGAGGCCTATTTTAGTGTCCAGGAATGAAGAAAGGCTCTTTTTAGCTGTTCCTTTCTGTCAGGATTCACTCTTTCTTGGAGGCAATAGAAGTGCGCTTGATATCCCTTCTGTATGGACTGGTGTGAGGTCCTAGGAGAATCTGTAGCTCACATGGGCCATGAGATTCACCATGCAGCTCCTAGGTTTGGCAGGAGTAATCTGAAAATCCTGTTTGGTGTTGGCATAGAAGGAGGTGAAGTTACCTCACACACTACACTCTCCAGAACATGGCTAGACTGGATTCCTGTCCCCTGCTAAGAGGAAGTCTGGTGTAAAGTCTCCACCCACAGCTTTCTAGAAGCTTCTGTGCAGACGCTCGTGCTGTGTATGGAGTGATTGGGATCCTACCATCACATGCACCTACATACGGTGAACCATAAGTGTCAGCAAAGTAGTACATGGCAATGAACACAGTGTATGCACACAGGAAATGCAGATTATTCAATAGACATAGTGATATCCAGTATTGGTACATTGTGAGAAACATTCCGCCATCCGACAACTACTTCTATCATGGCAGGAAGGAGTGTACTGGGACACTACACTCTATGCAGCCTTTTAATAATAATAATAATAATAATAATAATAATAATAATAATAGTCCTTTAATAGTCCCACAATGGGGAAATTCAGTGTGTTACAGCAGCAAAGATAAGCAGATACAAATACAACATGTACAGGAATGTTCCAAGGTAAGAGGCATTACATTGATAGTAGACAGACAGATAAGAAGTAGCAGAGGAGGGGGGTGGGATTTAACAGGCAGAAAGATATTTCAGTACTCTGTGTGTATTGATCTCCGCTTAGGTCGGTGTTGGTTGTACAGCCTAACCGCAGCGGGGAGGAAAGACTTCCGATAGCGCTCCTTCTCACACTTAGGGTGGAGCAGTCGGTCACTGACAGTACTGCCCAGCGCTATCACAGTCTCATGCATGGGATGGGACTTCTTCTTCCGCATGGAGCTCACCACGGACAGTATCCTTCTGTCGCCCACCACCTGCACTGGGTCCAGTGGGTTACCCAGGACAGAGCTGGCCCTTCTAATCAGCTTGTCACGTTTATTTCTATCCCTGGTTGGTATACTGCTCCCCCACCAGGCCACTCCAAAGAAGATGGCTGATGCCACTACCGAGTTGAAGAAAGTCCTAAGAAGTGCCCCCCGGATTCCAAAGGCTCTCAGCCTCCTAAGCAGGTAGAGCCTGCCGTGGCCCTTCCTGTACAGGACCTCCATGTGATCTGCCCAGTTTAAGGAGCTGTGAGGAGAAGTGCTGTGATTTTACAATGCATTGCTATACATTGCATTAGTGATCAGACCCCCTGGGATTCAAGACCCCTAGGGGTCTAAAAGTAAGAGTAAAAAAATATATAAAAATTCAAAACACCCTCTTTGCCTAGCACACATATAATAGTAGATAAATAAAGTGAAACACATACAAATTAGGTATCCCTGTGTCCAAAAACTGTCTACAAACTTATAAAAATATTTTTCCCATATGGTGAACGCCATAGTGGGAAAAAAAAATCAAAAGAGCTGAACTGCCATTTTTTTGCTGTTTTGTCTCCCATAAAAATTTGGATAAAAAGCAATCAATGCAATAGATATTCCCCAAAATGGGAAAAGGGTTCAAACCTAAAGTGTAACTCCCATATATTTTTTTTTTTTTGCTATTGTGTTGGGGGATGTTTGTTGACCATTTTTGTAATATACTTTATTGATCTATCTAAATCTGTTTTTATTATAAAACATACGTTTACATTCTCATTAGCAACCCTATAACTGAGTTGTTGTTAGGGTAAATCCGTACACAGTTATATTGTAAATATGCAGTGCTGAAACATTTACCAAAGGGGGCATGGTCCCTTCAAATGGCTGTATCTTTAGTTTTATACTACCTAGAAAAATGGTTCTGGTATCATAAGAAAGCTGAGATTCAGATTTAAGAACTAGCTATAACATAATCTGAGATATCATTAATGAAAACTACAAGTCAGGAATTTCAACTTCATATGCAGCAGTTATTATTATTAACTGCCATCATATTCTGCAATGCTTTACAGATATTGTCAGTCACTGTCCCATATAGGGCTCACAATTTATATTCCCTATCAGTATGTCTTTGGAGTGTGGGTGGAAACCCACACAAACATGGGGAGAACATACAAACTCCTTGCAGATGTTGTCCTTGGCATGATTTGAACCCAGGACTCCAGTGCTGCAAAACTTCACTGTTAACCACTGAGCCACTATGCTGTCCATAAAATCACATCCTGCATATAAAATCACATTTCCGACTGTGTTTTTAACTAATAATATCTCAGAGTATGTTATAGCTAGTTTTCAAGCTTTCTTATGATACCAGAACCATTTTTCTAGGCGGTATAAAACTGGAGATACAGCCATTTGAAGTGATCATCCCCCTCTTTGGTAAATGCTTCAGCTCTATGTACTACATTGAGTACATGTGTACAGGGCAGAGTCTCACTGGCAATGCCTAGTTACATCATTGCTTATAGGAACTTTACAGCCTGTTTTCTATTAAAAGGAAGTTTGCTAGATTAATAAAGTATATTACAAAAATGTCCCCCCCCCCCGACACAATAACAAAAGAAAAAAATATCAATGAAATGGGAGTTACACCTTAAAAAAAGAATAAATAAGTTTTAGCCATGGCAAAAACCACAGTGTGTACAGTACCTGGATAATCCCATCCACACATTGCATAAAAATATGCGCAGCATACATCCTGCGATTTCAAAAACCGCTGCGTTTTTGTAAATAGCAGCATGTTAATTATACTTACAGAAACACTGTCAAAAGCAATGCAGGAAAAACCATGATGCGTTTCTGCCGCAGTTTTTCCCCCCCAGTGCTTTTTGCCTGTAGCTCGCTACTTGAGGCTTCAGCCTAAATTTGGTATTGCGATAATCATACAGACCCATAGAATACAGCTGATATGTCAGTTTGGCTGCACAGGGAATGCCGTAAAAACAAAGCCCATAAGAATATTTAAATATTTTCTTATTTAAAAAAGTTATGGCTTTTTGAAAACAAAAACTGAAAATCTAAACATGCCTGTGGTGGGAAGGGGTTAATGATATGTCTTACAGCAGTGTCAGGACCATAGCAATAGACTGGAGCTGACTTGCTGAGGTCTATAGTAGTATAATGTTGTACCGTGTTAGCCATAGAAAGTAGTGGAAGAGTGAAGAAATCAGGCGATACCTTTTAGAGGCTAACTGAGTATATTTGATAAGTAAGCTTTCAAGAGTGCTAGCTCTCTTCTTAAGACATGGTGTAATACTAGAAACTGAAAATTCACACTATTTATACATACACAAGACATGGATCTTCAAAAGGATCTTGAAATAACAAAATGCAATATACGTAGAGAAGTTATTTACAACAGGTCAGGAAATAAACAGTCTAAATTTTGTGGTGCGTGACAGAGGGATCTGTTATCTATCTGTAATCAGGTAGTGATTTGTGACCCTCACAGGTCATACATAGTGTGACATGAAGCTGGCATGACTATTAAGTCCAAATTGCAGAGTTTGAAATTTTTGCATTAACTTGTACTCCCATTCTTTTCTCTCATTCTGCGTCTTAAAATGTCCCATTAAAACCACAACCCGCAGATCTTCAATAGAGTGGTCTTCTCTGAAAAAATGTGCGGCCAATGGGAGATCTGTTCTGCTGTTATTAATGTTGAATCTGTGTGAGTTCATTCGCTGACTAAGTCTCTTCCCTGTTTCCCCCACATAGACAGTGTACCACATAGACATTGTACCTATCCCACAGTCACAACAGGTGCACAGAATTAGGGGGACATTCTCCTGCAGGTCTTCCAATGTGGTGTATCTCATAATGTGTGTGCAATGTCCCACCACAGGCCTCTATGTGGAGGAAACAGGGCAGAGACTTAGTCAGCACATGAACTCACACAGATTCAACATTAATAACAGCAGAACAGATCTCCCTGTGGCCACACATTTCTCCAGAGAAGACCACTCTATTGAAGATCTGCGGGTTGTGGTTTTAATGGGACATTTTAAGACGGAGAATGAGAGGAAAGAATGGGAGTACAAGTTAATGCAAAAATTTCAAACTCTGCAATTTGGACTTAATAATCATGCCAGGCTCATGTCACACTATGTATGACCTGTGATTTGGACTTAATATTCATGCCAGCTTCATGTCACACTATGTATATATGACCTGTGAGGGTTACAGATCACCCCCTGATTACAGCTAGATAACAGATCCATCTGTCACGCACCACAAATTTTAGACTGTTTATTTCCTGACCTGTTGTAAATAACTTCTCTACGTATATTGCATTTTGTTATTCCAAGATCCTTTTGAAGATCCATGTCTTGTGTATGTATAAATAATGTGAATTTTCAGTTTCTAGTATTACACTATGTCTGAGGAAGAGAGATAGCACTCTCGAAAGCTTACTTATCAAATATACTCAGTTAGCCTCTAAAAGGTATTGCCTGATTTCTTCACTCTTCCATTGCTAAAGTCTGTGTGAGAGTTTTCTAGGTCATTCATTTTCTGGTTAAACATTCCCTTTAAAGCACTTAACAATGCTGGAGATCACATTTTAGAGCCTCAACCTATAGTGCTAGATACAATGTTTTCTTTATTCGATAAAAACAATAGTCAGATATTATGTGTATATTTTCCAAATAATAAAATAAACCCTTTTTTACTTTTCTTAGCTGTAGTTCCCAAGCACATTCATTTCTTCAAACCTCTAGATAAATTCATGTTTTATTTTGCAGCTGTGCTCTCTCACTGTTACATGTGTTGCATAGTGCTGCTGAAGTTTATTGAGTCGTAGAGACGTAATCATTTTTATAAATTCAGATTGCTTACTTTAAGAAAATCATTTACCATATACAGATATGCAAGGTATATGAATCCTGTATCAATGGCACCTGGAGTGACCATGAGCCTGTATTACAGACCAGTAGTACCACATTATGATGCCTCCATCATCATGAGCTTCTATATTATCCCCAGGAAGCAGTGCTTATGGGTTAATGTATCTCTTAAAACAGAGCATGCAATGCTTTATGATACAATTTTTCTGATGAGCTTGTATGGTACTCATGAGAAAAAGCTCTCTGCAAAATCCGATACACAAAGCAACAGTAAGTCCCCTAATCCATATGCATAAAAAGTTAGGTGGAACACATTTTTGAACATATGAGAGCTGTGTGTATGGTACAACAACTGTAATATCTATAGTGAATAGGTACAATTGCTAGTATGTAGACATACAGATGTAGCAGAGTTATAATCGAAATTTATGCAGTTGGTTAAACTGCTGCAGTGTGATATCTTTTCAGAAAAGACAACAAATGAAAAGTCATTGGAAAAACATTTTCCAGTGGCTTTTCATTGTTTTATGTTGTCTTCTGTGATCAGATGTCATACTGTAGCAGTTTAAACAACTGCAGAAGTTTGGGTTAACTCTGCTATGCTTGTATATAAAATATTTAATACAAGGGAGACAAATATATTAGTTGTACACTGTATGGTCAAGTTCACAGACATTTCAGAGGGATGATATACCACATAGAGAAGGAGTTATTAACTGCTGAGTTATTTTAGTTATTTTACATACAGTGGGGAAAAAAAAGTATTTAGTCAGCCACAAATTGTGCAAGTTCTCCCACTTAAAAAGATGAGAGAGGCCTGTAATTGACATCATAGGTAAACCTCAACTATGAGAGACAAAACGAGAAAACATATCTAGAAAATCACATTGTCTGATTTTTAAAGAATTTATTTGCAAATTATGGTGGAAAATAAGTATTTGGTCAATAACAAAAGTTCATCTCAATACTTTGTTATATATCCTTTGTTGGCAATGACAGAGGTCAAACGTTTTCTGTAAGTCTTCACAAGGTTGGCACACATTGTTGCTGGTATGTTGGCCCATTCCTCCATGCAGATCTCCTCTAGAGCAGTGATGTTTTGGGGCTGTTGCTGGGCAACACGGACTTTCAACTCCCTCCAAAGGTTTTCTATGGGGTTGAGATCTGGAGACTGGCTAGGCCAATCCAGGACCTTGAAATGCTTCTTACGAAGCCACTCCTTCGTTGCCCTGGCGGTGTGCTTGGGATCATTGACATGCTGAAAGACCCAGCCACAATTGTGCAAGTTCTCCCACTTAAAAAGATGAGAGAGGCCTGTAATTGACATCATAGGTAGACCTCAACTATGAGAGACAAAATGAGAAAACAAATCCAGAAAATCACATTGTCTGATTTTTTAAGAATTTATTTGCAAATTATGGTGGATTTGTTTTCTCATTTTGTCTCTCATAGTTGAGGTCTACCTATGATGTCAATTACAGGCCTCTCTCATCTTTTTAAGTGGGCGAACTTGCACAATTGGTAGTGTGAGTATGTGAACCAGAGGGCGCTGTTGAGCGACCCAGGCCCAGGCCAGAAAAGGCTCTCAGCCACGCCTTTGGGTGGGTGGCGTGTAACTCCAGAAGACTAGAGTATCCTGCATGGAGCAGGAGGTGGTGGACCAGCGGCACAGATAGACGGTCTGTGTCAGAGGGGCTGGGGCCACAGGGGACTGTTGCTGAGTGGAGCATTAGTCTGGCTGCTCAAGTGAACCAGAGGCTAGTTAAGGGCTCGAGGTGTTAGTTAGTGCCCTAACTGTGGCCTAGGCGTTTATTGTTTTGTTACGTTGCAGTTAAGCTGAATAAAGCCACGTTTTATTTTACGCTTGGACTGTCTGAAAGCTATCTTTCCGGCGCCCAGTACCATGAACCACCGCTGTCCGGACCAGGACAAGCCGCCATTTTGAGTGTAATTTCCCCAAGCTGTCACAGTAGCTGACTAAATACTTTTTTTTCCCCACTGTATTACATCTATATTTATATATATATATATATATATATATATATATATATATATACACAGAGTGCCTTGCAAAAGTATTCGGCCCCCTTGAACTTTTCAACCTTTTGCCACATTTCAGGCTTCAAACATAAGGATACAAAATTTTTATTTTTTGGTGAAGAATCAACAACAAGTGGGACACAATAATGAAGTAGAACGAAATTTATTAGATATTTTAAACTTTTGTAAAAAATAAAAAACTGAAAAGTAGGGCGTGCAATATTATTCAGCCCCCTTAAGTGAATACTTTGTAGCGCCACCTTTTGCTGCGATTACAGCTGCAAGTCGCTTGGGGTATGTCTCTATCAGTTTTGCACATCGAGAGACTGAAATTCTTGCTAATTCTTCCTTGGAAAACAGCTGGAGCTCAGTGAGGTTGGATGGAGAGCGTTTGTGAACAGCAGTTTTCAGCTCTTTCCACAGATTCTCGATTGGATTCAGGTCTGGACTTTCTAACACCTGGATACGTTTATTTGTGAACCATTCCATTGTAGATTTTGCTTTATGTTTGGGATCATTGTCTTGTTGGAAGATAAATCTCCGTCCCTGTCTCAGGTCTTTTGCAGACTCCAACAGGTTTTTTTCCAGAATGGTCCTTTATTTGGCTCCATCCATTTTCCCATCAATTTTAACCATCTTCCCTGTCCCTGCTGAAAAAAAGCAGGCCCAAACCATGATGCTGCCACCACCATGTTTGACAGTGGGGATGGTGTGTTCAGGGTGATGAGCTGTGTTGCTTTTACACCAAACATATCGTTTTGCATTGTGGCCAAAAAGTTTGATTTTGGTTTCATCTGACCAGAGCACCTTCTTCCACATGTTTGTTGTGTCTCCCAGGTGGCCTGTGGAAAACTTTAAACGAGACTTTTTATGGATATCTTTGAGAAATGGCTTTCTTCTTGCCACTCTTCCATAAAGGCCAGATTTGTGCAGTGTACGACTGATTGTTGTCCTATGGACAGACTCTCCCACCTCATCTGTAGATCTCTGCAGTTCATCCAGAGTGATCATGGGCCTCTTGGCTGCATCTCTGATCCGTCTTCTCCTTGTTTGAGATGAAAGTTTAGAGGGACGGCCGGGTCTTGGTAGATTTGCAGTGGTCTGATACTCCTTCCATTTCAATATGATCGTTTGCACTGTGCTCCTTGGGATGTTTAAAGTTTGGGAAATCTTTTTGTATCCAAATCCAGCTTTAAACTTCTCCACAACAGTATCACGGACCTGCCTGGTGTGTTCCTTGGTCTTCATGATGCTCTCTGCGCTTTAAACAGAACCCTGAGACTATCACAGAGCAGGTGCATTTATACGGAGACTTGATTACACACAGGTGGATTATATTTATCATCATCAGTCATTTAGGACAACATTGGATCATTCAGAGATCCTCACTGAACTTCTGGAATGAGTTTTCTGCACTGAAAGTAAAGGGGCCAAATAATATTGCATGCCCCACTTTTCAGTTTTGTATTTTTTTAAAAGTTTAAAATAATCAATACATTTCATTCCACTTCACAATTGTGTCCCACTTGTTGTTGATTCTTCACCAAAAAATTAAAATTTTATATTCTTATGTGGCAAAAGGTTGAAAAGTTCAAGGGGGCCGAATACTTTCGCAAGGCACTGTATATACACACACACACAGATGTAGCAGAATTAATCCAAACTTCTGCAATTGGTTAAACGGCTGCAGCATGAAATCTTATCTCCAGAAGACAACAAAAACCAAAGAAAAGTAATAGAAAAATGTTTTCAATTAACCTTTCATTGTTTTTTGTTGTATTCTGTGATAAGATTTCATATTGCAGCAGTTTAAGCAGTTGCAAAAGTTTGGGTTAACTCTTCTTCATCCATTCACCTATATGTTACTCATAGGTACCTCCTCTGTTCTATTTTGCTAGCTGGTATAACGCCTTTGTGGCCCAGCCCTATCCCAATCTGTTGCCTAGGTGGAGCAGTTTGGTGTATCCCACAGGCTTATAAGGAGTGAATGCCTGGGCCTTCGATGTGTGCTCAGAGGGACTGTATGAAGCTGGAAGATGCAGGAAGGCTGGATGGACTGTTGTCTAAGATTCAGCCTCCTCCTACCTCTACCATGCCCAGTGAGTCCAGCATGACTCAGAGTAGAAGATCTGCCTAGTGCTCACAGTCTCTCCAGTATTTGAGTGCCAGTGCAATGTCACCCCTGGCCACTGGGAGACATGGCAGGTCCATGGCTCTGCCCACCTCTATAGTTTCCTGTGCTGAACCTTCTATGTCGGGAATTTCCTTGCCTGCCCTTGTGTCATCTGCTCCATGTAATGATACAGCCTTCCCTGTTGTAGTAGTTTTTTCATCCCTTTTCTGCTTCCAGATAATAATTTGAAGGAGAAAGTAGGAAAGGAGGTGAGCTTTGGCAAGATCATGGGTCAGTTTGCTAACCTTTAGTTTGGGAGTGGTTCTGAAGCAAGAGGTAGGAAAGTTCCACTTGAGTCACCACCTCTCCTATATGAAGGCCTCCTGGGTAAATTATGGGATATCCAAAGAGGATGTCTCAGTATTGTACATGTCGTTTGATAGGGCAGTGATTTTCCTCTGGACAGCACAGCAGATCACCAAGTTACTTATGGCCAAGTTGGATATTGAGGCCAGATGCATCCAGATTGTTATCACCTTTTAGTTTGTGAGGTTGAAAGTTTGTTTTATTAAAGGGGTTTTTCTAACATACAACTTTTTTTAAACTTGAACAACCATGCAGATAAAGCATCTGCACTGTACCTGTGACGTCACCCACCTTCCATGTGCTCTGTCTTTCAAGATCTGCACCTCATTTTCAGCTTGCTAGAGTGGACACTCCTTACTATGGAGCATGTGACTGTCTGTTTACTAGTGAAAATCTACATTACCTGGTACATTTTGCTCTGCATGCTTCCTATTTGGCCATTTCTCCTCACAGACATTATTCAAGCAGTGCACGTGCTCCAACTGTTAGAATGCACATGCATGGTTATATAGCATTGATCTAATAAGTAGCTATTGGGAAGACAAAGACACTGAGCTTTCTCATCCTGGATGACGATGGACTACAGGTCGTATGTATCTAGTGGAAACAGTGCTCAAACAGTGGTAGGGAAAGGGGAATTTCATTGGCCTTTTTCTAGTAACAAATACAATTTTGTTAATGACTTTCAATGGGTGAAAATTATATTTTGCAAAAGACTTTTATATAAAATATAATTGTTGTAGGAATACCAATGGGATCCACGTGCTTCCGTTTTTTTGAGACCTTATTCATGATGGTTCATTTTGGAACAGGTTTTTAGTCTGATATCCACTATTTCAATGACTTTTTGTCTGTGGCCCCGGGAGGTAACGGGTGGTATAATTTCCTCATTGATATGTCTCGGCTTTTATGGAGTGCTTAAGGGTTCCTATACCGGTTAAAAAGACTGATGGTCCGGTGACAGTTGCTGATTCTCTTTCTCATTTCCATTGGCAGGAATTCCAGAACCTGTTGCCAGACGCGGTGGCAGAGGATCTTTCATGCATCTAGTACCTGTGGGAACTAGCGAGGAGCGCCTGATGCAGATGATGCAGTCATCAGTGTTTTTGACTACAATGAATAGCTATGGAAAGGCATGGAGGAAGTGGTGCAGCTTAGTCAGGGATAGGCAGGTGACTGAAAGTGAGGTAATGCACTTAGAGATGATAGTCAGTTGAGTGTGACTAAGAGAGGGTGCTTTATTTGCAGTGGCGACTAGTGATAGGTAGTTTATGAACTATTAGTTCAAAATGAACCAACCTTCATAGTTCATATTTCTGGCAAAAAACTAGTTCATCAGGAGCTAAAGCAAGTGGGAGGAGTGAGAGATACATCACAGCAGATCTTCCTACAGACTTGCTTTTCAATTTCTAATGCTGGAAATGCAAAGTGGAAAAACTCATGTGTGAGGGAGAGTCTGTGTGTTTAGCTTCATTCAACTAACCTGTTTTTGTGATAAAATCACCATCTTGTTACCCCACATTCATACGACCGAGTTTCTGTCGTGAAGATGGCCAAACTGATTCGTTCCCAGTCTGGATCGACCTGAATATCCCAAATTTTCATTTTTTAACTGGGGATTTATCTGGAATTAGCTAAAATGGCCACCGCGACATGCATTGTGGTAAATTATTATAGTCCGGGGTGTCTTCAGATCCCAGAGTATAATAGGCGGAGGCCCAAGGGAGGTGAAAAAGAAATAAAAAAAACCATTTATACTCTCCTTTCCTCACATCTTTTGGGCCTCCTCGTGGTGTCCCGCCTCTCCTGTTGATGTCATGTGCCGGGGTCACAGTTGAGGCCTGTGATTGGGCGATAGCGATCATATAAGCATGCCGAGAAGACTGAGAGAGAGCGTTGGACGCCGCAATTATACTGAAGAGACCCCAGATATAATAATTTCACTTTTGGTTCTATTTAAACTTTTTCGACCCAAAACGAATCAGGGACCCGAACCACCTGTGCAGAAACAAATCTTTGGAGGTTCGCTCATCTCTAGTTGGCCAGATTTACTGGCCTGAACAGGGACTCTTAGCAGTATAGATAACTGTATTGCTAGGAGTCCCTCTCCCGGCATACTGTTCAGGCCAGTAAATCTGGCCAACACACAGACTACTCGGTTGTGTGAATGCAGGGTTAGTCCAGAGATTTAGACTATTCTGTGCTTAATATGCTAGGTGCTGCTGATGCTTTTCAGGTCTCTCATACACACTCACCAGGAGTCAGTGGCATTAAACTACCATTGGTTTCACTGCTGCGTTCAGACATATGCATCTGATTGAACTAGACTTACTGTATCGTTCAGTGAGATGCATACTGTCTCTATCCCTCTTCCCTTATAGATTAGAAGCCTTTGTGGGCAGGGCACTCTATCCCAATGTACCAGTTGGTCACTGTGTCAGTATCGTAATTGTTTGTTGTATTGTTGGTAAACTCTCAAACATACAGCACCATGGAATTAATGATCCTCTAAAAATAAGTAATACTAAATAATAATAATGATTTTCTTCTAGTTCATCAGTTCATTCAGTTCAGTTAGTCCACAAGTTGCATGATATATTCCTCATCAGCTTCCTTAGGATCCAGAGATGAGTGCTGCTTGGCATACTATAAGCTGTACTGTAGATCTGTTTATTCCACCAAGTATGTTCTTGTTCTAGTGGTTTACTATACTGCCTGTCACCAAACTGCTAGACAATAATTCCAGGTTCTAAAGTTGTCAATGAAAATGTTATTAACTTTGCAGAGTTTTACATGACACTGCTAGTTTGTTGTATAAGTGATTGTTCTTCTAAAACATTAATAATGATCTGACATATTAAATCTATCTGATCATTAACAGTACTATAACTCATCCAAAGAACTAGTAGTGACTTTTTATAATATTCTAGATTTAGGTCTCCAGTCACCTCTTGGCAGCATCCCAGATCCAGAAAATAATGGCGTGAATTGATAAAGGAAACTAACCTTTAGAGTTAATCTTTTGATCACTAGTGGTGATGGCATTTGCCATGGTTTAGCCTTTATTTTTAACTGTTCGATTGGGGTGATTTAACCAAGACTTTTTTATTTGCCAAGTATTAAAGTAGTGGCATAAGGAATCCATACGGAAGGCTTGCAGACACCTTATTTCATGCCCTGCTAGTAAAATTGTTGGGTTTGTTGTTTTTGGTTTGCTTCTCTGCCTGCCAGCCCATCACATCACAGCTAACACACCCAGAGTCTAGGAATTTTTGGGTGTTGCATTGTTGATGTAGAGGCTAGCTATGTCTCTCCTATATGGAACCCTAACCTGCCTAGTTTGACATGGATACAGCAGATGTTGCCTCATACTAAGGCTAGTTGCAGACGACCCTGCGTATTTTGCGGTCCGCAAACTAGTAATTACTCTTCCGTTTTTGCGGACAGAGTGTCTTCAGTGTGTGTTCAGTGTTTCTTCAACATCAGTGAACTAGGTCAGCAAAAATCCGCAATCCGCGAAAAACAAGGATAGCACACGGATCTCGCCCACTGTTGTCTGCAATGGGCCTAACAGTCACAGGAGGCAGCACCTGATTTTACCCACTTCATTCTAGCATCTACCGTCTCCTCTACCCTTCCTGGTTTTTAGCTTATTCCAGCATGGAGAGGTAACAAAGGCTGCTTAAGAAACTTTACTAGCACGCATCAGGGCTCAAAAACTGAAAGCAATATGCAGAGTGGGGGAGAGAAGAGAATGTAGTAGGCCACAAGCAGGGACTGAGTCATTATTCCGACCTGAGCACACTTCTGTAACCCTGGCAAACTAGCTGTATACACTAAGAAGAAACATTTAGCTGTATCTGACAAGCAGAGCAAGATAGATAAAGCAATGCATTGGATAAAACACTTCAGTTAGCTTAAGCTATATGTCTCTATGATCCTTGAGATGGGAATACCCCTTCAAGTTACATAGTTTTCATCTCATTGATGGCAAAGGCACAGGGCATTAGGCATTTAGTACCTATGACATCCATAGTGAAATTCCAGGTCCTAAAATACATTATAAGATGCACATGTCACATGTCAATGTAGTAAAAAAATATATATCCTTAGTGTTATCTTTCAAACATTTCCTCTGTAATTGCCTTAAATATCTCTTTTGCTCAAGTTTCTCTACATGGCAGGCATATATTTCTGACAACCCATGTCAATTTCAGTCTCTTCGCAAACCAGATATCAATGACACCTATACACAAGAAAAATGGTTGAGAAGGCTATAATTAAGCGCAGCGGTTATGAATAATGGTGTGGCAGAAGGCTGTTTGACAACCGGACTGAAAAAAAAAACATGTTTTATTGCACATATATTAAATCCATGTGCTTTTACCTCAGTTTTGTACCATTTTATTCTTTTTAAAGAAGCAGCTTTCTGTGGAATATATCTAGAAGTGCTTTTATGGAAAACACACTGTGGCACCAAATTGCATCTTTGTATAGTTTATTGCAGTTCTTCACTGTTCACAACAGTATGAGATGTCCACTATGTTCACTTGTAGAAGATTTTGCAGTGAGGGAGTATGGCTTTACAAACAGGAAAAATCATGGCCTAAAGGGGTATTCCCATGAACATAATCATATCTATATTTGTAGATAATTAAAAGTTAAACATTTTTTCAAATATAATTAGTTAAAAATTCAGCAGATTTTTAAAGATTTTCTCTAACTATGTTAGTGGTGACAGTCTGTTGTCTTGATCAGTTGCCAATGGATACAACCATGAATGTAGAAACTTTCTATGGTCTGGGACTTGTCAGGAACCCAGCCATGATTTTCTTATTGTAGCTGGGTTATAAGGCAGGAACACTACATACATCAGAAGATATCCCGGCCACAATAAGGAAATCACAGCTGATTTTCTGCCTTAGAAAGGTCCTGCATTCATGGTCGTATCTACTGGCAACTGATCAAGACAACAACTTGTGAACACAAAATACGTAAAAATCTTTAAAAATCTGCAAAATGTTTAATTACTTATATTTCCAAAAATGTTTAACTTTTAATTATCTATAGATTTAAAAATGGTTATGTTTGTGGGAAACCCCTTTAAGATGCACCATCATGCACCAAAACATGTACCTATATTTTTGCACAAATTGTCTAGACTCTAGTCCAAGTTTATATTTTCTGCTCAACTTTGTAAATAAAAGTTTCACTACACTGAAAACTTATTTACATAGGGCTTTTCTATGACCTAAAAATACTCTTTTTTAAAATCTAACATGATTTTTTAGTGCCACTTTTAAGAGGGGGGGGGGTTCACATGTAGTGTATTTTGGAAAAATATCAATGCAGTCTTTGGGCCAAAGCCAGAAGTGGATCCAGCTGGAAGGAAAAGTATGTGTCATTTCTTTACATTAATTTATGCCTGGACAACCCTTTTAAAGCAAACTGCATTTTGGAAAAAAAAAAACACCATTGACCAGAAGACTCCATAAAATTATTATTATTATTCAAATTACTAATGCTGACATACAAAGCCCTCCACAACCTGTCCCCTCCATATATCTCCGACCTAATCTCCCACTACCTGCCCACATGTAACCTCCGATCCTCCAAAGATCTCCTACTCCGCTCTGCTCTTATCCACTCTTCACACAATCGTCTCCATGACTTTTCCTGTGCATCCCCCATACTCTGGAACTCATTACCAAGACACATAAGACTGACTCCCACAATCACAAGCTTCAAGAAGGCCCCCGAAGACCCACCTATTCAGGAAGGCCTACAACCTCCAATAACACTACTGTCACCACTCCACCACCTGTACAGCCTCTATCCTCACCTTCTGTCTCTATCCCTCTTCCCTCATAGATTGTAAACATTTGCGGGCAGGGCCCTCTATCCCACTGTGCCAGTTGGTCTCTGTTAGTATTATCTGTTTTGTGCATCTTGTGTACCGTATGTAAATCCTCTAATGTAAAGCACCATGGAATTAATGGTGCTATATAAATAAACAATAATAATAATTATTAATATTATTATTATTGTTTATTTATATAGCACCATTAATTCCATGGTGCTTTACGTTTGAGGGTTTACATACAGTACACAAAATATACAAAACAAATATGATACTAGTGACCAACTGGCACAGTGGGATAGAGGGCCCTGCCCGCAAAGGTTTACAATCTATGAAATGTCATAAACCATAAATGTGCAATGTTTTATGCAGTCTATCTTTTAGGATACACTTTAAAATGACATCTAGTAACTGTGTTTTTAGTTAACAAAAGAAAAAGTCCATGAAAAATAGAAAAAAATATGGCATTTTTCTGCAGAACATTGGGTGTGAAACCAGCCTTTATGATGCTGAGATAATTGACTGTGTTACTATAGAGAGTGTATGAGAATGTACCTTTAGGTGGACCATCTATGTCACAGCTTTAGCAGAAATACCCTGATAGAGCTAATGAAGAAAGTCAGACAAACGATCTGAAACAGTTTTGTCATTTATTCTCAGTAATGTAGATTGAAGCACTTTAAATGACCTCCTGAAATGTCATATAGATTATTAATTAAAGAGCGGCATCACTTAGATTTAGAATGTCATATTTCAAAGGCTTTTCTTGTTTATAAAGTCAAAGAAGCGTACACTTTGAAGAGCTTAGGTCACTGGCAGGTTATAGGCAGCCTTTAGGAGTATTTTCTCCACTATAAGGATTTAGACACAGCAGTCTTCGCTGACGCTAATGATTTAACTACAGTAATTCTATTCTATTATATACTGTGCATTTACAATATTCGTGCTGCCAACTCAAGCTATCCAGCAGATTATGCATGTACTGGTATCAATCCTTCATGATGTCACCATAATTCATGTTATACTGTTATAATGCTTTATTTATTTATTTCTGTTATATCACATCTAGTTTCTATTGCTATTGATTGTTTATAATGACATACAATTTAATGTCAAATAAGTGTAAAGGCTTTCCAAGTACAGGCAAATCCCTGTATAAACTCTCATTATCCATCCATTGTTTTCTTCACAGACTGAGTTTTCCATTTTTGCCCAGAGTTTAAGGAGCACTGAAGAAATTAAACAATAATCATGAAAATGTAATATGGACTTGCTTTTTATAATTAATACACTATGTACTGGCTGCCTGTACCTTCACTTTGGTGTAAGTGAAATACTGATTCATTTCAGCTGGGGTTAAAGAGGTTGTGCTACTATGGACAACTATCTGCTGTCCTGTGGATATTATTATTATTACTATTATTATTATTATTGTTTACTTATATAGCAACATTAATTCCATGGTGCTTTACATTTGAGGAGTTACATACGGTACACAAGATGTACAAAACAGATAATACTAACAGAGACCAACTAACACAGTGGGATAGAGGGCCCTGCCCGCAAGGGCTTACAATCTATGAGGGAAGAGTGATAGAGACAGAAGGTGAGGGTAGAGGCTGTACAGGTGGTGGTGTGGTGACAGTAGTGTTATTGGAGGTTGTAGGCCTTCCTGAATAGGGGGGTCTTCAGGGCCTTCTTGAAGCTTGTGACGGTGGGGGACAGTCTGATGTGTATTGGTAGTGAGTTCCAGAGGATGGGGGATGCACAGGAGAAGTCTTTTAGACGTTTGTTTGAAGAGCGGATAAGAACAGAGCGGAGCAGGTAGCCGGATATTAGGTTGGAGATATATGGAGGGAACAGGTTGTGGATGGCTTTGTATATCAGCGTTAGTAGTTTGAACTCTATTCGATGGGTAGCCAGTGAAGGGATTGGCAGAGGAGAGCGGCCGATGAAGAACGGGGGGAGAGGTGTATTAAGCGAGCAGCACAGTTTAAGGTGGACTGGAGGGGGGTGAGAGTGTTTGCTGGGGAGGCCACGGAGAAGGGTGTTACAGTAGTCTAGGCAGGATATTATGAGGGCGTGGACTAGCATCTTTGTGGTTTCAGGGGTGAGGAAGGAGCGGATTCGATTGATGTTCTTGAGTTGGAGGTGGCAGGAGGTGTTGAGGGTTTGAATATGCGACTTGAAGGATAGATCAGTCTAAGGTTATCCCAAGACAGCAGACCCGTGGGACTGGGGTGAGTGTGGTTCCGCTAACTTTAATTGATGGGTCAGGTAGGGGGGCCGTGCGAGGAGGGGTGAAGATTATGAACTCCATTTTCTCCATGTTGAGTTTGAGAAAGCAGGAGGAGAGAAAGGAGACTACAGCTGCTAGACATTCTGGGACTCTGGACAACAGAGAGGTAATGTCTGGTCCAGAAAGATATATTTGGGTGTCGTCAGCATAGCAATGGTAGCGGAAACCATGGGATTCTATTAGTTGTCCAAGGCCGAGTGTGTAGATGGAGAACAGGAGGGGTCCTAGGACAGAGCCTTGGAGGACACCTACAGAAAGAGAGCGTGGCGGGGAGGTGGTGTGCGAGTGGGAGACGCTGAATGTGCGGTTGGTGAGGTATGAGGAGATCCAGGAAAGGGCCACGTCTGAGATGCCAAGGGATGAGAGTGTTTGTAACAGGAGGGAATGGTCGACTGTGTCAAAGGCAGAGGAGAGGTCGAGGAGGAGGAGGACAGAGTAGTGACGCTTGGCTTTGGCAGTTAGAAGGTCATTAGTGACCTTGGTTAGGGCAGTTTCTGTGGAGTGATGGGGTCTTAAGCCTGACTGTAGTCTGTCAAAGAGCACATTGGACGAGAGATAGGAGGATAGTTCGGAGTGGACGTGTTGCTCCAGCAGTTTAGAGAATTTGGGGATGAGGTGTGACTGGATCGGGTCAAGTGCGTAGGAGGTGAGGTGGGATTTAGAGATTAGAGTGGAGAGCTTTTCCTCAGTGACGGTGGAGAAATAGGTTAAAGAAGAAGAGCACAGGACAGTTGGGTAGAGTGGTTGTCAGGGGTGAGACTATCTCTGATGGTGTCAATTTTGCTTTTGAAATAAGAGGCAAAGTCATCAGCTGTGATAAGTGATGTTGGAGGGGGCGCAGGATGACGGAGAAGGGAGTTGAAGGTAGTGAACAGCTGTTTGGGGTTGTGGGATAGGGCAGATATGGAGAAGTAGACCTTCTTTGCAGAGGTGAGTGCATTCTTGAATGCCTCTTTATACCTGAGGAAGTCCTCCTGGTAGTGGCTTTTCTTCCAGAGGCGTTCCGCAACCCGTGAGGCACGTCTCAGTTTTTTAGTCAGGTCAGTGTGCTAGGGTTGTCTATTGATCGGTCGGGCTTTGGTGTTAGTGAAGGGGGCCACAGAGTCAAGGGCTGAAGTAATGGTGGTATTGTAGAAGTCAGCGGCGGTATCTGCATCTTGGAGTGAGGTTATGTCAGCAAATGGTAGGAGAGAGTCTGAGAGCATGCGAATGTCAAGGCGATTAAGGTTTCTGTGGGGGCGTGTGAGAATGTCAGCAGGTTGTGGTCAGAAAGCGTGGACAGAGAGTTTGAGAGGTTGACTAGAGAGCAGAGGCGGGTGAATATGAGGTAGAAACGTGTGCCCCTTTGTGAGGGTGGCAGAGGAGGACCATTGAGAGAGACCAAAGGAGGCAGTGAGGGTCAGGAGACTTGGAGCAGAGGGGTGGTTTGTGTTAATGGGGATGTTGAAATCACCCATGATGATGGTGGGGGTGTCAGTGGATAGGAAGTGCATTAGCCAGGTGGTGAAGTGGTTGATAAAGGCAGCGGGAGGTCCTGGTAGTCAATATATGAAGGCCAGTTGGAGGGCAAGTAAATGCGAACAGAGTGCACTTCAAAGGAGTGGAGGGTGAGAGCAGGTAGCGGTTGGATTGGGACAAAGGAGCAGTTGTCAGACAGGAGTACGCCTACGCCTCCACCAGGTTTATTGTTGGGGCGGGGAGCGTGCGAGAATTGCAGTCCTCCATAGGTGAGGGCAGCAGGGGAGGTGGTGTCTGAGGGTGTTTCTCTGATACCGAGAAATGATAATATATGAGAAATGAAGAGGTCGTGGATGTAATCAAGTTTGTTGCATACAGAGTGAGCATTCCATAGTGTACTGGGGAGTGTGTGGAGAGGGGCAGGAGCTGGTAAGATAGGTGTAAGGTTTAGGGGGTTCAGTGCACTGTTGCCAGTTGTGCGGAAAGATCCAACAGCAGGGAAGTGCTGGGGCGGTCCTGGATTAGGAGATATGTCGCCAGAAGTAAAGAGTAGCAGTGAGCGGGATAACAGGTGTAAATAGGAGAGAGTGTGGGGAGGTTGTGTGTATGGGGCGGAAAGCTTGTAGGTGTGTGAGTAGCTGTGCAGAGAAGGTCAGATGGTGGGGTAGAATAGACGGAGAGATAAAGATATTCTTAGTGACATGGCTGGTTTGGGATGGTAGAGTGGTTTTTACAAGTATGGGAAGAACAACAGTGATTACAGTGAGAAGCATTTTGTGGCTAATTATTTGGTTTTCATTTAGTGGGTTGTTGTTACCTTCAGTTCCAATTCTGGCCTAATTCTGGTCTATAGACTTAAAAGCTGCACTTGGAAGATGCAAAATGACTTAGGTCAAAATGACCAGTGCACTTACATTTTTACTAGCTAGCAATACATTTGTTTCATTTGTATCGGGTGTGAAAAGGGGTGTGGGAATATGGAGCTAGAATCTGAGAATGCTAAGGAAGGCTCAGGTGAGAAAAAAAGGGGGAGGAACCAGCAGGGAATAGAGACAGTGGCTTCAAAGCTCATATAGTTAAAACAGAGTGGATAACATCATACCAATAAAAATGACAATTGACAGCAAGCAGAAGTGTTGGTGTGAATGAGGCAATAGTGTGTCAATATCTGAGTCCAAATAGGGGAGGCATAGCAATAAAAATGACAATTGACAGCAAGCAGAAGTGTTGGTGTGATAGGGGATAAGTGTCTGATCACTGGGGTTCGAACAACGGTGATCAGGAGGATGGGGGACCGAAAGTCCCTCTAAAGCCTCCTTGTGAATGGAGCACCAGTGAGCTTGCATGGCCATCACTCCATTCACTTCTGTGGGGCTGCCAGGACTGTAATCTCCTGCAGTGCCCACAGCTCCATAAAAGTGAATGGAGCACTGGTCACACAAGCACTGGTGCTCCATTCACAAGGAGGCTTCAGGAGGAATTTCAGTCTTGCATAGTCCTGATTACTGGGGGATCCATTTATTCCCTGTTCTGGGGATAGGGGATAAGTGTCCATAATGGCACAACCTCTTCAATTACTGGCCATGTGGTAACAGCAACCCCTCAATATTCAGGAAAATTCAGGACAATTACTTGAACACTCATACGCACAATAGCCCTTATTGTGCTGCTTATTAGCCCACTAAGGAGCAAAGATACAGCTGAATAGAGGTAGTGATCATTCCTCAACCATGCTCTTTGCATGATCCTCTGTATTAGGCTTGTGTTTATAATCGATTGGTATTTGTTTTATGCCTGTAAAATATATATGTACAATAGGGCCTTTAGTCAAGGCTATACGGCAACTTTGGCTGCATCTACCATTCTGTAATCAAAGGTTGCCATGTTGCCCTGCGACTCTTTTACTAATGTAAATGAATGGTATCACATTGAGTAGTGCACATCCACTAGATCTCAGTGAGAATCCATTCACTTACATTAGTGAAGTGTGACATGGTGATCTTTGTTTCAGTAATGGTAGTTGCAGTGAAAGTTGGCATGTCTTATCTTGTGTTTATGTTTAGCTTTGGATTACAGGTATACATACTGTATCAGGGAATTGCATTCAGGCTAAGGCCCCACGTAGTGAGACGTAGCAAAAAATGCTGCGGAAAAAAACGCTGCAGAAACGCATCATGTTTTTTTCGCAGCATTTTTCATTGCATTTTTGTGGAGTTGTCCTCTGCAGACTTTCTGCCCCTATTATACCTGTATGGAAAACGCTAGCATTTCCGCAGGTATAATTGACATGCTGCGATTTTCAAAAACTCGTGTGTTTTTGAAAACGCAGCTTTTCCACTGTCAATTTTTTTTTCTGCAGTGTGTGATTGGAATTAGCCAGAATCCTATCCACTTTGCAGGTACTGTAAAACGCAGCGTTTTTTGCCACAGCATTTCCGCCATGGCCAAAACCCCGCATTTTCGCAACGTGGGGCTTCAGCCTAATGGTGGTTTAGTTAACTGCGCTTATTAACCCTTTCCCATTTTTCGATTTTCGTTTTTTAACTTCCCTCCTTCCAAAAACCATAGCTTTTAATTTTTCCGCTCATAGATCCGTAAGAGGGCTTAATTTTTGCAGTACAAATTGTACTTCCTAATGATACCATTTAATATTCTGTACAATGTACTGGAAAACTGGAATAAAATTCAGGAATGAAACAAAAACTGCATTTATTCTACTGTTGTTATGGGCTTCATTTTTACGGCATTCACTACGCAGCCAAAATGACATGTCACATGTATTCTATGGCTCAGTATGATTACGGATATGGAAAATTTGTATAGCTTTTTTTTTACATTTTAACCCCTTAATTAAAATTTTGAAAAAGAAAATTTCTTGGACATACAAAACTTTTTTATAATTCCATGTATGGGGCTGCATAAGGCATCTTTTTTGCAGGACCAGATGTACTTTTTATTTATACCATTTTGGGGAATGTCAATTATTTTGATTGCCGTTTATTCAATTATTTATGGGAGGCGAAACAGAAAAAAATGGTGGACACAGGGATACCTAATGTGTTTATGTGTGTTTTACTTTATTTATTTTTAGATATAATCTAGGGAAAGGGGGGGGGGGGGTGATTTAAACTTTTTAAATATTTTTTTATATATATTTTTTTTACTTTCTTTGTTTTAACCGTTATTTTTGGACCCCTTGGGGGTCACTAATACAATGCACCGCAATGTATTGTAAAATCACTATAGTTCTATTACAGGCTGCATAGCGCAGTCTGTAATAGAAGCAGTCTAATAACAAGCTCTGGAGCCTTCAATAGGCTCCCAGCTGTCATGGTAATGTCATGATCTCATTCCGGGGAATGGCAATCCAAGCCAAAATGGTTGTGCCCTTGCGCCGCCTGCACAAGGGCACTAAGGCACCAGAAGGATTAAATATCCGACATATTTAAACATGTTACATCCACATCCATAATAATACAGCTTTAATCATTTTAAATTGTTGTAATGGAAATTATGTCTCACTTTCTACATAGCTTGTGGAGAATGACTGCTGTGTATAAGCACAAGCCTACCAAAAAGTGACACAGCTGCAGCTTAACACATGGCGGACAGAACATCAGCATGATGCCTTGGTGAGACAGAAGACAAATTTTTTAGACTTTTTTACTTTATATTCTAAAAGATATTGCAATTGAGTTGAAGTCAGTAAACATAGTTCTGTCATAATAAAACAGAGCTAAAAACAAAACTGAAATGGATAGAAAGTAAGTGTTATACAATTATTAAGGATTACCTTTGATCTTGTAGCCTTGTCGCAATATATGGACCTAGATTAGAATAGAATATTTTATTGATTCCAAAGGGAGATTAATTATTCTACAGTCCGCTAAAAACATGCCGTAAAAGACAACACATAATAAAATATTTTACATCTACAGTAATAAAATTTTCAATAAAACATCAACACATTGAAAATCCTCATGCACTGGTACAGAAGTATTAAAAAGTGAGATGGCTGAGGGAATAAATGTATTAAACCTATCGCTAAAACAGTTCTACTGATGCACTGCAACCTGATGAAGAGGGTGAATTTGGTTACCAATGACTGATCTAAGTTTCTGCAAAATCCTCCAATGTAAGATGACATCCTAGTTTATCCAGATGATACCCGATCACAGAACTGGCCCTCCTTGTCAGTTTTTCCACCTTTTTCAAATATGACGAGCTCGCATTACCTCCCCATACAGTTACAGCAAAGAACAAAACTCCTACCAATATGGAATGATAAAAAGGGTCCAAAAGTCTGGCCCCTATCTCATACATCTTCTCTGCATTTAGTCTCCAATCTAGTTTATTGTCCAAGTATATTCCCAGATACGTATAACACAAAACTCTCTCCACCTCATGTCCCCAATACAAATCAGAGATATATCTGTTTGCATCTTACTAAAATCACTTATCATCTCTTGAGTTTCTCCAGCATTCAGTATGACGCTGTTTTCACCATACAACGATGTAAACTGTCCGACCACACCCCTGTGCTCCTTGTCATCACTATCAGTTATGCAGCTTACAAGCACCATGTTATCAGACAGAAAACTTTTGCAGAAAACAGGTGTCTATCGAGAAGTCTACCATAACGAGGGAACACACTGCAATCTTATACTCATGATAAAACGTAACTAAACTTTTGAACAACTTTTGATATTCTGCCAGTATTAACTTTATTAAAAATTTTGGATCCTTTCTGTGAAATCCTGAATTTTTTCTCTCTTTTCCTTGTTTCTGTATTGAACTGTTCCTGCCTCTCACTGAATGTTACTGTGTATGGAGTACAGGCTTGGAGTTTGGGACTGTGTAACATGTAAATGTGGGAGAAAATGAGGGGAGGGGAGGATCACTTCAAACAGTTATATCTCAGGCATTTTAAAACATACAAACTTGCATGTGGTGTCTCATAAAAGAGGAGATTTCACTGGTTGACAACACAGTTGGGATTGGGATTTTAATATCATATTTATAATACAGCTACATATAAATATCCTAATCCCGACTGTGTTTTGAACCAGTGATATCTCTGGAAATAATTTAGATAGCACTGCAACTTAGTGTCAAATGAAAGAAGATAATCTCCTCTTTCATAGGACACCAAAAGCAAGTGTGTGTTTTATAATGTCTGAGATATAACTGTTTGAAGTGACCCTCCCCTACCCTCATTTTCTCTACAGAAACAGCTCTCAATACAGAAACAAGGAAAAGAGTGAAAAAATGCAGGGTTTCACAGAAAGGAGCAGCATGTGTTAATAAAGTATATGAAAAAATGTATTCATGACACAAATACTGCCAGAAAACCAAAAGTTGTCCGAAAGTTTAGTTCCGCTTTAAGCAATTACACAAACACTTCACACAGCTGTACTCCACAACACCTCAAAACTGTAGAAACTACAAGATATGGACCAGTCAACTTACCAACTTCACTTGACCCAACAGTTTCCCAACCTCCCTGGATCTTACCAGCCAAGTACTTAAACCAAGTACTCCTTAATTCATACTGATATAGAAAAGCATTTTGAGAACTCTACACCAAGAACGAGTAGGATCGGAACTCTTATAAATAAGGTGGATTGTTATAAGAGGGCTATTATGTATAAGGGAGGAACTATTTATAAGGGGGCTATTATAAGAGGAAATTATTATACGTATATAAGGGGGGCTATTATTTATAAGGGAAGAATTATTTATAATAGGCCTATAATAATGGGGACATTATATGGGCGACTATTATAATGTGGTCTCTTTTATTTATAAGAGGGAAACTTTATAAGGAGGGTATTGTTAAAGGGGCTATTTATAAGGGGGAACTATTATTTATAAGAGACATATTATTTATAAGTGGGTATTATTGTTAAGAGGGCTATTATTTATAATGTGAACTATTATTTATAAGGTGAACTATTATTTATGAATGGGGCTATTACTGATAAGGGGGAACTATTACTGATATGGGGCACTGTTTATAAGCAGGGACTATTATTTATAAGGAGGTGCTATAATAACTGATGAGGGGGGTGCGAAAAACTATTAGGCAGTACAAAGGTGGTTATTTGAATTGTGTGTGGGCATAAGAGGGGGTGGTTGTTACTGTTTTGGGGGCAGAATTAAAGGGGCTTCCACTGGAAATATGTTGGCGTTGTTGGTATATCAGCATTTGGGGCAGGCCCCACTTTTAATTTTGCCCAGGGCCACAGTTTGTCTAAAACCGGCCCTGCCAGGATCACATTTCAGTGATGTGTGTAGGATCTTAATTGTCTATACTAATTGAGTATCAGTTAATTGCGTAATCAGTTAATATGCTGTTTCTTTTTGCAAGTTTCAATTGTGATTTGTTCACTGCTTTCTCTATCATTGTTATAGTGTTATTAAAGCGTTTTCTATTCTACAGGAAAGGTTAATAGAATTTTGTTATTTTATGATTTATTAATTAATTAACTGTCCTAATTAAGCAACATCTAAGCAACATTGTCTAAAGTTTCTCAATGTTTTCAGTTAGAACATGTCCAAATTCACTCCTGTTTAGAGACCATGCTACTCTGTTTCTTGCAGATGTATTTAATTACTGCTTGGTTCTATATTATGTTTCTATCATTCAATTTATTTTTAATTGGTTCTGAGCAATTACCAAATATTTTAATTTCTCAAAAGGTCAATGTTTCTGAACATTGTTATTTTACAGTAGCATGTCACATTATACATTTATGTTAAGAGCCTCAGTCGGGGACTTCTGTTAGCCATTCCAGTAGCTTAACAAGAATTACACCAGTCACAATTACCAGAATCCTGACAAACCAAATTAAAGTCAGTTAGGGTAACCTCTGTCAGTTTACTGCAAGTCTGTTGTAAAAGCATCCATGATAGCATTGTTGCTTCTATTATAAATTAAAAGCAAAATGCTAGTATTAAGAAAGCAGTGGTGGGCACAGACTATAGAGGGCCCCTGTGCAAGAATAAGAGCCCCTTGTTATTTTATCATTGTGCACCACCATTATGTCTCTTTAACATTATGTTAGTAATTGTTATCCATGAAATTTATGTGCAGTCTCTTAGACAATAGAAAGCAGGTTTAAGCTGACAGTGGGCCCCCTTACCCTCTGGACCCCTGTGTAGTTTCACAGGTTTCACTAAGGTTATGTCCACCCCAGGGGCAAAGCCTTACAGCCCTATAGGTTAACAATAAAAGGAAGCTAATGGAGTGAAGAAGTTGCAATCTGAAATTTTGGAGTTGTAGGAACATCATGGAAGTTGCTTCTTAAAATGTGAAAGGTCACCTCTGTTGGTAAATTACAATTCCCGGCATATCCTAAGAGCTGTAGACCTAGAGATATTGTTATTAGATGCAGAAAACCATGTAATGAAAAACTATAGCTGCCAGGATATGCTGGGAGTCGTGGTTGAACCGTCAAAGATGCTTTGAGGTTAGCAGGGACTCTGAAGTAGTTGTAATTCTTGTTGCAACACTGCATTCATCAACAGCCAGGAAACTTCATATATAGCCAGCAGGCTCTCTTTTCTTGCCACCATACTATTTGGGCAGGCAGCCAGCAACTAAAGTAAGTTCAAAATGCTCCTCTGCATGACTTGCCATCATAGGGCAGAAAGAAGATTAGAGATCTGGAGAAGGAGATGATACATCTTTAGTATTCACTGACACTGTCATAGGTGTAATAAATACTATTGAAGTGTCTTCATTAGTGTACATCATATGTATTGTCGCTGATTGCCTGTGGCTTTCTCTCCTCCTCCTCCTGGGACCGGGACTGGGCTAGCAGCGGCAGTGCCGTGGCAGCGGGTACGGACTTAACGTAAATTGAATACCTAACCATTGAACTGTATGTATCAGATATTAAAAATCCTGTATCTGTGTACACTCTGGCTGCTGGACTCCCTCCCCTCCTTTCCATGCACTAGGATTGGGCCCCTGACAGTAGTACCACCAGTAGTGCCCAGTGTCAGAACTTACACTGTGCAGTGTGCCACAGGTTCCTTCTGGTGCAGAACAATGCCTGGACTCATGTGAACTGTGTGTAGGCAGTTCCTGGATGAAGAAGTCATTGATGTCATTGACTTTGAGAACCTCTGGGACATTATAAATCAGTGCATCTGACACTTTCAACTGCCAAGTAGCACCACAGACTTTCCAGGAGCTTACTGATGCTCTGATCCAGGTCTGGGAGGAGATCCACGAGGATCTCTACCACAATCCAGCATGTGTGGATGATACCAGACGTGCACACAGGCTTGTGAGTCACATTATGTGTCACGACAATGAAATTCATGAAAATTGGATGTTCCTGTGATTTAAAATTTTTTCTTTTTTTTTTCTTTTTGGGGTGATTTGGAATGCAACCTTGAATTGGTTTGAATTGAATTTGAATTTCAAAACAAAATGAGTTTGTTTTGAAATAGTTACACAATTTATATTTATTTATAATTTACAATATTTTGTTTATTGAGATCTAATGTGTGATTTACTGCAAGTTTACCTGTAATTTTTTGAGCAGTAGATAATGATTAAAGAGGTTGTCTGGACAAATACATTATTTTTGAAATAGGTCTGGGGAGCTCCGGTGATTTCCCAGTGCAGTCCTGCAGCTTGGCTGCCTTCTTGTTCTGGAATTTCTTGCCGGCTGTGATGTCCCGGCTCCCTTCCAATGAGGCCACTGACTGGCCTTAGCAGTCATGTCCGGCGGGTACCTTCTCCGGAAAACAATAATGGAGCTGAAGGGCCAAGGATTGGGCGGGGAGGCACTGGAGCACTGGGGAAAGGTATGATTTTTTTTTTTTTTATATTTAAATAATAATTTGGGCATCCATTTTTGCCTGGACAACCCCTTTAAGCTCAGAACTGGACAGTGATGATATAAATGATGAAAGAATATTTAAAATTAGCTGTTCCTTTATATTAGAATAGTAGGGAATAGTGGGATATTCTTGTAAAACGGTAACTAAATAATAAATCTTAACTCGCTACACTTATGTTTGCCAAGGGATAATTTACTGTTTCAAATTGAGAATTTTAAGATTTTATATTGTTATATTTGTAATGTTTTTAATTGCACTATTTTGCACTATTCCATGTAATATAGAATAAAATAATAGTTGCTTTGTAGCTAAACTAGGCAGACACAGTTTATCTATATGTTGAATTAGCCAAGAATCATGCTTGAACAGCTGTAAATATGAACACGAATGCTATAATCTACATTAATCATGTTTTTTCCTTACATAATGAATGCTTTTGTATAGGTGTATTATATTGCATTAAAGTATTTGGCAATATTCCTGTGAAAGGAAAGATAGAGTATCATTTTGATTATATATTGAAGGAATCTCACATTAGGCCCAACTTAGGTGAAATCCAGCTTTGAATCAATGGTGTATACTGTATTTTTCTAATTTCTCCAGGCAATATCAGGCTAGGTTCTTTTGTATATGGAATAATAACAAGTATGCAGTATCTAAAAGCTATAACTGTAACTGAAAAAAAATCTTCATTTTTATTGGCATATAGAGAGCCATCCACAGGAAAATGTAGACTATATAACAATTTCTAATTTTGAAAATATGAAGTATGGAGTTAATTTTGGCCAATAATAAAAACAAGTGAGTCACTTCTGATAAACAGAATTTGCCTGCATTTGCTTTGCTTGTAACCTGCATAGCTCTCATCTATTCTATTCTCTTCTCCATCTCCTCTGCTTTTAGTTGCAGCCATATAGATAAAGTCTAATTCCTTCATTTCTTCACTGCTGTAAGGTGTGTTATAGCAGCTTGGCAAGAGGAATGTTAACTAGGTGGTCTATTTAATAGGGTCTTTGTGGAACAGAGGCTTGTATGCAGTAGGAATATAAACTGCCAGTCCAATGAGGTTCAGTGTGATAAAGGACTAGTCATGCAATCACCCTGTGACCCTTGTAGAAAATCAGATTGCTTCTTAGGTTTGAGTACTGACTGCAGCTGCACACAATAGGTTAGCCCTCAATTTCACAGTGTATTTTCTATTCAATAGCTTCCCTGTGGATTGAGGATAACATTACCTGGTTTGCACTATGATGCCATAACAGCTCCAAATAATTTAATGTTACTGACACATATATTACTACTAAATATCAAATAAAATTCATATATGATGTACCATATTATATAGATTTTTTTAAACACAGAGAATATACACGGACCGTGGGTCTGTGTGCCAAAAGTATACCTCCAGTTATAAAACTACTTTCCATAAATAAATAGTACATGAGAAACTTTGTACTATATCGTATTGAAGAAATATGTGTCCCTTTTCCATTTCTCAAGTTGATTTACTTTTCACATATTAGCCTAAGGAGAGGGGAGGGGGAGGAGGCTGCTGGAAAACACACATAATTAACTTAAGTTGCTACACTCTGCTACTCTGTAAGAGAGAGGTAGATCTTTTAATAGTGCTATGTTTCAAGCTAATAGCCTACCAGTGCACAGAATGAGGCAAAAATCAAAATCAATTAACAGTACTATCCTCCCCCCCCCCCACCCTCTTGTTTCAGTCAATATAAACTTGCAAAGAAATCCACAGCACTTCCTGAAAGATTAATGGTGGCAAAAATTCAATTAATGGAACAGTATAAAGTTGGAGAGAACTGACTAAAATGTTAAGATATATGTTCAATACAAAGAATATGTGCATAATGCAAGTCCAACAAGCATGTGTTACTACATGGTTAAGAAAACTAAAAATCCTTAACTCCAAAACTGACTCTATTAAATAACTAGATACTCCTAAGACTTAGCTATAACTTTCAGAAGAGCTGCAGGACTACCTGCCAATATGGTGTTGTGTTTGACAACCACAAAGGACATGTGCCATTTAAATACAGTAACTGATACCTGTTATTGATACCTGTATGAACATGGCTGCATGTATACACAAGGACATAGATAAGATTTTCTTAAGTGGAGTTCCCCTCCTTGGCTGCTGTTGGTGCCACCAAATCACCACCTTGCTGCCACTACTAACTTCCCCCTGCTATCTTATTGCTCTCTTCATTATGATGATGTGCATTATCATCATTGTTATCAAAGTCCTACACAACAACAGAGCAGTAGCACTTATAGGAGATCAGGTGAACAGCGAACACTACACTTAGGCCACTTGCAGACGACCGTGGTGTGGGTCAGTGTGCTATCTGTGTATTTCATGGATATCACACTGACCCATTCTTTTCTATTGGCCCATACACACGACCGTGAATTTCATGGTCCTATGTGTGGGCCGACAGTCCGGGCCGCATCAGATAAATCAAGTCCTATTGCTGTCCTATTGGTTTAATGAAAGGAGCCACGGAAGCATGGCGCGTGCACGGGCGGCACACGTGTGCTGCCCGTGCTTTTAATTCACGGCAAGCCGGTTGCAGCACGGTCGTCTGCAACCGGCCTTAGTGTGTGCTGATTGTATTTCTGCCTCCTTCATGATCTTCTGCAAGTTATCATGTGCCACCACTCTCTTACTGCACCAGGACTTTGTTGTGGATAGGTCATCAATTAAAACGTCCTGGAAGACCCTATTAAGACTATCTAGTCTAAGTTTACACTGTCTAACTATTAGATAGTATTAGTAAATCTGTGTGCTGACATATTGTACCTCTGTGAGACACCATATTCTTCATAACAGTGTTAATAGGGGAAAATGCCTTTGTAGTGCAGCATTCAGTGAAATTTCTAGAAAGAACCTTCATATAATATAGTCCACTATATACAACATATTACGGATTCATACAGAGCTTTATAAAGGCTGTGTACATGAGCTACCAGTAGCTAAGTGACAGCTCCTGCTCCTGTTATGAGAGTAGATTATATAATATGTCATTTAGGTTTTTTTAGTGTGTGCAGTCAGCAAAGCTTTGATGGTCAATGAAAATAGGCATATTATTTTTATATGACCTAACCTTTACCATGGTAGATTATTAAAAGCTGATAAATGATTAACTTCAAGGTTGACAACACACAGCACTATCTTTTTGTCGAATAAGCTTTAGGGTGCCATTGGCAGACAGGTTTTCAGTTTTCTGAGCTACTGCTGCAACTTTAGATTTTAGACACAGAGTGAGCTGACTGCCAAGTTAAATTTGTCACTGTGTAGGTGTGGATGAAAGCTTTTTGTGAGAAGTATATAGAACCGGCCAATGCTGAATAATACAGCAACCTCTAAATCCTACATAGAGGGCAAAATACAAAATAAAGCCGTAGTGACATTTACACAACAATGGCCAACGTGCTAAATGTTTATATTTTATTAAATATGCTGCAATTCAAAATGATGGAATTATTGTATACCTGTGACTTTGCAGTGGTGTATTGTATCTGGCATTGTTGAGATAAATTACCTCTTCTTTATGAGGTAGAGAATCTCTATTTCAAACTGCACTCCTCAATATCATGAATATCTTGACCATATCCACCTACCTTGTGCCAAGATCAGTTTTGGCGTGACAAAACCAGGGGTGTTTGTGAACTCATTCAAGGTTCTCTTTGGTTTTGTCATTTGAACATTCCTTCTCTGTTTACACCCCATCTTTGAGAAATTAGTAGAATGTTCAGTTATTATAATTAATGTATTCACATGAAAATGCCACATCTTAATTGTAAAGGGATGTCTTGTCCATGACAGATTTACTATAGCTTGCTCCAGAAAACTACTGTAAGTTATACATGATATTAAACCAGCTCCTAGCACTTCTAAATTTCAAATCTGATGCACCTCCTACTAGAACTATTAAGGCTAAAGCCTCTTTATACCGTATTTTTCATATGATAAGACATGTCTGACTATACGATGAACCCCAGGTTTAGGCAAGAAAAATTAGGAAAAAATATATCATATTCATTTTACCTTCACTTGTGGACAAATGGAGTAGAGAGGTCAATGTCACTAACTGGTATGCTAGGGAAGATATAGTGGGTTATTAGCTAGTACTCTGCTCCTTTTGCTCACAAGGCGCACATATACAAAAAGCAGCATTAATGCCCTCCACATGGTATAATGTCCTATTGGTGTCACCACACAGTATAATGTCACATTTTTCCATGTGGGGGACCATTAATGGAGCATTACACTATGTGACTGGCACTAATGTGACATTATACTGTGTTGCCGGTTCTAATGGAGCATAATACTATGTGGCAGGTACTATTGTACGTAGAGAACCAGCTGTCCACCGCACAGTGAGGATATGGTCCGAGGAGAGTGATGAGACTCTGAGGGATTGTTTTGACACAACCGCATGGGAAGTTTTGCAGGATTCGTATGGAGAAGATATAGAAGGACTCACACACTGCATAACGGACTACATTAATTTTTGTGTGGACAACACAGTACCCACAAAAGTGGTGAGGTGCTTCTCCAACAACAAACCATGGATTAACTCTGATATAAAAACACTACTTAAGGAGAAAAAGATGGCATTCAGGACAAGAGATAAGGGGGGGGTTGAGGGGAAGTACAAAAGGAGCTGAGGCATCTAATCAGGCAAGGAAAATCCAGTTATAAGGAAAAAATGGAAAAGCAAATGGAAAGAAAAGACATAAGGGGGGGTCTGGGAGGGGCTTAAGTCAATTTCGGGTCATAAACAGTCGGTCTGCCAGATTGAGGCAGATGTTAACTGGCTTAATGAAGTAAACCTATTCTTCAACAGATTTGATCACACACCAGCTCCTCCCACCCCAGAATGTCCTTCAGCTCCCCTCACCACAATGACTTCACCCCATTCACCCCATGTGGCTACTTCCCAACAGACCAGTAAATCCAGAAATCTGTCTTTATCTGACCACAGTCTGACCTTCACACGGGCCCAGGTGAGGAAGGAGATGAAAAAGATCAAGGCGAGGAAAGCCGCAGGGCCAGATGACATCAGTGCAAGGCTAATTAAGACTTGTGGGGACCAGCTGTGTGGTATAATTACATATATGTATAATATGAGCCTGAGGCAGGAAATAGTCCCTGAATTATGGAAATCTTCTTGTGTGGTACCAGTTCCAAAGAAACCTCACCCTATGGACCTCAACGACTACAGACCTGTAGCACTGACATCCCACTTGATGAAGATCTTAGAGAGATTGGTTCTCACACATCTTCGCCCTCTAGTGAGCCCCGCTATGGACCCTCTGCAGTTTGCTTATCGACCGGGCATTGGGGTAGATGATGCCATCATCCACCTTCTGCACAGGGCTCTGTCTCACCTGGAAAAACCAGGGAACACGGTGAGAATAATGTTCTTTGATTTCTCCAGTGCTTTTAACACCATACAGCCCAGGTTACTGAGAGACAAGCTGGGCCTTGCTGGAGTGGACCACCACCTCTCCAACTGGATCCTAGACTACCTCACAAATCGACCTCAATACGTGAGAGCCCAAGACTGTGTGTCAGGTACCGTGATCTGTAATACGGGGGGCACCTCAGGGTACGGTTCTCGCCCCTTTCCTCTTCACACTGTACACTGCTGATTTTAGGTGCAACTCATCCAGCTGCTACCTACAGAAGTATTCTGACGACTCTGCAATAGTAGGCCTCATCACAGACGATGATGACAAGGAGT